>CM061531.1:281199594-281666977 GCA_030545055.2 Neoaliturus tenellus | reverse complement strand
TGGAGGAGTTAACACGCGAGAACATTCGTTTCTTAGAGAGAATTGGATTAAAAGTAACCGATAATGGATATACTGGATATAGCTCAGGGTCCAACATTTGACGAAACCCTATGGGAAAAAGAATATCACACCCACAACCCTTACACTTCATCAAAATTAAACAATAACGATGAAATTCGTATTCCCATACAAAATCAAGACATTTACACACTACCATGTGAAAGTTACTTGTATATTGAAGGAAAAGTTACTAAAAAGGACGGTACTACTACTGGTACAACAGTTCCATTTATAAATAATCCCATGGCTTTCCTGTTTGATGAAATTAGATATGAAATATCAGGTGTAACAGTTGATTCTACTAAAAAAGTAGGTATTGCAACAACTTTAAAGGGATTAACATCTATATCACCTAATGAAACCAATTTAATACAACCTGCAGGATGGGTTTTACCTGCAAAAGACACAATCACTCCAGATACAAATGGAAATTTTGATTTTCATATTCCGTTACGTTTGTTGCTTGGTTTTGCTGAAGATTATAGGAAAATAATATTAAACGTTAAACAAGAATTAGTTTTGTTGAGATCTTCAAACGATAAAGATATTATTAAAGCTCCAGACGGTACAACAGATGCAACTTTAGAATGGAAATTAACATTAGACAAAATTGTATGGAGAGTTCCACATGTAAAATTAGCTGACGAGCATAGAATGCTACTATTAAGAAAGTTAAAGGCTGATCGTGATATTGTAATTCCTTTTAGAAGTTGGGAATTTCATGAACATCCCAGCTTGCCAATTACGGATCGACACACTTGGACAGTTAAAACATCTAATTATGTGGAACGAGCCAGGTATATTATATTTGGTTTACAAACAGGCAGAAGAGACACCATCACCAAACATGCAGGCCAATTTGATCATTGCAACTTGAAAAATATTAAAGTTTATTTAAATTCACAATTTTTTCCATACGATAATTTAAATGTGTCATTCGCTAATAAAAAGTACAGCATATTGTACGATATGTATGCAAGATTCCAAAGTTCATATTATGGTAAAACGAATGCACCTTTACTATCACCAGAAAAATACTTAGATGGTTACCCTATAGTTGTAATCGATTGTTCTAAACAAAATGAATCGGTAAAATCATCAAGTGTAGATATAAAAATAGAAATGGAATTCAACGCGCCTATATCGGCTAATACAACTGCATACTGTTTAATTCTACATGATAAAATCGTAACATACACACCTTTAACTGGAATTGTTAAAAATGTATTGTAAAAGACCGGTTTTCCTACATTCCAATGCATTCCGCGAGTATAAAAGCAGAGCGTTCAGCTCGCTCCTTATCAGTTTGTTGCCTGTTGTTGTATGGGTAGCATCTTATTCAATATGACTTCTCCTAGTGGTACACAAGAAAATGTAGTAGATATTGAGAAGGAGATATCCGACTTTTTAGATCTTCAAGGTCAACCGGAGGGAGATGAACACAACGCTTGCGGACAACTCCACGCCAGTAATAATGTTGAGGAAAAAGGTAAAAGAAGAAAGAATGCACACAAGAGGAAAAGGGATATTGAAGATAATATTTCTCCTAACATATTAAGTGAGGTATTCTTGCGAATATTTTACCCAATCTCTTCCAGTTTGGACAAAAGTGTTTTAATCGGTGTTATGAAATCTACAGATTATTCCCCTACTGTAATTTTAACTCATGGACCCAAAATGATTTTGTTTACGGACACTGCTTGGGAATCGTTTATGAAACACTTGCATCTGCTAGAATGCTATTTAAGTAGTAACATGTTTGGAAGAAAGACAAGAGTAGGCCTTTTGGATTCAAATGTGGAAATCGATATTGTTAAACATCGTGGTGATCATCAGTTGCGGTTTAGAGACACAACAAGACATGATAACAAGATTCAACTTAATCGAGAAGAGTTTTTTATTCTAACTTGTGCAACTGAACCAATAACGAGATACTTGAGACAACTGGTGTTTTCAAGTTCAATTATTAAAGATTATCTGGAAGACACTTTGGACAAACAACCGGACGCACCTATATTGTACGGACCTGTAGATACTTCTATATTCAATAGGGTTCCTCATGAAGTACAAATGTGGAGACAATTGGAAAAGTACGCTCAACTACATAAGAAATCAGTAAAACATGAAAAAGAGGAAGAAGAAGGAGGAGAAGAATCAAGTGTTAGTGATGAAAATGAAAACAAGGAAAATGTAAAGATGGAAACCTAAATGACAATTAACTACACAGCAATGGTTAATTTTTAAAACAATATCAAACACTTTGTGGGGTTAGGCCTACCGGGGACGGTGCCCACGTTAAATATACACCAACGCGCCAACAACTGTACGGCCGGGTATAAAAGTCGTACCTACCGTGGTGTGGAAATCAGTTGACCTTTGGACTTCGTCATGAGCAGACGAGTGATCTTCGCAATGGACAAGGAAGAAGAACAAGTAAAGTCCAAACCTGGTATAATTGAGTTCCAAGCGTTTCGGGGTAATGATGATAGATTTATCATAAAAGAACTTGTGTTTTTCGACATCAATACAAGTGTTCCTTATTCGTTTTTATTTAAACCACCATGTTCTTATTCATCTTTAACCAGTAAAGCCGCTACTACCAACAGATGGATTTCAAAACACTTCCATCATATCGATTGGTATGATGGTTTTACAAGTTACACGGACTTGTATCACATTATGCATCACTTTTCAGACAAGTTTACCAATATTTACACAAAGGGGCTGGAAAAGAAAAGATGGATCGAAGGATTTACTCATGTTCCGGTTAATGATGTGGAATTGGATAAAAATTACAAGTATACGATGGAAAATGTTTGTATTTGTACTAAAAGTCCAGAACATGAAAAAGATAGACATTGCGCTTTAAAAAACGCCTATAAACTCGCATCTTACCTTCAAAGTGGGGAAATGGGGAGTGGTGGGGGTAACGGGGGTTATATAAGTGAGGAGCAGACCGGGACCTGGCATGAGTATTACTCGAGATTCCGAGACGACAACATCTCCCAGCAAGAATACGAAGAAGACGATCTATATCTCGACCATGGCATCTCACCAGTTCCTGCAAACTTTGGTTGAGCAGTTCAATGCTCACTCCAAATCTACCATACTACCCGTCAAGAAGTGTTCCGAACTTAAAGACGAGAAGCACTACATTATCCACGCCATGAAGAAGATGGAGACTACAATTGGAGAGGCCATCTGCTGCAGTCTTAGCGAGGCACCGTTCACTCCGGGGGATGAGCCCAAGTTCCAAGTCTACCTGCCGAAACGGTTCGTCCATCTCCTCCAGAACGAGGATCTGCGCTCCATCCAACCCGGCTGTCTCTACCTGGTTTCCCACGGTTGCACGGGTAGCAATTCCACCGAGTTGACCATCCACATCGCCGACAAGCAGCAGTGTTAGATTTAAGTTTTACTGTTGTAAATATGTTATTGTAACGTTTTATAAATAAATAAACCATAAAAAAACAAAAAAAATACAAAAGACAAAAAAATGCAACATATCAATATGTGAAGTTTGTCACATATTGATATGTTGCATTTTTTTTTAAACTTCGCGGGTGACCTTGACCTTTGACCTTTGCATTTCACAGTTACCCCCACCACGCTACAAGTCAAACCTGTTTGAATGCAAACACCCCCACCACTTTTTCATATACCTCCAAGCGCTGTGCCTTGGCTTCATTTCTACTCCAGCAGCCAACCTAGCAACATCAGGATGTCTCTCAACGTAAGCTGTGCCAGCTATGAGGAGGTGACTATCAAGACACAACAGGAGCTGAACGATTTGTACAAGGAGTTGCAGCTAATGGTGGCAAGAGGCTACTGTATAAATGTGCAAGTCTACGCTTGCAATATACGGAACACCCGGCAGCCAAAGGAAGAGCCTGGACACTCATCGACAGCTTCCTCACCGACGTCCATGAAGACCGAGCCGGACAACTTGGATTACTTCAGCTGACTAGCAGTTGTATTTCTTGTTCTAACCATTGTAGAATATGTTTATTTTTTCATTATATTAAAGAAGTAAAAGAGCAAAAACACCTATCTTGTTACTGACATATTAGCTCAGTAACAAGATAGGTTTTTTTTAAAACACAATTTGAATGACCTTGAAACTTCCCCCTCCACTGCTTTGCTACCCCCACCACTTCACTATTGGTGTACATGGCACATCACGATTAGAAACCTCATTCCATCTTCAACAGCCAAACCGACAACATCAACAATGGCAAACCTACCAACAGATGAAAGATGTCCTCACGCATGCTGCGACTTCATCCACGAGTTAGAAAAGAGGATGCAAGAGAGGGAGATAAGAAGAAAGCAGATCCACTCAGAAAATATCATGATAGTCAACGGCTATCTTTTATTGTTCGGCCTTATTATGGTTGTACTTTTCATACTATATGGTATAGTCACATGTGTCGGCAAGGTTGCAGAAGAAAACGCCCGCCACCATCAGTTGGAAAGTTTCAATGTTACTTTGTAGGTTTTCCTTTTTTTTAAAACTCCGTTTGGATGACCTTGAAACTTCCCCCACCACTTCACCATGTTCCTGCATGAGTATCACATCACCCGTCATTCCTTGTTCGACAAGCAACCATGGCGGACAACACCATCAGCCAAGCTGACTCCACTACTGATGTTGGAACGACCTTGAACTTTCCCCTCCACTCCTTCCTTTTTTAAAACCCAATTTTAAATGACCTTGAAATTTCCCCCTCTACTTTTCAATAATGTTACAACTGACTGCAGCTCACCTCATTCCTTGCTTAGCTGCCATGGCGGAAGGAACTCTTTCTCAAGTTGACTCCACTACGGACGAAGCATTTCCCTTGCGGTGGACTGTTCATTTACAGGATGCGACAGAAGTGGAAGTCTTGTATCAAAAATTACTCAATGTATTCAACGGGAACCCTGGACCTCTTGAATGTAGAATGGATTTGAATTTTGATGCAACCAGGGTCGGCACAGAACCTTCAACTTCAAGCCAGCCTCAGCAACGAGATTTTACACATCTATACACTCCAATATCACCGGAAGATGTAACTGTCTGCGAGGCTGACTCAACTACACGTTATGTTCACCCAAAGCCTTGGGTGTTGATTATTAACAATGTGTACAAAGTGGAATTTGTATGTAATAGATTGAAGGAGTTGATGGTACAAGATCCCGGCCTGCGCTTTCAAATAGATATACATTTCATCTGGAGAGCACCTGCACGGGGCTCTTCGTCTGACAGCTCTCCAAGTACGACGGACGAGGAGGACGACTAGTCATCTTTTTTAAAACTCTGTTTGAATGACCTTGACCTTTCCCCCTCCACTGAGTTTATTTAAGGTGCACTCTCACTGACTACAGCATTATTTCATTGCGCACCTTCACCGCAGCAACATGGAAAGTCAACTCAACTACTGTTGCAAACAGAAATGTTTTTCATGGCCAAATGACATTGATGTGGTGGATGGCCTGGCTTGTAGAACATGTGAAGCTTTTGGTCAGTGCATGTGTAAGTGCAAGTCTTGGAAGAAGCCGAAACCGAAGTTGAAGACATTCCATGTGTACCAAATGAGAGGGCATAAGTACACTTGTTGCCCTGAACGTTGCATTGAATTTAAACTAAAACAGCTAACTGGCTGCAAATTGTGCAACAATCATTTTGCAGGTTTTTGCAAACATTATTTAGGAGCGTGTCAATACAGATCAACTTGGCATACCGAAGCACTCACTATCAATGAAATCGCTATAGACTCACAAGAGTAGTCTTTCTACTCTTTGACTTTTTTAAAACTCCGTTTGAATGACCTTGAAATTTCCCCCACCACTTCCCCATATATCTAGAGTACGCAGGGCCTGGAGGTCAGTCGCTCGGCAGCTGTCGTAGGGTGCACATCCGTGTTGTGCAGTCTGCTGTGCAGTTTTAATTTTAACCAGTTCAAGGTCACCACACTTGAACTCTGGCGAAAACGTCAAGCTGTTAAACACAATCCTAAGCCCCAGGTTCACAGTCGACCTCAAGGTCATCACACTTTAACATGTAAATTTAAGGTAGCACCGAAACGGTGCTACCTGGCTTGACATTTTCAAGTTTCCCGAGGTCTTCGCAGTTCCCCCCACCACTTCCCATATACCTAGAGTGCGCGGGGCCGGACAGTCAGTCGCTCGGTGTCTGTCGTAGGGTGCACATCGCGGTTGCAGTAATGGTTAAAGTAAGGCTTTTGGGCCAGTTCAAGGTCACCCGAGCGGTGTCACATGATGGTTTAGGCAGAGTCACGTTGCAAACTTCAAGTTTCCTCAGCACTTTTGCTGTTTCTCATCGCAAATTCGCTCCAAGTTGTCAAGGTCATGGTAACTGTGACTGAAACTCGGAGCGTAGTGCGAGAAACAGCAAAAGTGCCAAAAAAATTTAGGTTTCAGCGTGACCTTGACCTTTGTGACATCGATGACGTCATCTTGGTGACGTAAGGGGTGATGACGTCATCAGCACGTCATTTCTGTGACGTCATGGGTGTGACGTCAAGGAAGTGACGTCATTGATGATGACGTCATCGATGATGCAATCGATGACGTCATCGATGGGGTCATTGACCTCGATGACGTCATCGATGAACCTTGAACTGGCCCAAAAGCCCCCATTCCCCACTACTAATATATTATGGAACGTGGGCTCATATCAAATAACTTTTTAACATGGTTAGAGTACACAAACGTATTACTGTATCTATAGATCGTACTTTCACGTCTAGAACACCAGTCTGGTGTTTACCTTCAGAACTCAGAATTACTGTTAATTAATTAAGCCTAAAAAATCACCTCCTATCACTTCTTGTCTCCAAAATGTAGTAAAATAAAAAAATAGTATTTGTATTTTCGCTTTTCTTTACTTGAATCTTTAGTTCAAATTTTAAATAAAGCTAATGTAATGTTAACTCTTTTCCTTTTAAAATGTTAGATAAAATAAAATATTTAGCCAATAGTTTTTTATCCAACGATTTACAAACGAAAAGTAAAAGAAAAGAGTTCACTAGTGGAAAAATTCCTTTTTCCCAATTATTCACGAGAAATATCCAAACACTCACAAGTGATGAGGACGAGCACTGTCCTGGTGACGTACTCCCAGAAGAGCTTCCTGTTCTGCACCTTGGGCTTGAGCTTCTGGTTCCAGACGATGTCGAAGCAGACGTAGTTGGCGAGCGCGTGAGTGATGAAGATGGCGGCGGCCAACATGAGTTTGGCGGCCTGGGCCATACTGGGGGAAACATGGAAAATTAGTGTCGTAGTAGAGAAGACAAGTTTATATACATTTTAACCATCAGTAGTCATGTATTCAGCAATTGTACTGTAATTATGCTGTAATTGTGCTGTAAGATACTAAAATTTAAAGATGTGATAGGTATTGGGCATCGAACCATAAAATGGAACTGCACCGACGTGATTTGTGATTTGAATAGCATAAAAAACTGTACACGTTTACCAGAAACTTTTACTGCCACATTGTAATATCAGTGTATAGAGTGAAATTGTATTCTTTTTTGGGGGGGATGGGGGGATGGTTTTTATTCATTTAGTTGCATATGAATAAACCTTCAGTTTAAGGCTACAGAACATAACAGAGGTAATCTCTTGATTCCGGCCCTTTTTTCTCATATTTGCAAGGATAATTTAGATTTAAGTAAATATATTGGTTACATTACGGTCTATTGGAATAGCATTAAATTAATTAAGAATTAATTAACGCCATTTCGTTGACTTTCATGCAAATAATATAAATTATACAGACATAAGATGGAATGTGTTCCTTATTATTAATAATCCGAAATTTAGAGTCAAAATGACAATTAATTATTTTAATAGCACTTTTAAACGACAGATTAAGTAAATGGTTGAGATATAGAAATAAAACTATTGATACAAATGTGCAGGAGTAAAATAAAAGGAATGACTATTTAGACTCACAGGTGGTCGTTGGGCAGGTTGAGCGTGATGCTGCCCTTGGCGTCCACGCCGTACTTGAGGTAGCCGAAGAAGCCGACCAGTGTGTAGAGGATGGTGATGGGCAGCATGGCGCAGTTGAGGACTCCGAATAACTTACCGAACCGCTCAGGCTGGTCCATCTCGTTCTCTAGAGGCATCACCTGGAGCAGTGGACAGGGTGGTCAGTGATGACAAATGGATAATATAACATCTTAAGAATCTTTGTTGCTTTATTTGATCGAATTAAATAAACTACGGTATTAAAAATGTTTTAACTCGTTTGTTGCAGGATTAAATGTTTAATGTTTAATGTTTGTACCAGTCATAATTTCGCGAAAGTTGAGAATAACTCAAAGTTGTTACAATCTGTGTAAACAGAGGCCTAAAAACATGAAGGTGAAGGAGGCGACGTGAACACTTTGAAAAAGAATATCATTGAGAAATTAAAAAGTAGAATAAAATAGCCAAGTAAAATAAAATAATGGAATGTGTCAGCTTTTCGATTCTTTGTATGGTTCCTAATTTTGAAGATTTGTACAATATTTCTTCACAGATCGTTTTACTCATAAAATAAGTTTAGAGGCAAATTCAGGTTAAAACTCGTGTTCTTGGCAGATCTCGCAGAACACTATTTTGACTCCAGGTTAAAGACTTACCTTGGAGTATTTGCTCTGTTCATACTGTATTTTGTAACTACAATAAAGGTAACATATCACTCAACCTCCCCTCTGGCTTGTCATACCTTAAATAGATTCTTCTTAAACCAACTTTCCAAGTTGAGAACACTATATTAGGCCTACAACACCCCGAGACCTGGGACATTACAATTTCAATGTCCGTAGAAACCAAAAACCACTTAAGTTCACTTAAAGGGCTATTGCGAAAGGGGTATTTTAAATAAATCACTAACCACTCCGATAGCCTCCATGGCGAACAACACCGTCCCGAAGAAGAGCGGCATCCCCTTGAAGCTGGCTACGGCAGCGCGCTGCTCCAGCGCCGGGATGTCCGTCAGCACGTAGAACGCGATGATGGCGAAGCTGACGACGGTGACGAAGTTGGCAGCCGTGCTGAACGGCGCCAGCAGCTTCAGGTTGCGGATCCAGTTGATCACGATGAAGGGGAGCAGCAGGAAGCACATGTATATCCTGACATCTATGGGCTCGATGTACTCGTCCGCTACCTGCAATGGAAGAGAAAAAGGGGTGGATTAGAAATTATGCTAAAAAGGACTGAACTATTTAATTTCTGCAAAAAAATGTTTTAAATGTAGTTTTAAGAGTCAAAATCGTAATGATTGCTGACTCAATGGTTGGGTACTTCGTTTTACATTCAAAGTCTGTGTACTCGAAAATTTATTCTAACACATTTTTCATCTGAAAATAGCCTTGAAGCAATTGTGCATATGTAAGGAAAATCCGTAGTAAGGGCAGTAACACTCAACCTCACAATTGTGATTTCGACTTTTATAGAGTTGGGTGGTAAAAAAATTAAATAACAATACCAAATTATGTTAAATTTGCCTCATATTTACTATTTACATACCGACAAGGGTTAATTAAGTTAATTCTTTTTTTATGAAACTGTGTTTTCTGTAGATTGTCGGATGAAACGGCTTTTGTTAGTCTTGTCACCACCTTTTAAAATTCAGTAAAATAGTAGGTTTTCCTACTTTGGATTGGGAATTTATTGTTTTGAGCGCAGTGTACGGTATTAATTAAGAATGTTTAAAGAAGAGAATCCTAAAACATAGTTTACACATTCTAGGATGGTGATTGTAAACTTCATAATTGACTAATTTGAATGAATATCCTGAAGGTAAATTATGTGTTATTTCTTTGAATTCCTATCCTTTTTTTAAATAAGTGGCTTTATAAAATATCAATCTAAAGTAAAAAAGAAGTACTGTTTTTAGAATATTTTATTTAACTCTTTTTCATACTTACAGCTTTGATGTTAGAAGATACGAAGACAAAGTAGATACAACAAGATCCAATTTGGTACAGAATTAGGAACAGGTTTGCTACAAAACTGAAACATAAAAATCATTAATTAAATTTTAGTTTAAATTAAAAATTTCTTGATAGTATAGGTGATTTGAGTTCTCACTAGGCCGGTTTGACTGAGGACGTTTTCTATCTAATGAAATTTTCATAGGCTACATGTTGAACGTTTATCAACCTCTGAAAAAAACTGCTTTTGTTCATTTTTACCGCTCAATATTTAAGGAAATCCCCAACACCAGATAAATAAATATTGTACGGATAATGTGTGATTCCCAATAATAAGGACCACTTACGGATGAAAAAATATTTTCCAACTTACCGTAGTCGGATTTGAACTTATCACGGTTATTAACAACTTCCCTGGTTTTCCCCGTAATTTCTCAGTCACAATGACTTGGTATCTTGGATCTTAGATTAAAGTATGTTAAAAGGTCCTTGTTCAGAGGTTAACTAGTTTACAAAGTGTGGACATTATAAACATCTTGGATCTTAATATTCACAAATAGGCTATTCTAAACTAATAATTTTAATGTAAAACTTATAATTCAGAGGACATTACGTCTGAAAATGATGTTGTATATTATGGAAAAACTTTTATAAGATTTTTTGATATAAAAATATGTGTAAAACTAGTGAGTGTGTAAAGAGTATGAGTGAAAGACTGAGGACTATCAGTTGTATATTTATTACAAACGAAAAGTTAAACAAAAACTTTAACTTTAAAACTTTAAATCTATAATCTATAATCTTTGAAATCCTATAAAGAGCTATTTTCCAGTCAAATAATCATTTTTAGAAATGGCAATTCAGTTTATTTCAGTGATTAACTTACTCAGCGTAAGGAGCTAGCCTCCTCAGCGGCTGGGGGCCTTCCAGCAACGCAGCCTCCAGCGTCTCTGGGTACGTCATGCTTGGCTTTTTCCTTCTCCGGCAGAGTTCATATTCAGCTGAAATCTGCGAAGTAAAAGTGATCAATGAAAACTTTGTACGGCTGGAATTGGTAATTATTAAAAATAATTAGACAAATGAAAACTATGACGTGATTTTTAACGAGTTGTTTATCTACAAAAGTTTCAAGAGTGAATGTTTAGTTTTTTTATCTTTTTTGTAGGATTAAGTAGCTAGAAATTTTCTTCAAAGTTATAAAGTAGCAGAGTCGCTAAGGTTAACAATGTCTCACTTGAACGTTTCGTCCTTGCATTAGCAGATTGTAACGTGAGATTTATTACTTTACTAGTAAATCAGTTGTAACATAAAAAACTGATTTTATTAAGCCGGTAAACTACTATTATGGAGTTCAAAAAAATTACGCAAATCTACAATTCTAGGAAACACGTAATCGAAGGTTATGTTAAAATGGGAAGTTGTGTATTATGTAACACAGGGATCAGAAGTGTTGTAATTATTTCAAATTGTGTGTTGCCCTTGAAAATGTGGTATTCGTTTAAAACAACAAAATAACAAATAGTCGATTAATAAATTTAAGAAATCACTGGTATATAGATATACAAATTGTAAAATAGAAGCTATATAAGATATTCATTTACACTAAAACTTTACGATTTATTTTCTTTATTTGATGAGATTTTTTATTTTAACAGTTTTACATCCCGAAACCATGAAATGGACTCATTAACCCTATCACCAATTAGGTGTACGAGCCCAGTACAAACTACCTCAGTCAATATTGATAAGATAGTGGTATATACGCACCAGTATGTGTATGCTGTATGTACATAGGAATCCTATCACCAAAGTGCCCACGGTGCCCACCATGTAGCCGGCGTTGTGGAAGGCATTGGGCATAGCCAGGATACCCGTGCCCAAACTGGCCTTCAGCATGTGGAATAGAGTTTCATAAAACCTGCAACAGTAAAAGAATATCAGATCAAGTAAATATTAATAATATAATCATATCACAATTTTAAAAAATCATATCAAAATTATTCTTTAAAAATTCATAGAATTTCATTTTATTTGTACTTTAATATATCTTGTAAGTAGTATCAACAATCTGTCCAGCTAAAGAACAATTCTGGAATAGTTTTTTTATTCTCAACCCTCCAAAATCACCACAAAACCGATAAACAAAAACTTCCCAATTAAACATATTAAGTCATTACCGTAACCATTTTAAAAAATTCTACAATTAGGATAACAGTACAGTACTCAGCAACTGGGATTGCTTTGCATTCATTTCTTAGTTTACCCTACATTTGTATTGATTTTAACCAAGCTATCTCAATCAGACGTGTTATAAAATACCAAACTATAGAAAGAGTTTCACTAAGGAATTCTTAGCGAAATTCCCATGGGTAATCATGAGGAAGATAATAAAAAGAATAAAACAATAATCAATAAGTACAGTGCTTGATTTTTTACAATTTGTTAATTAACATTTTTTGACGGTACAATCTCTTTATAAGTACCAAGATTTTTCTAACTATTAACAACAAAAACATAATTAGATTGATTTTATAATGGACTGAAACACTAAGGGCCGGTTTCTCCAAACACGTTTAACTTAAACTTAATTCAATGTTAAACTTATGGACAATTTTGGTTTAAAGTTCAGTTTAGGTTTAAACTTACTTCGATAAACTGGCCCTAAAAGAATTAGGTGCATATTTCTGTTCAGAAACTTATTGTTAGTTTAAAATATTAGTTATGAAGCGAAACTGCTGCCAGACTCACGTTGTGGCGTGCTTGACTTTGCGGTTGTCGTAGGGTTCGTAGTGGTCATCTTTGGGTGGTTTCTCAGCGTTCCGGGGCACCACGTATACTGTTGATAAGGCCTCTTTTTGCTTGCTATAACTGTAAAAAATGGATGCTAAAGTCAACACATGAATATACTTAAATATTCAAGGATAGGTTACAGGATTATTCATTAAAATTCTTTATTTTTCATTGGCACTATTTAAATTTCTTAATTGTTAAATATAAAAAAAAAAAACTATTTAAAGCGCTAAACGCTATTGCGCTTCTAATTTGTTTCATAATCTTTGTAATACTTATTTGTTTCTCATACATTCATTATAATTTTAATTGTTTTTAAAATGTTCTAGTTGAGAAAGAAATCGTCCTATCTGATTTAGGTTTTTTTTGTGACAAGGACAATTTTGAAATGCCAGTAAGTTTATAGCAATGTGAAAATTAATTTAATTTCTATATTATCTTTAAGTGAGTATATCTAACTGTATAAACCTCTTGTATAAATCCTCTCGAAGCCTGATAAAATTCCATTGTAAAGATGAGATTGAGAAGTTTTATCTAAATCTTATCCACTTGAGAAAAACAATTCAAACTTCATGTTTGATTAACTTAAATGTCATTTTCGTGATACATTTGACATTTTTCTTTCAGGTGCTTTCTATGATAATGTCATATGAACGACCTTTTAATTAAGAATGCTTACTGACCTTTTTTCCTCTGAATATGGTGGAGGTGCGAGTGATGTTTTTGAACCCAATATTAGCCCTGGATTGTCATAGGCAACCTGAAATAAAAACCATAAAAATATGATTTCTTCTTCATTCCCAAAATACATTACAAATAGGGTAAAAACATACATAAAACACCTATTTTTATATTATTATTTAATTTTTTATGACAGGACTTAAATATTATTTTTTGCCGAAACTTATTTTAAAAGTTTTATTTTTCTCGCTTGCTATATAATCAAGTACCGTACTTTTATTTATACAGTAGTTACGGCTTTTTATTTTAATTACGGCTAGTTATATTTCAAACAATAAAAAATGTGTGTATTTTGTAGCCTTGTATTTTTTTCTGCTCACAACAAAACGGCTCTCTATTAAACTGTGAAAAATATTTTAATTTACATTGTTTTGGAAAATGAGTCAACCTAACTTTCACCGACTGCTGGAATGTTTCTAACTTATCAATCTATGTAATGAGTTAAACGCCAAATTTTATAATTACGAACGAACTAAATTAATTAATGAACATATCCCAAAAAACTAACACTCTTAGTATTATATATCTTTAGTTTTATTTGCACTCTATTGCACTGGAGATATAATTAATTATAGTAGGTCAAATGTTTGTTTAGTAAATTGAATACTATGGTCTTTCCTCTTCCTATGTTTTAGAATTATGTATTTCCATGATCGATCTTGCTTCTGCCTGGTTATTTATATCTTCATATATAACATTTGCCGGTTGCAGTTTGGTTACATAAGTGAGGAAGGGATAGTGGTAGGCCTTGGAGTAATCCTTGAACGCATGTCTGATTATTGAGTATTGACATCGTTCAAACTGGAAGTGTTTGTTTGAAAATCGCATGTAGTCAGGAGGATGTTAACATTCTGGAAAAATGCGGATAGAATCTAAAACGTGAAATGCTACGCGAATTTTTCAAAAACCTGTAGCAACTGAAAAGACAACATCATTACTCATTTAATAATCTGTGAGTGCATTTACTGCTTATTAAAAGCGAAAATGGAAAACATTAATTGTGGTAAATCAGTCTTCAAGTTGTAAAACCTTCATATTTTAGTAATTTTTTTATCAAACTGTTTCAAAGTTTTTAACAACAATCATGTTTTATTTATGTTTAGCATTTCGACCCTCACATCTTAAATAAAAATTATCAAATATCATACCTAATTGAGTCTAGCTTTTACAAGTGGGGAATATTTGGACATGTTCACAAAATTTTAAAAATTAACTAACTAGAACAGTGTAGGTTTAATTTGATATTTTTATTGTGATTTTATTTTTACTCTCCAATTATGTAGAAACATTATTATGATCCACATCTGCATACATTAAAGATCATTCCAAAAATAAAAAATCAAAAACTATACTGAGAAATGAAATACCAATACACTCATGCTTTAAATGTAAGTTGTAATCTTGTTCTCTTCCTGTATTTTATTTATACAATATCTTATTATTTAGAAACAAAAAAATTAACGAACTTAACTGTTTATACTTTAAAAATTGGTTTGATAGCTATAAGATTATATGAAAATGTGGAATATGCCAAATTTCTCTGTGAAATTTCTTTCCTTCCATCGACATTATCATACTTGACTTGTTGGTTCCCTCACCTTTTCGGGCTTGTTGGTGTGTAACGTCTGGTGCTCCATTGCCGCGTGTGTCGAATGTCAGGTGTTGTTCCGTGATTGAAGTGTTCAGCCTCCCTGATGAGATACCAAAATGCCTCGGAGAGCTCTGTAAACCAAGTTTTATATCAGTCATGACCCAATTCCAGAGGTAACTTTCCGATTCTCGAGATCACTCGAGTGCGTGGGAAAAGTGCTTTGTTTATTGAACATTTCATAACTCACGCATACCGAAGGTAACAATGACCTTTCGACAAGGTAGTTTCATTGTGATTGATAAGAGGTAATTTACTCTTGTATCAGACTCTATGCTAGCCCCCCTATATTTAGCCAGACTTATGTATGCTATGATATAATATCGTATTCATTAAAAACAGTGATATTTACTACTTAATATTATAAAGACAGATTTAATTTGTTAAATTTCATGGGTGTTAAAAATTAGATTGATTATATTAATACACTTTGATTATTAAATTAACTTCTACCAAAAGTGTCTAAAAGACATCGTTACACTATTACCCAGACTAGATTTTGGGGTAATTTAAATTTGAAAATCGATTTATCAGTTTCATGATTATATTTTATACTATTCGTAAGATACTTTTTAAACAGATAGTTTTGTAAGATAGTTTTTTTGCACAGGTAAATAAATAAATATTGCTAACAATTAGAGATTTAGCTATGCCAGTCTCCTCGTAATTTCAATGAGCTTCTAGCCTAAATGTCACAATATAGCCTTGAAATATAATGTATAAAAGACCTTGCAAGTCAGCCATGAAGTAGTCGTAATTTATTGCATGAAATATCAAATGAATCACTTTCAACAAGTGGTATTAAATTTTTGGTTGGGTTTTCCGTTATTGAGTAAGTATACTATTATCAATTACGAATACTTTTACTACAAGGAAGGATTAATTAATTAATTACTTAAAACTTTCCTGTATATCCTATTTGAATTAAATCATTGCTTAAGAAACAAAAGGGGCTTAAACAAAATTTAAGTTAAATAAGAAAATTACTACTAGTGATCTCTTCTCTCCAAAAATAGTTTCTACCTATTATGGTTTTCGTTGACTATATCGTAAAGGTAATTGTGTAAACCCTACACTACGGTCAAACAATGGTAATACTCAATGATCGTTAGTTTTGTGACAGCAAGTACAGTCGCTCTATATTACCAACAAAAGCTTGCAAGTCAATTCATTAGTTGGATGGCGTAACACTGATAGTTCCAGGACAAATGTATCTACAACTACTTTTTCAGGTGTCAGAAGTAACATAATTGCGTTGGAAGTCACGTTGGAGAACTGATAACAGATATCGCTTGCAGGAAGAGATACCATAACAAGGTTTTCCTGAATTCCAGTGCAGCGTGTTGCACCTACGCTGCAATTATTCTAGCTAGAGCCAAGTTTGCATTCCGCACACATCCCGTCCTTCCTACAGGCCAATAACGTTTCCTACGTCAACACTTCAATTATTGTGTCCGCTCGTTTTCAGTTCCAGAATAAATTATTTGAGAGCAGTTTTACATGCTATTGTCCCAAAAGATTTTTGCAATGTTTTTTTGTTTAAAGCTTTTTGCCTCTAAAATTAGGAAATTTGACTATTTCACTGTTATTTTCTCTATCAGAACTATAATTTAATTTGATGTACAGGAGGGATGTCAATATCAGGAAGCCTCATAATAGTTTTTCAATCAGTGCAGGTGGATTTATATAAAAAAATTATAATTTGAGAATATTAGATTTAAGCTTACTGACACTATTTACACTAATATTTTCATGAAAGACTTGTAAATCGACTTGACTTTTGATTAAATGAACGAGGCGTATAACCCAAATTGTTACTTGTTCTGATTGCGAATGTGACAAAAACAATACGTTTCTCTTATTACCAGATAAAAACAGATGTTACATATTTTATTTATTCCCTCAACATGATGACTTTCAGTAATTTAAACCTGTCACTTCTTTATCAAATATAGTAAACTAGGCGTTTGATCCAATATTGTTTGTACGTTGGAAGACTCCAGCAAATCTAAATAATGTTCTCGAGGTCGATTCCTTAACCTATTTTCAGATTGCCGAATTTTTTCTTAATCTTTTTTGTCAAGTTTAGTAATGACCCATCAAGTGTGGTTGTAGAGCAATTTTGAGTAGATGGTGAGACCATGATTAACCAAGAATTATTTCACATAATCACTTGAGGGAGCTTATTTGCAAAACCTCTTTCTAAAGGTATTTATAAAATAGTAATAATAATAATAATAATAATAATAATAATAATAATAATAATAATAATAATAACTCATTATATAAATCATTTTATTGCTAAAAATTGCAAACTGCCATAAATATTCAACAATATTATGTATGATTTACTTCTGATCATTTTTATGATTTTTATTTTCACCTACTGCAGTTATATGTCGGTGAATTTTCCTGTTTAAGTTTTTGTAGTCTTTATTCGTTAACCTTGCATTAATTACCGGAAAATCTTGATTTTCTGCTCTGCAGCAATCCAGTCCGTCGCGGTACGTGGCTTCGTTTGGCCTTCTAATTACAGTACTTCCTACTAAGGAATATATTAAGCTTTCCAGCGATAATGTCTCGTTAAATATGTATCTTGAATTATGTTTTCGTGCCAATAACCTTGAAACACTCAACAGATAGCTTCTGTGTCACGATTATAACCTTGTATAAGACAACAAAGCATCGGTTCTCAGTTTTTACAGTGATCGATCTCATTTTGTGTCCCATGTGTTATCAGATGGATTTTAGGCACAGGTGACTCTTGACTTTACCACAGTTGCGTCATGAGCAAGATAGTGAAACTGGCTCTAGGACAGACCCGACCCACATGGAAGAGTGGCTTTGAGGGCATAGCCTAGGTTATGGCTGGCGAACGTGAAATGCCAGCGAGATAACGTACAGAAATTCGGGGATCCGTACCTTTTGTAAGCTATTAGTATCATTGCACTATTATTGTGTATTCGTTTTAGACATTTTATCATGGGATATATAAATTGGTTGACCCGATTGGTTGTACACCCAACTAAATAAAGTTTTCATGAAAATTTTTTAGTTCATGCAAAGTAACTTCTTTTTTTACAAATATTTATAAATATACTTTTTGTGGGTTTTTGTTATGTGTAGTGCACGAAACCGATTAAAATTTTTTTTGCACTTTGTATGATTGTAAAATGTCATTCACGTTTGTAAATTACCTAACGTTGAGGTGGATAAAAATCATCCCTTACCGTATAAAAGGGAATAAAAAAATTCCCTTTACCGTATATTTTTAGCCTCCAATACAGTAGTTTATATTTTTTTTTTTTTTGAGGGAGAGGCGGAAAAATGCATTACGCACACAGGTGGCCAGCCTGTAGTGTGGGGCTCCCCTAAAAAACGGGTTTACCCACTAAAAAACCTCCTCTACTCTTTAGGAATCTAACCTGGAATTGTTTATCACATTACGTCAGGCTAGGCCTAAATTTGGCTTACGCCCGTCGGGCTCGCTCCTTATCCAGCCGCTCTATCAAGGGATCTGGGCCACTTCGCGGTCCAGATCGGTTTTCTTTTCCAGGAGGATGCCCCGGACGAACTGTGACAAACAATCCCAGTTGCCCTCATCCTCCAAAATCTTTTGGCAGACCGAGTCCACCGAAAATGCACCAAATATTTGTGTGGCCTCCAGGCGGGGCCCTTCCCAACGGGGACATCGGAAGAATGTGTGTTCCGCATCGTCGGGAACACCCGGGCAATAAATGCAGTCCGGTGAACCGGTCTTTCCCATCCGGTTCAGGTACGACCGAAAATAGCCGTGACCTGTCAAAAATTGGGTCAGGTAGTAGTCCACCTCCCCATGCCGCCGTTCCACCCATGGTTGGACCTGCTTGATAAGTCGCGCAGTCCATCGTCCTCGGGTGTCGTGCTCCCAGCTGTGTTGCCACTGCTGGAAGGTTCGGGAGCGCTCTTCTGTTCTTGCCGTGTCCTTGCCGATCTCGCCTTGTCTCTGATAAATCGCTTTCCTCTCCCCTGCCAAGAGCTTGACAGGGATGACTCCGGCGACCACCAGGACGGCAGGCTCGGACACTGTCCGGTAGGCGGAACACACCCTGAGCGCGGCTTGACGCTGAACCCGGGCGAGTCGCAGCCTGTAGCACTCCTTGTCTAGAGCGCCTGCCCACACCTCTGCCCCGTAAAGGAGCACGGACTGGACCGCGGACATCAACAGACGTCTTCTGCTGGATCGGGGACCCCCGACATTGGCCATCAGCCTACTAAGGTGAGTAACTACCTTAGCGGCCTTGTCCGCCGTACGGAAGATCTGATCCCTCCAGCTTAACTTGGTGTCCACCATAACCCCAAGGTATTTGGCGGCACGAGTTGATGTGACCACCTCCCTTCCCACTCTAAACGGGACGACGGTGTCGATCCTCTTCTTCGTGAGAATCACGATCTCCGTCTTACTAAGAGCAAGCGAGAGACCGTGATCGGACATCCAGTTGTTGACAACCCGCATAACTCGGTTCAACTTTAGTTGGGCCAGCTCAACGTTGCGTGCAGCAATGAGAGCTGCGACGTCATCGGCGTACCCAACCAAAGTGGTTTCCTCAGGCATCTCGGACCTCAGGAGGCTGTCATAGGCAACGTTCCAGAGATCCGGGCCGAGTATTGAACCTTGTGCGGCACCAGAAGTGACTTCCATCGTCCGCGTTCCGTCCCTTGTGTCATAGATCAGGCTTCGAGAGCGTAGATAATCCTCGATGAGCCGCAACAGATATGCAGGAATACGAAAGGTGTTGCGAAGCGCATCCAACATATCGACCCACCTCGCCGAGTTGAAGGCATTCTTGACATCAAGCGTAACAAGAAGCACTACTCGGCGGGAGAAATGGTTGTGGCTCTCGGCTCTCTCAACAGCTCTCTGAACTTCGGTGACAGAGTCGATCGTTGACCGTCCCTTTCTGAAGCCGTACTGACGGGGGCATAAGTCCCCGGCAGCTTCCACGGCAGAAGTCAGGCGGGAACGGATCAGCTTCTCGAACAGCTTCCCAGCCGTGTCCAACATGCAGAGAGGCCTGTGGGACGACGGCAGTTCGGGATCACCTTTGCCCTTGCTGATCAGTACAAGCCTGGCTGTTTTCCAGGGAGCCGGAAACACCCCTTCTACCAAACAGGCATTGTACATTCTCAACAACAAGTCAGCGTTAATTGAAAATACTTTCTTTAAAGCCTCACTGGGAATCCCGTCCGGGCCAGGAGCCTTGTTGCTCTTCAGGGAGAGAACGGAGGTTTCCAGCTCCTCGAAAGTGAAGAGTGGAACGTCCTCTACCCGTCCGAAGTCAACCAGCGGTCGCTGTGGATGTTCAGGAAACAACGCAGCGACGATCCTCCCCATGGTGGCGCCCTCCATGATGGAAGGTGGAGAGCGGGCGCCGAGTTTCTGTGTTACAAGTTTGTAACCCAGGCCCCACGGGTCGGAGTCAACGTCGTCACGAAGTCTCCTCCAGCTATTCGCCTTGCTCCTGTTTATCGCCTGGCGGAGAGATTTTCTCGCAGCTTTATAGGCCTCCGACTTACGAACTCTGTCTGCGGGAATTCTCGCTCTTGTGGCGGCTCGTCTAGTTCTTAAACATGTTCTTCTGAGTTCCGCAATCTCTTCAGTCCACCAGTAAACGGGTTGTTTATATTATGAACGAAAGCACTTATAGTAATGAGGACCTGGTAAGGCCCAAATAAAAGTAATCGAATACAAAAATTAACATTAAGAGTCATCTTCACCCCTGTGCCAGTAGCCCATTGTTGCGCAGTCGGCAATGTTAATCATACGGCTTTTATGCTAAAACATGGTCTTGTATTCCCCTGTTTCGGACGCCGTTTTTCAACCGATTTTCTTGAAATTTGGTAAGTGTTTAGTTGAATAGTTATATTAGGTTTCTCATACCTCGGAATTTTGAAAATTTAACAAATATTACTCTCTGTGACGTCGCAAAGTAACTCGATTTTCCTTAGTTAATATTTCAAAATTTAGTAGAGTTTTCAAAATTTCGAGGTATGAGAAACCTAATATAAATATTCAACTAAACACTTACCAACTTTCAAGAAAATCGGTTGAAAAACGGCGTCCGAAACAGGGGAATACAAAACCATGTTTTAGCATAAAAGCCGTATGATTAACATTGCCGATTGCGCAACAATGGGCTACTGGCCCAGGGGTGAAGATGACTCTTAAGAGTAGAGCCGTTTTGCAATAATTAAAATTAAACAACCTATTAAACCCCCATCTTTGAATGTCTCGAATGTTAAGTTTAGTTAACTGCAACAAGAGTGGTATATTTTATATTTTGCGTGATGGTGTATTTTAGGTGTAAGTGAGTCGGTTAGGCTCGCCAGAGAGCCTCGTGATCGGGACGTGAAGGCATGTCTCAAGATCGTGGCTCCAGCTCAGTTCTGATGCGCGACAGTCGCCTACCTCACAATCACGTTCCCCGGCTCACGTTCCATGTAGAGAGAGTTTAAAGTTGTCGTTAATTATTAGAAGCAAGTAACTTAGTCGCGTCGTGTTTCCAGTTCATACCCAATAAACATTATATAAAATAAATGTAAACGTGTATGGTGGTTCTACCTTATTAAAAATCTTTTAATATATTGTATCTACTTAATGTTTTTTTATTCATCTTAAGGCGATTTTAAGATGAAAGTGGACCTTAACTTTGATTTTATCAATTCACTCTATTAAATGCCACGAATGAGTGCTGTGAGAGGAAAACAGTTGAATTAATTTTGGTTTCGCGGGAATGGCTAAACAAATTTGAACAAGTCATTTAACAATGAAGAAATTATTTGTTTTATTTCAAGGACAACTGATAAAGCAATCAACTTTATTATATTATACTTTATTATACAATCTTTATTAATTGATTGTTTGAAAAATCAATTAATTTTCTACAAGAAAATTCAATCTTACAGAGGTTTTGGACTCTGACATGATTTAGTAGTAAAATCAAATAGTACAACCAGTTCTGAAAATCGTAAAAAAATTGTACAAATTTTTAAATCCCCATCATGAACTTAGCAATAATATTCTTTCACGGTATGGTACGGTCTTTATTTATACAAAAAATAAAATAAAACTAAAATACTTTTGAATAGTAAAACAGCTTCTCTTTTTTTCAAGATAGAACCTCTAAGCGATTATCAAACTTCAAATGCCAAAGTCAAGGAAGACAATTGAAAATAATTGTTGGGAAACCTGTCAGTGGAAAAACATTAGTAAGGACACTTTGACATGCGGAATTAACGAGACAGGTATGATAAAATGATAACATAAGGGCTCGCTGGTCTATATATGTACTGATAAGTTGATAAATTGCCACGTGCAAAGGTTTATCAGTATGCATGATACTGCGCACAATAATTTGCATGATTCCGCGTGGTTGATTATTTGATATGTTATAGCCGAGTTGAGAAAGTGCAAAGAGCTGTTTTATGGACAAAACTTTATACCTTAAGAGGAATAAATACTGAAACCTCATTTAATTACGATTATCAAATGAAGGAAGAAAGTTCGTAAAGAGGGATGTACATGTTCAATGTACTCTAAACGTTTTTAAGGATGTATTACTTTTAGTAGGTATAGGTTAAGATCTTTAGTAGGTTCTTTACTATTTATTTATTTTGAATATATAATTTTTACTGTGTCTACGCAAGAGGCATTCTGTTAAGAGTGTTGTACTTTATAAATTAAACTATTTTGGGGTAAGTGGTAAAATCCATCAAATTGTTGTGGACATCCCGGGAATCGAACCGGCGACCTCTTAATCCCGAAATACTCTAACCGTTAGCCTAGCGAAACGCTCTCTTGATAAGTATTAAAATCTATATGAATTTTGAAATTGAGTGATGAAATTATAATTGCTATATATTTATCATCCTTAGAACTACGTAATAAAAACTCCCATATATGAAAACTGTTGATCACGTCCTGATCACTTATATTATTTAAGGTCATGACAGGTGCTGATCAGGCTGTATTAAGTCCGGACTAGAAGAAATGCACTTTAAGTAGGTAAGTTACTTTTCACAATGTAGATCCTGATTATTTTAAACAGTATTAAGTAGTGGTAAATAAATATCCAAAAATGTCTTATCAATGGCCATATCCTGAAAAAAATACTTCAATAGCAGGATTCATTCACCAACAAAGTCAGTTCTCAAAAACATGCACTCCTTTTCCTACAACAATCTCTTCACGGAATATTCCAGAGGCCAAACAAAAAAGCCCAATCTCGGGGACCATTAAAGATATTTGCATACGAAAATAAAAACATGGAAGCGGTTGGAAAGTAAATTTGCAAGATCGCGGAGTCTCCCCAGGAACCGGTTCTGGCGCCGTACTGTTACCATAGCGGCCTCCAGCGTTGCATTAATCTTGGGCCTCACCCACCCGTCACCCACCGTCCAGCACTTAGTATGCCAACAGTGAGTGCGTATACATGCTAATTCCAAAACCTTCGAAACCTTGGGAATTTTTTATCTGGAACGAGGCTTTGAGAAATGTCTGCAAAATTTATTAATGAGTTTTAAAATTGAAAATAATTTGTATGTTGTTATTTGTTAAAAACCTCAAAGGTGTACTGGTAACCTTTGTTCCGAATCAACATCCTTAGTATTATCAACATCACCTAAAATTTCAGATAGATAATTTTAAAATAGCCAATAATCCTAATAGATTAGAGTTTGATTTTCTAATTTTGAATGCTGAATGTATAATATTAGTAAATTATATTTCGTTTTTAAAGATGTCTAAAGATAAGTTCATGCAAAAAAATTTAAGACAGACAACATAACAATAAAAGTAAATAAACAATTCCATGAACTGCGTTTGTTTTTCAAATATGAGAAGATTTATATTCAAATTTCGTCCTCGACAACCAGAAATTTGATTCTTTTAGTAAAACATAGCATATCATTATATCTATGACCGTTGCAATAAGAACCTATAATGATATTTAAGTAACATCGTAAAGGTGTATTATTAAAACAAATCCGAAATACAAATCCATTGCATTATGAGTTCATTACAATACAGGAGTCGCATTATGATACATCATATAGAATGTCACAATATGAGGGATCGTAATTAATTTGGCAAAAGTAATATAGCCACAGAAATTACTCTATTTTCAGCTGGTGTTAGTTTCTTCATGTGCCTAACCTCAATAGAGTGCGATCATTTATGTGAGTGTGAACGAGAATTAGGTCAAGCTACATCTGGTAAGATTAAGTTTTAGATAGGTGACTACCTGACCTGTCTGCATGTTACTTTATTTATCCAATGATGTACTAAATTTAAGTTGCTCATAGATAAAGAAGTTTAGTAGGCCTATGCAAAGATTTCATTCAGATTTAAGTCACAGTTGAGATATTTGGAAATGACTTCCATCCCACTCGTGAATTAAAGGCCTTCACAATACAATAGTTGCATAAACTTGTAAACTACAATTATTAATCTGTTTGATTAATTTCTAAAAATCGAGTTTCCATGTGCAATCCTTACAACCCTCAGCCAAAATTGTTTGCACTTATATTCAAAGGGTGCTCTCAATAACACATACTCAAAAATAATGTTATCTGCATTGCTCTATTGTCAAACCAAAACGTCCTAGAGCATTCATAAATTTTACCTAATCTGCAGATTAAGACTTTAAATCACTATGGTAAAACATTTAATGGCATAAATAACATTAGATATAATTAAAAGCCAGAGAACTTTCTTCTAGAAGGCCAACTCTCTTCATTAAGGAGAGCCTCTGGCAGAAAGGAGCACAAAAGACGCCAGGAGCCAAGCTGGGTCAACGAACAGTGAGCGCGAATCTGGTTTCGACCGGATCGTGTTTACCAACATCCCGGCAGAACAGGTCAGTGTTACCAACTTGACAACGGAATAGGTCAGAGTACACAGAGTATGACCAAAGAGAAAATATACTATATGTAATTGTATAAGTAATGTAGTGAAAGACAAATGTAGTCTTTTCCCGAAGAAGGACACAACTTGTCGAGTTTTGTCCAAGGAAACGATTAGGTCGAGGAAAACCAGAAGTAAGTTATGTTCTGCCAAGCTTGTAATGGAATGCCAATCATTTTTATCTTTCTTTGCACGCCATAAGGAAAACACAGAGAAGGTTATTTGCGGAAATATAAGGTCATTGGTTGTCTTTGGGAAGCAAAAAAACTGCTTAATACAATTCGCATACATTTATCTTCTTAATTCTTGACATATGTTTGTTACTTAAACAAATCTATAAAAGCTTAATTTAAAAACTTTGAACACCTAACGAGTTAGTTATCTTAAAAGTAAAAACAATAACCTTATATTCTTATAGAGTTAATTATGCTCAATTGATAATAATTTGTTCGATAATGATAAATTGATGCAAAACCTTCAACAATAATAAATTTAACAAATCAATTCCTAGAAGTAACTACATCTTTGACCTTCAATGAGTGAGGAGACAAAGGAACAAATGATTGTAAAAACATAGGATGTCATTAAAAGACGATAAAGGAGGTGGAGCGGCGGCGCAGGCCGGTAGCTGGACCAAGGATCTCGGGTTGGCGATATTTCTGGTGCACGGGGGAATCACGTGATCAAAGCCAAGGTCATCCCAAGGCGAGACGTGGGGCAAAACATGCCATTGTGTAGAAAATTGAAAGGCGCACGTTGATCTTGACAAAATGTCTTGAATTACATAAAATTTACGCGATGTTTATTGGCTTAGCAGTTATTGATTTCGAAATTGAGTAATTTGAGTGATAGCTAAATTTGATTGGTTAAAAATAATGAAGTTTTTATTCCTCAATGCATTTATATGATCTTTTTCACAGGGTTGACTTTAAAACACAGAGTTTCGATGTAGAGGATACTATGAGAGTATTAAATATTACACTCTTTGTCATGGCTAAAGTATTAAAAAATTCAGTACATTGAAATTGTATGCCGAAAATTAATCAGGCCATTACAACGTTACATTTTTTTTCATAACTATATACCCTATGCAGTGATACTAAATTTCGGGATTATATTTAATGATAACAGACTATGTGCAAACGATTACATCTATATAAAATACAGGTTTGAAAATATTTTTTACTGGTGATTTTATGTTTTTTATTTACAATTTTTTGTGCATATTTTATATACCACTTATTAGTAAACAAAGCAAACAACGTTCCAACATTAGCCCAGTAACTTTAGGTTCAAAAATCAAACTAATTAGTAACAAGCTGATTTTTGGTGCAGTGATAGTACATGCCAAGATACGTATTTTCTGAAAGTTCCCCTAATTTCCCTCGCTTGCTTCGCTCGGTACAACGTAACAAACTTTTTAACTTATTAAAAATATTAAATTAATTATTGTGCACCACCTATCACACCGATTTGAGTGCTGACGGTCTTAGCTTATTCAGAATGAAAGTGTACTATGCTAAATAATAATAAAGGTAAAGAAGACAGTTTGGAAAGTATTGAGTGAGTCAGCAGCGCTGCGTCAAGAAGTACAAATCTTTAACGATCCGTCCGCTACCAAATCAAAACTTATTTCAGGTGGCGAAAAATTTCTCTTAGATGTGTATGGGGGAGAAAAATTCATATTTTTGAATGAGTTACGTCACATTGCCCTGCACAAGAGCGTCGCTAGCCAGAAAGTATCTGCTGAATTTGACTTATCAGTTCTTCCTCCAACGTCCTACGCAGCGGCTCTCCATTCACAGCGCGTGTATCTTCAGGTACAACATTGGCTTGGCAACAACTTACCACCAACCGAATGGGGTTGGCGTGTATCCTCTAATGACCAACTCACCCCAATTCCAACCACATTACCTCCAGCTCCTGAAAAGCTTCTACATTTAATTACGTGCAATTGTTAAGGCCAGTGTGAGAAGAACTGTGACTGTGCCCGAGCAGGGTTACCTTGTTCCGCTATGTGTAGCCGCTGTATTTGAGACTGTGCCAATGGAATGCCTACATCTCTGCAGGATGATGAGGACATTGTTGATGCTGGACAGTGACGGGACAGTGACAGTTTTAATTTTATGTAGTTTAAAAATTCTTTAAAAAAACTTATCCGTCGTTTCCTTATTAGAGCAGGGAGGGAAGTATTTTCCCTTTTGCTTCTATTTATTGTGTAAGTTTATGTGTTAATGTTCTCCCTCATGTGTTTTCCTTTCGGCATTCACCAGGTTCCTGAAAGCTTTACTTTTATTCGCATATTTGTAAACGCAAGAAAAAATTTTGGCAAAAATCATATAAAATGTATTAAAAATTTTTATTAAAGCATCTAGAAAAGGCCTTAAAATGGCATGATTATTGCAGTTATTGTTATTTAGCATAGCACACTTTCATTCTGGATAAGTTAAGAGTGTAAGCACTCAAATCGGTGTGATAGGCGGTACACAATTAATAGTTTAGTATTTTTAATAAGATAAAAAGTTTGTACCGTTGTACCGAGCGAAGCAAGCGAGGGAAATTAGAGGAACTTTCATAAAATACTTATCTTAGTATATACTATCACCACACAAAAAATCAGCTTGTTACTAATTAGTTTGATTTTAGGCCATGCTTTTATCTAAGGCCGGGTCTACACTATGCGTATGCGGCAGATGCGTATTTCGGCTGCGTATTTTCGGCAAGACTAGTGTTGCGTTCACACCAGGCAGATTTTCAGCATGTGCCTTTTTTATTTGTTGCGGTCAGTTTGTGGGAAACAGTTGATGTAGGCCTAGTAAGATGCTATCTAAAGTAAAATTGTTTGCGCTTTGGAAGCGGGGGGTTACTTCGACTACCCACCAGGAGAGAAGTCTATGTCATGCCAGTCTGTGAACATATCTTTAGCAACGGCTAACCAACCCTTGTCCCACTCCACTCGATTAGAATGATCTTCACTCGCTTCCTCCCATAATGATGGTTAACCGTCATAACCATAAACTTGTCCGTATCGAACATGGTAAAAAACAGGCCTTAAATTCACTAAAAAACGATACTGAAACACCACGCAACTACCGGTGATCCGCACAGTGTGAACACTTGCTCAGAAATGAACGTGTTTCCTATTAACTTCCCGGTAGATAGACCTCGGCACCCGCATGCGTACGTACGTATTTCCGGCAGCATGCTGCGGGGATGCGTATTCTACGTAACGCGTATTCTATATGTGAACGCTAAGGCCGGGTCTACACTATGCGTATTCTGCAGATGCGTATTTCGGCTGCGTATTTTCGGCAAGACGAAAACACATTGTTTTAAATGTTAGCGTTCACATATAGAATACGCGTTACGTAGAATACGCATCCCCGCAGCATGCTGCCGGAAATACGTACGTACGCATGCGGGTGCCGAGGTCTATCTACCGGGAAGTTAATAGGAAACACGTTCATTTCTGAGCAAGTGTTCACACTGTGCGGATCACCGGTAGTTGCGTGGTGTTTCAGTATCGTTTTTTAGTGAATTTAAGGCCTGTTTTTTACCATGTTCGATACGGACAAGTTTATGGTTATGACGGTTAACCATCATTATGGGAGGAAGCGAGTGAAGATCATTCTAATCGAGTGGAGTGGGACAAGGGTTGGTTAGCCGTTGCTAAAGATATGTTCACAGACTGGCATGACATAGACTTCTCTCCTGGTGGGTAGTCGAAGTAACCCCCCGCTTCCAAAGCGCAAACAATTTTACTTTAGATAGCATCTTACTAGGCCTACATCAACTGTTTCCCACAAACTGACCGCAACAAATAAAAAAGGCACATGCTGAAAATCTGCCTGGTGTGAACGCAACACTAGTCTTGCCGAAAATACGCAGCCGAAATACGCATCTGCCGAATACGCATAGTGTAGACCCGGCCTAACATTTAAAACAATGTGTTTTCGTCTTGCCGAAAATACGCAGCCGAAATACGCATCTGCAGAGTACGCATAGTGTAGACCCGGCCTAAAGTTACTGGGCTACATATAGAACCTGCTTCTGCGCTCAATTGAAGTAAGTTTATCTTAAATTTACCCTAACATTGACTAATAGCTTAATTACCGTTTTATAAATTGATTTGTAACTTTTAAGCTTTCATGTTAAGGTTGTTTTTCCAATCGTCGGACGAACTAAGATCACAAATCCGAATTAACCTGAGTCTATCAGAGATTGGCAAGGATGTTTGCAATATTTACTTGAATAAAATATATTTTAAAATTATGTAATACTATTGTATTTGTCACTATTTTAATGTAGTAAATATTTTAATAAGTTATTTTATCAGATTCCGGCTTATCGTTAAAACCTTACGCAATTCAGGCAGAACCACGTTTTCAAAATCACTTCAAACACTTTTTCACCACCTCTACCTTTCTCACTATAAAACTGGTGTAGTTGACAGAATTATAGTATCGATCGTCTCAAATTTATTTCTAACATATGCTAAACCCATTTTGCATACATAAACACCTGTCAAACTGTCAATAGGCGACAAGCAAATTAGGTAATGACTAAAATTAAAAGGAACAAGGACACTTTGGTTAGGTAAGCCAACCGTGAAGTTTGACACCTGACCTAAAAGCTATTGATAGACCAAAGAGACCTTGAGGATAGTTGACTTGTCATGTTTGAAAGCTATATTCTCGTATTAAATTAACTAATATTTTTATATAAATTCAATTATATATGAAACTACTGTGGGATTTTACAAGGGCTTTACCTTAAATTGATGAACGAATATGTAATTCAAACTGTCAAAACTCTACTTGTGCTTTTCCCATACAAAAATAAATAAAAAGAATTTATATACAGCAGCTATAAAATATCCATGAAATGAATAGGCTCACATAATCAAAAAGTAAGCTTTTTTATCCTAAAACGTTCCTTCAACTTGAGGTTTTAGCTTTACGGTTCCAGTTTAAATACACGTCCAGGAGATATATGCACGGCTAAAAAAATCTTTCACAAAGTTTGGAGCGAAGGTTTAATATCTCCTCCGTCCTAAAATAACCACTTGTTGACACGGGTTATTGACACAGACTCCCAAACACCTTCTTTAATAGCTGCTAACCACTACATAAACACGGAGATATTCGCAAGTGCTAATTTAGAGATACTGTGAATAGTTGACAGGTTGGACGATTTTGTAAGCTGTCTTGTAACTCCCATTGGCACATTTAGCATTCGTTCCTTTCAAACGTAAAAATTTGCACTTTCCAATAGATAAAAAATCATTGATTACGTTATTTATTTAAACACACCTTTTTGCATTATAGTATGTAATCAAATAAGCAGAATCTTTAGATCATAATGCTGAATCTTAATACTGTAAAGCTTCTAGTGCATTTAAACAATTTAACTTGTATGTACCCTTGCATTTTTCCATCCATATTTTATAGTAACTTATTTAAAACAGTAATGTAAATGTTTATAAGTTGCGGTTAAGGAATCCATGATTTATATATATATATATATATATATATATATATATATATATATATATATATATATATATATATATATATATATATATATATAAATATATATAGTGCTTTGTAGTATTCAATTAAAAGATAAATATATATTATATATATATATATATATATATATATATATATATATATATATATATATATATATATATATATATATATATATAGTGCTTTGTAGTATTCAATTAAAAGATAAATCAATTTAATATGGCTTTAGCAGTTATAAAAGAGACAAACAAAAGAATAACGTAGCATAAAAGTACACTCTAGGCTACATAACTCATAATCATTACACTTATTTTAGACAAAATATTTAGGGCCTAAAATCTTTTGTTTTATAATGGTTATCAGGTAAGAAGATAGAGCAGAAATACAGTAACATTTTTAACAATGAAAAACCCAACCAATAACAATAAATGTGTCATGATAACTACTAAAGCTTTGGTTTTAAAACTGTAATCCTAGGATTAGTGACAATGAAGAGATTTAGTTATCAAAACAGTCAAGGTTGTGGTTGTAGTGTGATAAAACTAAGTCATAATCTGACTGGATACTGAAAAAAATTCTGGGCATCCAACTTTTGATGAAATGTTTTCTCCGTCATGCCCTAACCTCCCTGAGAAAAGCCAACTGAAATATTCAGTGGGAAACATGCCTAAGTCAAAGTGCAGTCAGAAGTAAGTCTTGCTCGTGTAAGCTAATAGGTTTATAAATAAACTGAAGGTCTCAAGTAGTAGAATACAACGTCATAAACCCCATCTAAAAAGGTTTCCTAAGTCGGAATTGACAGAATATCAAACTTTGAATTCAAATTAAATTTTAGCTTAGGTCCGTTTTTTTGCAAACGTTTGCTTAGCATATCATTATCATTACTGCGCCTAACCACCTCCACATCAATGTCTATAAGATTAAAAGTCTCGAAATTACTTTCTTAGTCCAAGGTCAAGCTATACATCATTTTAAGAACCTTTGCAAAGAGAGTACATATCCAAAAACTATACCTCATAAAGTCATATGTCGAAATTTATCGCATTCAAAGTTTGTATGTACTATTATGTTCATCTAAATTTTTAACTCCTGCTATTTTCCTCCGGGCCTTCCTATTGAGATCGGATTTTCGGAATTGAATTCTACTCGTTAATACATTTAATATGTGATACCCTTCTGGAATTTACTTCAACTGATGTACTTGTTGCTCGATATCGAGTAATTTGAAATAGTTTATGCAATTTTTACTGTTTGCGCTTTTTAATGCAGTTTTTTAGCCAGTGTGCAGCGCACCAAGACGGCTCATAAAGGTTCTCCACGATTTCAAACATAACCCGCCTCCTTTATGAATAGACATACAGCTCTTAAACTTGAACATCCTTAGAATTTTCTTATCAATAATCGAATAAGGTAATATAAAACGTTAAGGGCTTATAGGGCCCTGCGTTTGGATAGATATTTACCAATTTAATTTAGAAACAACTTTACGCCGAGCTCTATCCATTGACACCAAAAAAATTAAAATGGTTGAAAACTGTATGAGGGGTTCCTTGTAAAAAAATCCGTGTCGCGTTTTGAATGTGTATAGATTTGGTTTGCTATAAATATTTTATTTGTCTCCTCGAGGGCCATCCCCCATATTTTAAGATGATCGACATTGAGGATTTAGGGGATTTTTTGAGGAAGGTGTGGGGGATGCCATGGATGCCATTTCAAAAGAAATTTTCTGTCCACTAATTATTTTATTTTCTCCGACTATTTTTACAACACTTAAGGCCTCTCAAGAGAATCAGGCAAAGGGCGTCGTTGTGGCTGTAGCGGTCCTGGCCTCAAGGTCGCCGTGGGTTTCGACAGGTGATCGGCACGATTTGGGTTAATTGCTGCACTAGCTTCATTATCTAAATTGTGGCTTTTTCCTACGGTGTATATTAAGACTATCTAAAGCTCAATTGCTCGTAAAATTGGATAATATTGTGATTTCTGGAGGTCTCTCTACCTCACTACGTATTATCTTAGTTTATCTATCGTTTTATCAAAGAGAAATATTTTTGTAAGTTTACTCTGAACTAATGGTTTATTTTCAAATTAAAAAGTAATTAACAGTAAAAAAGTTGCAGTTTTGTTGATCAGATGAAGATGTTTTTTAAATGGTAAACTGAAAATGCATGTTTAAAAATCCATTGGATTTTGCGAGTAACCAATGTAGAAAATGTAATAACAGAAAAATCCTAACAAACTAATTTCATTTACATAAACACAGTTTGTCCATTGCATACATATTTTTGTTTTTGTTTTAGATCTCTGCCATAAAACACCACTACAACTATTCACATTAAACCCTATTATTACAATTACCAGTCTTTTCGCATAATTTATGTTCAGTAGATGATTTAAATCACAATTTTTCACAGAAAATAAGCAAAGAAAGGCTCATAAAGTTTAAGGCCTACATATATTTTCAATAATTTTCACACTTCTTCTTATTAAAAATATTTGTATTAAAAAGGTTACGTGTACAGTTATGATTGTGTAAAATCCGGTCGTGCAATTGAAATACGGTAATCGTTTACATATGAGAATATGCAATGAGGTGCCATATCACCATTCTATATCACCTATGTTGACATCGTAATCTTTTATCGTAGGCGTGCATGGTTGGTTTCGTTGTTACTTTGATAGGACAAAATAGAAGGTTCTGTAATATTTTGCATGGCTCGATAAATTCTTGTTAAAATGACTTGTTTGTAAAATATTCACCCGTTTGATGCTCAACAACATTAAATATTTTTTTTATATACAGTATGTGCAAAAATTTTTTTCTTGTCAAATGTGTAAATAATGTCATTTATCCAAAACTCGTTTCATTATGTTTTATTATAGTACGAAAAAAATTCCCAACAAGGTTGCAAAGGTGCTTGTAACGACCTTAATCCTGAACTGATATGTTTGTGGAAAATGATGTGATTAACAAAAAATGTCTTTAAATAGATCAAAGTATTACATATCTATCATTATTTATCATTTAGATATTGTTCACAGAATATTTATACTCACTATTTACTAACCTCCAAAATGCCGCAATATAAACGTCAATCTTCCTTTATTTTCTTGGGTTTGAGTTTCTGCGACAACAACCCCAAATTAAACCTCGGAATGAAGCTACTTCCTTTCACGTGCTTCGCCGACAGTCCGAATATTCTTAACAATCGGTGAAAACAGGAAGAAAAACACATGTTAGAGTGCGATGTACTAATGGACCATTGAGACACAAAACACTGTCATACCTATACCGAGCGGAACGGTACACTGACAGCTCTCTTATCAGATGCGATCTACAAGTCAACATGTTCAAGGTCACTCCATCCAGATGCAAGTTATTGCCAATATTTGGCACAGGGGAACTATTATTTTACTTGTAAACAAACATTGAAGGCATTGAACTAGATTGATTGATATCTGCTTTCAAGGAAGGTCTTGCGAAAACTTATTTTGATAGTGTGTGAATCATGGTTTGGGAAGTGAATAGATGTTTATCAATATCTCAAAGTAATGTTAAGATATGTTCATCATAAGGAGAACTATAAAAATGTTGAGTATGAAAGTTTTTAATAGTTGAATCTAGAGGTTGAAAAAATTGCATAAACAGTAATTTTTTTTTAAACAACACAGAAATTATAATCATAAACAATGTACAAAGCTTGACATGATGAGGTCCTAGTACATTTTGAAAATACCTCTACTGTGAAATGCTCTCTGTAAACATTAACCAACAATTTTTTATTTAACCAACATTTTATAAATATTGAAATATTGTTAAATTATAACTGCTAATATTTCAAGCAAAATCCGAATAAATCGTCGTCTTTAGAAATACCTTCTTTCCATGGTCGTTAACCAAAGCTAGACAGGCTGTAGACCTTCCCATCATTCGGCCAAGGCTTGCAAAAGTTTGCCAAAAATTACAAATACAGGACCTTCAGATTATGTATATTCGATAAATAAAATTAATTCTCAGAGTATTTCCGTATTTGACTTTATATGGAAAACCATATAAACGTTGGTTGTGTCGTCGCACTTTCCCTCATACGTATCAAACTTTGTATAAATTCTCATCCCTAAAAGGCTAAATCATGATTTTATTAGGTCATGGTGATTGACTCTTCATTTTAGTTGACTAATTTGAATTTGAATAATAGTTTTTACTTAACAGAAGACAGTAAATTATGTCCAAAATGTACCTAACATGTACATGTCAAATAAATTTAGCAATGATTCATTCGCAAAGTATAATTATTTGTCTATTTTCCAATAAACTCTCGTTTTAAGCCAGTTCCTGTTGACATGTGCAAAGAACGCCTCCGATTGTAGGCCAACGTTCCAGAGGTTGCTCAATTACAGGTTGCAAAAGGAAACAAAAGCAACGGAAAGTTACCAGAGCCCCAGGGCATTGTCATGTGATTGATTCTTGTACGGTGACCAGATTTGGGTTAACTGGTAAAAATCATCTTTCTAGAAGTTTTAAAAGATTTTAAAGTTAGAAACTAGACATTTTAAGCCAACTTTTTACATACTAAATAGTTTACCATTTTTGAAAATCACATGAAAATTTAAACAAAATTATTAAATTCTTATGCAGAGACAAGTAAGTTGTAACCATGCAAGATTTTTTTTTTTTTTAATTTACAACTATAGGCCTATAAAAAATACTATCTATAGAACAGTTTGGATTAGAAAATCTCATAATAACTTCCCGGTATTTTAAATGGATATCAGTATTTATTTATAGTACAAGACAACACATTTAATCCGGAGGAGCATTAAATCAATTTCAAAAGAAATGTTCACTTCTTAGACTATATCTTACTCAAAACAAGGGTATAAGTTATTTCCCAAATTGTACTTCCAAAGGATTTTCTTCAGCCCCACAATAAGAAATACCAAATACCAATATATTTTGTATATTGTGTACATTTCTGTGTACATTATTTCAGTGTGTTTTTCTTCCGAGGTTCAACACGTGCAAGTAACTACAAGTTAAAAATCGTGCACCCACACAAAAACGACAGACAATTATACCCTAACAATTACAGGGGTAACCAAAGACAAAGTGTGCTACTGAAGAAATTACAGAGTAGCTACAATTTCTCAACGTGTGAGGTCAAGGTCAGACGTGAGACTGTGAGAATCATCTCAAGGTCAAACACTGTTACGTCTCTCCTGAACACGGCGAGCGGCCATTACAGCTGATGATGTGCAAAACGCTTCACGCTCTGGCGGTTTCGCGAACAAAAACCAACAATGCACCAAATTATGCTCGGAGCACAATGCGAACACAGTGGACAACTCTGCGAAATTATGGGAGATGAGTGATATAGTGTTGACCGTGGTACTTGACATTTGCAGGGTGAAAATTTGCAAAAATATAATTTGATTTCCTGTTTATGAAGCTTTTGAGTTTTGACATTTCGAGGATTTTGTGAACAATGCGATTTTCATTTAATTTAAAATTAGTTGCTAATTCCTATATTTTTATGAATTAAACATTTTTTTCATTACATTATCTTACAGTGATTGACCAAATCCGTCAATCAATGCCGTCAACACAACATTAAAAATAAATACTGAGAGATGACGAAATTTATACTAAAATTTTATTAACCCCACCTCCCAACTGTCGATCAAATAATTAGGTGATTAAATTTGAATTAATGAGGACTAATGGCTTATATAATAAAGCAGTAATTGGACAAAATCAACTCAACCGCCTTGATGCTATTCCTATAGATCAAATAGAATGTGCAAACTGTTGATTTAATTTATTTATTAGGGTCTAAAGAGATTTCACGTTTTAATTTAGATACACAAAATACAATAAACAGGGATATTACTCCCAAACAGTAAAAGGTTGAATGACCATGGCTGACTTCTGTGGTCACTGCAAGCAGAAGCCGGGCTACACCTGTATTCTGTAATCTACCACGTGGTCGTCATTAAAAGGCGCCGATTAGGCCGGTAAACTTTCCGTCGATTGTCAATGGACTGTACTTAATTAGACAGCTTTGACTGTTACGCATAGGCTACTTTATTACCGAGTGGAAATACACAATCTAGGAGGAAAACCTCTTTTTTACAAACATGATTTTTATAAATTTTGCACTTAAAGTAACTTTATTTATTGTTTTGTACGATTCATAATGTTGTTCTTATGAATATTAGTTGATGATTTACTTTCGAGTTTATTCTTTCGTTAATACAGTACTTATAAAAAAAAGAAGTATGTTGTTATTGTACAATATGATTTAGATAAAGTATAGCGGAATACGCTTAATATATTTATTATTTTAGGCCTATAATAAATTTTCAATTATTTTTAATGTCCAAACTATTGATTTACTATTGAACGCTGTCAGTAAAATTAAGTTAAAAACCTTTTCGTTTAATTTTAAATAATCTAATAAAGTAGGTTTACTTGTACCTTTTCCTCTTTTGGTCTGCAATGAAATATAACTCAGGTTTTTGTATACGTAAGGTTCATTTCTTATTAGTAATCACGTTTTTATGAGTTATATAAATACTTTGGATAATCTTTTTTTACATATTTTAATAATACATTTAATAGCTACTTTTTTTTTAATACTCCTTATGGGATACTATCAAAACCAGACTTTAACTAATTACAAATAAAAAACATCTAAACTTATGATGACTTATTCATTTGTTTAGGATCGAAGAATACTTTTTATCATAAAATACTAAATTATATAATTAGAATTTTAATCTTCCCCCTGTTTGCTTAACACTCATTAATAATTTCCTAATCAATGCAAAATATCGATTACTTGTAACTAAGATTTTTGTCAATTTACTCAAATATAAAGTGTTGCCTTAACAAAAAATTAAATTAAGATGTTATTCAGGACTGTTTCAACAAGTTCAAGTCGCTATCAGATAGCTATAAGTTAATTTGGAATTATAAATTAATCACAACCCTCCATTGAATTTATAAATTTATGGAGCTAAAATAATGTCTATAACTTTGACAAAAACATAAAATTAAATGCTGAGCATTAAACACGTGTTGTAGGGTGAACATGTTTATGTATACATACGTGTGGCTTTGACACTACACAACTGTAAGCACTAGGTACTATGTAGGTAGTACCTGATATCCTCGTATCCCGCGGGTAGGCACCAGACTAAGGCACCAGGCTCGCTCACGATATATTTACATGACCGTCAACCCGAGGTGGAGGGGGGGGGGGCTCAACGCTCAACAGGCTGTCTAGAATTGCAGATAATTCGCTAGGATTTGAGGACTTGAGCACATCCGGTGCTGGCTGAGGCACACAAAGTCTTATCAAAGTTCATGTCAACGATTCGAATCCATGTTTTGTATGGGTTGGATAATGTAAAATGTTCTACAACCCAACAAATGGAATGAATTTGCAAAAAGGTCGAAAAAGACTATAAATAAACGTATATAAACGTAAATGAAGTCGTAAAAGACGAAAAATATTTTACATACCATATATAGCCTAAAGCACTAATCAAATCAATTTAAATTATGAAACTCTACGAATTTCGAAGGGGATTTCATTTTACTCATACCGTATTTCAACGAGATGAAGGGTACTAATAGTTTTATCTAAATATATAATTAAACTAAGGATATATAAAACTTTGTTTGTTTTTCTGGGAGATCTAGCGGGAATGTTTTTTAATGTGTTTCCATTGCTCTGCATTTGAAAGTACAAGAATATTACCCTTATATACTAGAACAAATTATGCTTTGCCTGTCCCAAACAATACTTTTTCAGTCCTAAACAATTGTAGTTACACTTTTGCTCATTAGGAGTCATTAAAAATATACAAACACACCGATTTGATTTGGTATTTGTTTTGACATCCTTTTGTTCATACAGTTGTCTCAACAAATTGATTTCCATGCAAACCACATTATGATTTTGATGTCATTATAAAAAAATAATACACTACAAATTGTCAAATGACGTTTAAAGTGTTTACACTAATTATTTAATTACGTCGCATTGAAAATTATTGTTCACGACTCGTCAATAAAGTTCTATCTGCCTATATCACTTTCGTGACTTGTAGACATACAATTTTTACTTTACGAAATCTACTAAATTGGTCTTTTATTTTTTAATTGGATTGTGATTATACTGTTTTCTATTTAGTTTAAGGTCTAAAACGGTCTTGTTTCAGTTTATTACTATATATATTTTTTTAAGAATCATCTTAAAGATTAAGTTTAACCATACCGAATGATGAGTTTTTGAAATATCTCTTCTGTGAACAATCTTATGGGTCCATTGGGCTAGTAGCGCAGTCGGCTATGTAAGCCGATTCCCATGTTTACCTATGTGATTCCCATGATTCTGACCCCGTTAGTGTAAGATGGCTACATTAGAGCTACTACACCTCAAAAAGTTGGGATTTGAAATGTTTGTACTTTTTAAGATACCTTACTTGTACAATTTATTTTAATGGCGGTACCAACCCCAACATTGATGCACTGTACAAGAAAACATTTATTTATAAAATAAACGTTCAAAAATACCTTCCAAACCAGGGAAAAGCTGAGGCATGTTTTAGGATATTTTATTAGATATGAAAATACGACTCTCAATTCATTCTAAGTACAACGGCAGTTTACAACGGTTTTTCAATAAATTAAATTTAGATTGTTGTACCCGAGTTTCTGAAGTTTACTGATAAATTATTTGCCTTCAGTCCGTTTCATTTTTTGTGCGGAATTGTATGTTGTATCTTATTAAAATCCTAAAGAGGAATGAAAATGTAGGATACTGTACAAATTTTTATATGGTCGTTATATGTGTTTTTTGTAAGCTGGATGTATTTATACAAGTTGTGCAGTTTAGAAATTGTATGGAGTGTTCTTTTTTTCGTTGCTTTATAGTGAAAATCAGGTATTTCGAACTCACAGTATCAAAGCGTTTGATTTGGATGATATGTAAATACGTATTGCTATTTTAAATATGAAGACGAAAAAGGTATTATAGAATCTTGTGTACATGTTTCTTTTGTACTAGTCCTTATAAACTCATTACAAATGACGTAGTCCAATATCGAAAATTAAATTCTACATTGAATACCTCTATATTTAATGCATATTTACAATCTCTTCCTTACTACATCTAATTAGTATACTAATAGTTGTAGACTAAGATAATGTTGCTTTATATATTTTAATATACATTAAATGATGTATATTTCATTTATAGGATTTAGAGTAATTAATTTAAATTTCATAACAGAAATACAAAGAAAAACTTCATTCTCCCTTTTCTATCCTTTCTTTTACGTTATTTTTTTCTTTTATTTTTTATGTGACATTATCTACTGTTAATAACTAAAATGTGTATGTAAAAACATTATTTTTTTAATAAGTGGATAGAGTCTTACTCGTTGAACAACTAAGATTTTATCCATTAATTAAAGCATTGTTTGCCAGGATCAATTCTAGAATTATTATATAAATAAAAGATTTAACTAAGAAATAGTAAAAAAATTACGATTTTATGATTTTTATCTTAAAAAGTTTTTAAGTAAATTCTAATCAATGGTATAAAAGTAACAAACAAAATAAAGTAGCTGAGTATATAAATGGGTAATTTTAAAAAATAAGCGATGGTATAAAGCTTCAAACACCATTTTAATATCCTTACTATTTAAATTAGTACATTTACAACTTTTATGATATACTTTAAACTTAAAAGAAAAAAATATATTTTTTACTTCTTGTTTTAATTTGATTTTCACGGTAAACATTTTACAAAATATTGCTAATAAAATGCTACCAATGAGATAAATATTTAAATTGTTACAAATTAATATTTAGTCAATTGAATGTGAATTAATTCAACAGATGGAAGCAAAGAGTACATGTAAATTTGTTAATTGATTGTAATGTGGATAGCTTCGTCTTGTTTCTCTCGTGAAAAATTAAGTCAAACAATTTTATTTCCCCCTTATTTTCCTTCATTAAATATTTCAACTGTATGAACTTCATTTAACGTGTAACTATGGCCAACCATTTATTGTGTTAGAACTTCACAAACATTCTATAGGAGTTAAAATTATTATATCGGTCAAACAACTTAACGATGTAATCAATGTTCCCTTTAGAGTACTTGTTATTTTAAACTTGCATCCACGTGAACTAGTCGGCTCTATCAGCAAGTACTGCTCAAGCAATCGCGCCAGTGCGACCACGCAGCACGCTGCTGCTGGGGGAGTGGTGGGGGCGTGCTACGCTCTTAACCAATAGAAACCCGGTATTTTATCCGCCTGTCACTTACTAGAGCCTACCTCTTGATACAGACATATCTACACAGCTGTTATAACATCCTAAAATAAATTGACTCTGAATTATTGTGCGCAAAGTCTAAGTGGTTCTGAAAATAGGATAATTCTATTGAGGTTTAAACCAAGGTTTCCAAGGATCAATTGATTCCTGCTACTGAATCTAACCTAATCTCAGCCAGTCATTGCCAAGCCTTGAAATGCTTAGTTACAATAACATTTTACCTCCTGAAGTCAAATATAACGATTAAAAATACCATCATATATGTTACTAGAGTACAATATATCCGGCAAACTGGGAAGTAAAGGTGCATGTACAAAGTGATCCATACCTGATCATAAAATTTCGACCTAATGTAACCTGATCAGGGTCTCATCTGACACCCCTGATAAGAACCTAAAAATCCATCAACAGAACCTGATACAATACGATTAAAATGTTCTTATTGTTCCCTAAACAATAAGAACACAGAAATTGGTTACACAGAAATTGGTTAATTTTTTTTGTGTGGGTCAAATTTCACTAACATTGATTGAATTTTACCAATTAAACTCCAAAAATTAATTGTTTTTAACATATTTTTGTTGTCTACCCAGAAGCACAGCTGAGCTGTAAACGGTGGCGACCTCGATCGTCGTCTGGACAGTGTTGGCCAGTTGATGACCTCGTCTCAGCCGCCGCCCTTCCTCTGCACATCGGCATCAGCAGGGGGAGAGGGAGAGGGGGCGCTGACGTAAGAGAAATCAGTAAATAACGGCTTTGCCGTCATTGTTTCCCGTAGGAAATGTTGTGACGACATTCATAGCAAGGAAAACCTCATAGCTTTTCTGACGTGACCAGAAAATAATAGATATTAAATATTTGGCTTACGATATCCCAAGAAATATAGAGTGACTCGTGGTTGGGTTTAGCTCTTTGGTTATCATATGGTTGTACTGGTTCATAAACATACATTCTTGGTATCAAATTAAAATAATGGTGTAACTTTAAAGACTCAAACTTCCTCGTAGTCTCATTTATATTTTATAATATAGAAACTTAAAAGTTTCTCCTCAAAATTTGAGATCCAACAAAGGATATTTTGAACAAATAAAGTTAACTGCGAGGTATAGGTAGATATTTTAATTTTACATTGGTAATTATATAATTAATACATTATGTAGGACGATTAAATAAATAATGTATATCGAAAATCTTTCAAATAGTTTTATCACTTAAGCAGTGAATTGCTATAATGTGTATTAAGAGCGCAAACTGTACGTCATTGCCGCTTGAGAATTGTAGATGGCCTCACAAAGCATTAAGCTGATTGCAGTCAAAAATTTCGAGAGCTACAATAACTGGCTGTTTGTGATACACACAATATTTTTTGTATCAAGATAATTAAAAAATATTACATTTTATATTATATAAAAATATTATTTAGGTTATGTTTGTTTTTTTAGTGAATGCAAACCAAACCTTAAGATCGTTACTATTTAACAGGGAAAATATCTCTATAATAACAAAGCGTGAAAATTCAAATAATAAACCGTTGACTTATTACCATTGATACTAGGCTACCCACCACATATTATACAAACTTCAAAATTTTCTAAATTAGCACTACCCACCTTTAAATTGGATAACCCTGATTAAGCGACCGGGAATGAAATGAAAGCGGTGATGAACTGTTTTGGGCATTGTTTATAGGTGGCAATGTAAGTATTTCCATGCAATAGTAGGAAAAATAATTAACAACCTTGAGTATTTACCATATTCGTTTGTGGTATGATCAAATATCTTTAATTAGGTCTAGCATGAAGTCGTTAACTTCGATAAAGAGACATGGCCTACCGTAATGATATTATCATTTGTACCGTATGATATATTCATATGCTCATATAATAACAAAAGGTAGACATAATTAAGTTATCACAATTTAATTAAATTGTTTTTACAAAGCAAGACATAATAGTTATGTCTTAAAAGTAATGATATTTAATAAAGTAATTTACGTTTTATCATTATGTCTACTAAATTAAAATTTATTAGGATTTTATAATATCTGTATACTTAATTGATAGTGTTACATTCATTTACATTGAAAGAACGCAATATTAAACTTTAGATCAATTCTGACCGAAACCATAAAAACTATGAAATTATGAATATTTGCACATTTCTTTGTAATGTGAAATCTAGTAAGCCTGAGCAGTAGTTAAATAATAAACATAAAATCTGCAATGTGTCGCACCTCCGCCGATCTGATTTCATGCATGCTTCTTCGTTTATTATATCATCATTTAATTGTATAAATGTTCAAACCCGCCATCTATGATTATGTTTCAATTCAATGCTTGTTTAAAGGCGTTATCGCTAACAGAACCGGTTTCCAGTCCCCATTGCTAAAGGGCACGCCAGTTCATGATTTGCAAGGTGCAAGCTAACAGTTGCTATTATTCTGTATCGCGATTTCTCTGCGATTTCTTCTCGGAGACAAGTCGCTGAGAGGTTTGAACTGGTTCGACCTGTTAAGATAGCATAATCGAAGTTTATGACCTTCAATTATATTATCAAGAAGTTTCTCCCCCGCAGTAACCACTCGGACCACCACCTCAGATGCGATTACTAACTTATAACTTATAATTAGATTTTATTAACAAAAACACTCTTAATTTAAACAATTATTGAAAATTAGTATGTTTTCGTTGGTGAAACTCTCATTTACTGAGTTATTTGTGGGTCAATGTTTCTAATCTTGGTATTGTTAGTTAAATAATTAAATTTTACAACTTAGCAACGATGTATTGCAATTTTGTACAATTTGGTAGTTTTGAGACATTTAACTTTTAAAATTTTTTATGTCCACCATTTTTGACAGGAAATGATATAATTTTGAAATTTTCAGTTAAAATATGACTGACTAACATAAGCAACCATGCGAAGTTTCAATTTGATATCAAAATAAAAACCTGAGTTAATGGTCATTTATTGAAAAAACACAAACCGATAATACAGACGGAAAACGTGTTATTGAACGTGAAAACGAAGTAAGATAGGAGAATGCAATACATAAAAAATTGGGTTTGTTTCAACTTGACGAATAACCTGGTATAGTTCGGGTTGCTAATTTTGGGACACCCTGTAAAAGCCTTAATTTACAATCTTCCGCTTGTTAATAAGGTTGTTTGCAATAACTCGAGACAATTCTTTTCATAGTAAAAACTGTAATTTTACTTGTGACATAAATCGCGACATGTTAAACACAATTACTTATTTAAGTTAAATACTTGGATTCTATGTATGAAATGGGATTTATTTCTTGTATTATTAAAGTTACTCACCCTAGTAGCAACTCCTGTATTGATAACTTTTTTCATAAAAAAAGAATTACAAGGAAGTTACTCCCATTTTAATTTAAACAAACACCACGGATCATTAGGGGCCGTCCATAAATTACGTTATCGCTCTTTGGCCATTTTTGGACCCCCCCCCTCCCTAAAATCATCCTGCCATCATAATTTGTCTGACCCCCCCTCCCCCCCCTCTCGGAAAAATGACGTCATTTATAACAAACCTCCGTTTTAAGCAAAAATAATACTTTTTAAACGCTACATGATAAACTAAAAAAATAGACCAATCAAATCTGAATTTACCTTCAGAAATAAGGCCAAAATGACTTTCTCAATGAAAAAATGAACTATAAAACAACGCCTTAAAATAGTTTAATGGATTTTATTGATAATTATTATTTAATAATTAAATTGTTTTAGAATTTATCATTGTTTAATGTAAAAATTTGATATAAACATCATATTTAAAATGACGTCATACCAAAGCCGACCCCCCCTTGCACATCACCTTACCGTCATTTTCAATCTGGACCCTCCCCCCCCTAATTTCAGATTACGTAATTTATGGACGACCCCTTACAGAATTGTTCAGGAATTAGTTAATTATAGAACCGAGACCTGTGTTTGTATAACATTCCACTGGCCTACGGCTCGATGGGGGCTCCGCCCACATGCCCCCTAGTTGGTTCTATCAAATTTGTTTACAATTTTTAGGGTTAAAAATGTAAATTATGTATGATACTTTAAATAAAGCGAGCAGGTTGTGCGTGTGTAGCTTCTAAATACTATATCAGAGTTTTTATGTTTGAATAGTTTATTTCGGCAACTTAACAGTAGCAAATCGTTGGGTAAGTAACATTTTCTGCCTCACCCTCCTATCACAAAGATCAATTATGAGATAAATTATATTTCAGATTGTTATAAGACTACATATTTGGCCACCAGGGCTGAAAAATGGAAACTATTTTTACAATATATAAAATTGTTTTTATATACTGTAAAATATTTTCCTATATATAAATAAAACTGTTGCAATAAATCATTGAAAACAATAAAATAACATTAAAACGAAATAATAGAAAAAATGATAAACGAGAGAGAACTCACAAAAGACCCTTAAGTTTTAAAAAGATTCCCTAAAATCTATTTAGGAAGTCACCAAAGATTATGTAAATTAGTACCACCAGCTCTGACAGTAACATAAGTGGCTAATAAAACCTAGTCTCAATGTCTCAATCATACAAAAATATATACAGGGTAAAAAAATATACTCAATAAAATCTTAGTCCTATTTTTTATAATTATGGTAGAGGTATTTTAGAATGCACAGATAACTACTTCATAGTAACATAAAATTTTTATAACTTGGATTTATTTATTTATTTATTATGCGGAGTCTATTGATGCCTAAATTACAATTTTTAAGATCAAAATATTCTTTGAAATTTCATTTTGAGAAAGTTTTATTCTTAAGTATTATTTTAATTATTATTGGATGGTTTCCAGAAAAAAACTAAATTAAATTCATTGTCACGAGTATTTATTCATTTTGCTGTTCTTAGTCGGGTTTTTACTATTGTCATTGGAAGGGGCAAACTCTATACATTTTAAAATGAATACTGCAACAAAATATAAAGATTTTATTTAATTTCCAGACACAATCCGCATGGTAAATAAACCAGAGCATACATTCTTTCTAATAATTACCAAATGAAAGTAAACTTCTATGCCAACACCATTCCAGTACAAAACCACTACTCGTACTTGCCTAACAATATAGAATGGAACCCCATACTTACAACACGGGAGCAGGACCGACAGTGAGGGAGTAACACAGGAAGTGTCGGTGTGTAAGAGAGCCTTTTGACAACTCTGTCAGGTCCTAAAGGTCCTTGTCCTCTACGGGATACTGAGACCGCGACCTAGAGGATTAGAGGGCTAGAGGACTCACGTATTGCAAAGGTTGATCACTTGTCGTGCACTGGCTTCATTAGGGAGCTTATGACACATCAAACGTAACGCGCCTTAGTACTGCTGAGAGGTTGATGAATTATTTATGATAGATCGGTAGGAAATTGGACGGCAACCGTTTTCTTGTAGATATAACTATTTTTTAAATAATTTTCGTTTATTAGATGAATTTTTATTATGTTAAGAAGAATTATGTTAACGAAATAGCATTATGGGAATCGGTTTAATCGCATAGGTTAATTTTTATGTGTCGCTAGGATAGCCTATTAGTAGGCTATGTTATACTCATCTCTAAACTAACATATGGAAATTTGTCTAAGCTAGATGGAAAAGTAATTAAGGGAGTTGCAATTGATCAATGCATTCAAATGAACCTCAAGTCAGATTAAATCATTCTGATTCGCCTTTTTCACAAAGTGGTTATCTTACACGCTCAAGTACAAGTCATTGTGTTTTATTCTCTTTATAGTCCTTTTTGTTCAAATAAATTGTGACCAAAAACTTTATCACACGAATTCAACCTAACAGTCAAATTAGTTGAGGACTGCCATAGTGCAAAATAAGTGTTCAAGTTTTGTTAAACTTGTATCATTATTTTATACGTTAAATACTTTAACTGTATCCATTGTTTAACCTTTTACTGATTTAGTATTTAAGTTATAACATTACATACAAATTTAAAAGATTATTTTCTAACTAATTCTTTAGTTCTTTAATTATTAGTAGGCCTACAGTATTCAAAAGCCCAGTAGTTATATCAAAACATTTATGAACTGGTTGTTTAGAAATAGCCACTCAATTTCAATTCTATTCAACTCAAATTTTATAAAATAATTACATACTTTATGTTCCAAAAGGGTAAGTTAGCATGTTTTCTGTACACAAACTAAAGTACAATTTGAGCACTGTCCATTCTTCTGCAAATGTTCAAGTTAAAATTAAATTTCTTCGTTTGTTTAGCCAAGCGAGTGTAATGGTAACAATTAATAATTGCTGTAATAGCTTCGTGAAGGTGATTAAAGTCAAGGATGTTTTACTACATTGTTTTATATTACCATGAACCTACAACGGAACAGGTAACAAGGAAACAGCGGAATCAGTGTTTGTAATGTTTGGTAAGGCTCCTCAATAGCATGGGATTGGGCTGTTTTCTGATCAAGATATTGGTATTAAGGGTAGAAAATAAGGGAAATAGGAAATAAAAGCTTCAGAAAAAACAGAACAGACCCTTATTTCCATAAAAATGCCCGTCCATTCATTACACCTCCATTAATCCAATATCTGTTATCTGTGGAGTAAAACAAAATAAGAAATAAAAAAAACAAGAAATAAAATTATCCTTTGCTTCAAACTCTTGAATGGGATGATTATTGTAGTAATTTCTTCCATTAGACCCACTCGGCTGTGAAAAAGTTGGGGAAAAGGTAATTTTTACCTAAACTTTTGCAAGATATGAAGAATGATCATACCGAACTGTAATTAGTGTACAGAAAAATTGGAATCTTACTCTTTCAGAAAGTATAAGTAATTATTTGATTAACTGAGATTTAAATAACAGTTAAAATATGGTAGTTTTCTAACCCTGTAAATACCCTCTAGTTTGATATGCACAAAAGAAACGTGGTATTTTGAATTAGCAAGCAGTTTTAACAAAATTCATGTTGAGCAGAGCGAGAGAGTATGCTCTCAGCAGCCAGCGATGATAGTAGCTATCGCCACTTGGCGATCACGGGCAATACATGGCCAGTGATAACAGAGCCATCCACTGATAACGGGTTAGCACCTGGGCGAGACCATCTATCAACTCAAGCACGGCTCTCGGCGAATTGTTGTACACGTCGAGTCTCTTTATTTCTTTTAGATTGGTGTCATTTGAAATTCTGAGACTTATTTATGGTTTGGGTAGTATGCCTATCCAACTGATTTCAAGCCCTAAGTTCAAGCCCTAGTTAACTTACTGAATATGTTTGAAGCAGAAGAAACATTCTTCTATAGTATATGTGTTTGCGTTTTTTAACATTGAGAAGGTCAGTGTTGTATTTTTAGAACAAAATTAAAATATGCCAAATGTTGCCAAACAAAATATACAATATGACCCATAAAATATACCTAACATTTTTTCCCTTTAATTGAGTATTTCCCATTATGAAGTCTCAAAATATAATTCATTCAACTTTTACTTATGAGTATACACAAGAAACGTAATAAGTATCTATCGCGTATGGTCTATAAATGTAATTCTTGAGTAGGCATTTTTCCTGTACTTGTTGTTGTGGGACTATATATATATATATATATTAATGTTGTTATTGAAAAATATTGGTTTTATCATGTTTCGTTATTAAATTAAACAGTAGGCTTAGGCAACTTATGAAACACATTCTCACAATATAAAAATATATCTTCCATTTACCATTTACTCTACTAGCAGCTAAAAATAAAAATTCAATATAAAGTATTGTATTAAATATCGATGATAATCATTCCGAAGATCAATCAAGAAATCAAACAAAAATATACGTTGAACCATTTATTTACTGCGAAAAATCTTCAGAAAATAACCATTAATTTTAATTAATCAAATCTACTTACGTAGCAGCCTGTAGGTATCAAATTGTTGTGATATTTAGCCGTACCGTAATAAGGTATCAATTCTGAAAAAATCATCATTAATTTTAGTCATCGGGACAATTCCTATGCATTATTCTTGCCTACCTGCAGCTAACTATGGGCCAATTACAGATTGCTTCATTCAGCTTTGTCATTGCTTGACTGTAACGTAAATTCAAAGATTGCAAAGCAGAAATATTGCCCTTATTAAAGAGTTGCCAAACAAAATCTTTATCCTCTGTAAAAGATATTCAACCTATTATAAAGTTGTTGTTGCATATAAGTTAATAGCTAGACACCTATTATGTGCAAAGTAAACAAGAACACCTGCAAACACATTCCAGGAATCTAGTACCAACAACAGCTTCCACTTGAGCCATACATTCTCCGGAAATTAAGTTACTCACAAAAAACATGTCCGCTTGGAAGCGTTCCCATAAGTCAATTTTCCATTTAACTATCAAAGCAAAGACAACGGAAAGTTCCCAATGCAACGCCCTCTGAAGCGTGAGCTGGTTTCAAATTCTGGATGAATGAGAAAGTCCTCGAGACTGGCCTTGGGCTTCGTGAGTTATCCTGCTTCTTCTTACTGTTCTTCTTCTCCCAACGTGTTCGTCCTTGACCTTGCTCACATGTCTTGTATTGGGCTTTGTGCTGCTTCTTTTCAACAGGCTCAATCTTCTCAAACAGCTCGACAAATGGGCCGATTGTCGAGATGAAATTGTCTTCAACTCAATAGAGCAGTTTGAATGTAGTAGGTTCGCCACTTCGACTAGTGACTATATGTACAGGGGCGGACTGGGTACCCCATTAGGGCGTAAACCTTGACTAGCCTGAAGGCGCACACCGGGGGTCCCCTCCCCCCCCCGGTAAAATATGGAAGTGGCATCCTATACACACGGTTTGTTGCTATTCTGACATTAGATATCCAAAAAAATACAAATTATTGTCTTAGGTTCTTTTGTATTATATTTGTTTATTTTCACTATTTTCCCTTGTATGCAAATAATATAAATCTTGTGCTTCCTGTTTACAACCGGCAAAAAAATAACAGCATGTAATGGCACTGTAAATAACAGAATTTACACACCATTTTTATAATATAATTCAACGCATACGATGTGATAACAAAAAACAATTATTTACTTAAACTGTTTTAGAATGAAATTAAGTCAAAACTATAAGCCTAATAATTATTCAAAGGGTGTTTTATTATTTTGATCTAACTGCCAGCTAAGACAATGAAATAAACTATCATTTGTGAATTTATCAAGTTATCAAGGCTCGAAGAAATTAGGAGAAATTTGATAATTCTCATATTAAAATGTTCTTAATAATTGATAATACATAATTTTAAGTTCATATAAACTTTGTTTTAACTTATTGTAAAACAGTTTTTTTAACAACGAACCCTTATTTGCTAATAATAACCCTAGTACGTCATTCCATCCAAAATCAAATACTTTTTATTTGTAACTCTGTCCGCACCCAATGCCATTTAAGTGTACATAGTCAAGGGTTATGCCTTCTAGGTGTTAACCTAAAAAATTATGTTTTGAATTTTGTAAGTTCTAAGAAGGGTAGACAAAAAATTAAGTAATTGGATTATAAAACTCAAATTGGTGTTTGGTAGACTTGCAGCATCGGTCCATAGGAACAATTTTATTTATAAAATGAATTGACTCAAAGTTTCATGCTTAGCAAAAAGCCAGATAGCCTATACCATATCACATGGCTGAATTAAATCGTCAAACAGATAGGTTTTTGGTACAATTTATCTATTTATTTATTTCAATACTACAAAACAGGCTTACGCCCAAATAAGATTTACATTAGAAAAAAGAAAACGACGTTACTTTTCATGTTGAGGATTTAGAACAATTAAAACCTCAACATGATAAATAAAATACGAAATCTGTCCCCAGTTTACATTTTTTAAGATCTTCCAAAGTTTGCTTCTTAAACTTCCTAAGCCAAAGATAAATTTTCAAAAAATTTTGAGAATTTTAGAAATCAGTTTAATTTTATTATTTTCTTGATTTGGTTTAGTATGTTATGAAGTTTTCCTTACAGTAATAAAATAAAAGTCTGGTATTGAAACAATTTTTTATACAAACAACTCTAGCTGCATTTATTAAGTTAACGCAGTTACATTATAATCTGGCATATTTCAAGGTACTGAACTTATAAATAAAATAATGAGGAAAAAATACTGACATAAAACATGGTTTCAGAGATTTCAGATTTCAGATGGACGATGGAACCATTGATTTTGTACATCAAGTTGATTGATTTTGTGCAGTATTTATAGTCAATGAGAAAACTTAAAGTAGGCCTAAATCTTGCAGTCTTCATTTTGCACTGTCTTAAAATTTTATAGAATAACCTTAGTTAAAAACAATTTATTGTATTAATTTAACTTTCTTAACCTTCGTTCTCACTCAACGGTCACGTTCACTATTGTAATAATCGGTGGTAATCAGATCGGAATTCGGTCCACTGGTTGTTGAATCTTCATCTCGATAGGTGAGCTATAGCCCATAAGAGAAACGGTGGTATTTTTGCGACTACCGTGGAGTAAATCGCGTGTAAAAATCCTTTAAAAGGTATCGGTGGTCGATCCCGATCACACCAATTAGGGTGCTCGTGAACGCGACCAATTTTTAGATGAGGACAAAATCAGGTGGCCGAATACGATTGTCGATTCGTAGGCAGTAGGCTTATTCTTATAGAATCTTTGCATAAAACTAAATTTCTTGCCATGCGTTTTACAACTAAAAATAGTACTTACACGTTACGGCATTTTACATGTCATTTACTGATTGTAACATTTAGTCACATTGATAAGCAAGCCCGAAGTGAAGCCCCGAAACAGCAGGATAAAGTTTCAAATTTCTGCCAACCCATGATAATCGGGACAAAGAGAATTCCGTGAAAACAAAACTTGGAATAAAGAAATTGAATAGGAAAAAAACGCTCGGGCAGCTTACTCATTCTCGAACAATACAAAGGAAATACCGTAATATCCGTAATTATGTACTTTAAATAGGGTTTTAATTTGCAACTATTTCATTTTCTATAATAAAATGTGTTGAAGTACAAAGTGGTATTATAATTTACAAAAATACCAGTTTTACAAAGCTCTTTACTTATACACTAAGTCAATTCAGCCAATGTAAATTTTAATTTGACTTCTTTTGGTCTGGAGGGCTGAGCCCCCCCCCCCCCCACGGAAAATGTTGGGGGGCTCGAGCCCCGCGGGCCCCATGAAGTCGGCGCCAGTGCTCACACCAACGAGGTTAAATAGATATAGAGTGCTCATCACATGTTAATTTTGTGTCCCTTTTTGATTTGCGCCATTTTACCCATGATTCCCGCCGTTTCCTTGGCAACCATCCCACACTTAACTCTCGTTTCCTTGGTTACTAGTTTTAGCTATTCAGATTGGTCGCTACAGGCTTCAAAATTACTCATGATAATTTTAAAAAATATGTTTATTTGTTGTTGGTTTTAAAATTAGTTTGATTTGACGGTCTATATGAGCAGGCTATTGAAATTGGTTACCATAGAAACGTCGGTTATGTGTGGGTTAAATGGTAAATTACTGTTGGGAAAATGTAAACAAAGGACTTGGTTACCAAGGAAACGGCGGGAATCATGGGTAACATGGCGCCAGTCAAAAAAGGGACACTTTTCCCTATCTAGTGAGCACTCTATATCTATTTAACCTCGTTGGCTCACACTCTTCACTAGTATAACGTTTTCGTTACAACGATTTACCACAGACGACACCGATACCGACCGATCACAGTTTAGGTTATGGACACCGATGCAGTGTTTATTCGGGTTCGGCGTAAAATGACGCGGGAAGCGCACAGCTGTTTTAAGCCGCTCAGACCAGAGACCACAGAGTAAAGTGTCGTCTACTCTTCTCGATCGGAAGTAGGCACACACGTACGAGAGAGAAGAACTGCTTTGCTCTCGCTTGTCGACCATTGTATAGAGCTCAGTGTTGTCGATAGTGTCAAATTCAGGTCTCACACTCGACTTTATGTTTTGCTATTCACTGCTGAAATTCTCACTCTGAGTTTTCCTCTTGCTTCCTAGAAATGTGTCTCGGCTCATTGTTTGATTTTTAACAAATATTGTTTTGAACGAGGCGCAAAGATTGGAATATTAAGAAGGCGCATCGGCCCTTCGGCCGGCGGGCCGGCGGGCCAGTCCGCCCCTGTATATGTATTTGTGTTTTGTACCTTCTAGATATTGTGAAAATAACGAGAGGAAAGTAAAAAATTGTGTAAGAAAGAAAAATGATGCGCAAAGAGGCTAATTGACAGTAACAGTTATCTATAACAGCAGCTGTGATTGCATGATGCTTGTGTTGAGTATAGTCGTTTAAATAGTGTGCAAGTGTGTTTTGGTAAGTAGACTACACTTAGCCTTTTTTCTTCAGACTTATGTAGTGCTGAGAAAACATTCTAAATATTAATGAGATATTTAATGATCAAGGGTTTCAAAAGACGATAAACAGTCAAAACGGATAGTTTGATCTGTGTTTTGTGATCTTTAAGTTTGATTTAAATAAATTCAACTTCTACTTGATATTTGCATGCACTGTTTATGACTTTAATTTCAAATTAATTTTGACAAAGAATAACATACAATTAAAATGCCTCTAGTCTAAATAGAACGGGACCGTTGAACAAAATGGTTCTTAGACGCAACAACGTATTCACTTTCGCTTCAAGGATGCTCCTCAATTTAGCAGTGCTCGTATAAATAGCCAAGTCTGCGACGGAGGGGCGATCTTCCCATCAGGTCCTGGCACGGAGGTCAATCAGTACAGGATGCTGAGGCCATCAGCTATCAGACACATTGGGGGTCACGTGCAAAGACTTCACCACCCGCTCACGTGGCCCCACTTCTCACTCTGACTCATCAAACTTGATCAGACTAATGGAATGATCAGGGCACGCTGAGCGAAACAACGCACATTTCTATTGGTTCGTGACTTAAATTGTAGGCTTTAATATTGTTTTAACTGGTTTTGTACTCTAAAACAATCCTGTTTCAGTTCCTACAGCACTTCAAAGAGTCCGTATGTTATCCTGGTGGGAATTATTTGTATCTCTTTACTAAAGAAAAGTCACCTAATAACTGTAGAAAGAACCAAAATGTTACGTTTATAAACTGTAGCTCATTTAATTTAAACTATAGAACATCACCTATCGGAATGGCGAGTGTGAGTGAAGCGAACTAATTCGTCTTACAATTTTTGTAAACTTACAATTTTACCGAGCAAATGTTCGGTCATCCCGGTACTTTTATATCACATGAAACGCTGAGCCACTTAAATCTGACAAAATCCCATGCACTCATGCACTCAAACTGTTATCGAATTCCTCTTTTCTTTCTCCATAAATTACTCACACGTACCGTAAAGACCAAAAAGTGTTGGCAAAAACAAATATACAGGGTGTCCAGCTTCCACCTTTACAAACTTTTCCAGGTTATTAAGCATGCCAAAACAAACAGAAAAATCACATAAACATATGTCCGGAAATGCTTCGTTAAGCCGCTAGCCGCCATTTTGTTTTTTACACTAAAGAATTTTTATTTCCGTAACGGGTTGTTGTATGGAGTTCATATTTGGTATGTACCTTAATCACACCAATGCTCATTTAAAAAAAATATATATTATTTTTTTCGTTGTATATTTTCAAAATGGCGGCCATTTAAAATTGTTAAACTCAAATATCTCAAAAACGGTAAATTTTATATAAATGTCCCAAGACACAAAAAAGTTGACAAATTAAATTATCTAAACATTGACACCAAGGTTGTAAGTATCCGACAACAAATAACGGAGTTATAGGAGTTTAGGTTATTTTAAGAGAAAAATCTCATTAACTCCGTTATTTGTGGCCAGATCCTTACAAACTTGGTATCACTGTTTAGATAATTTAATTTGTCAACTTTTTTGTGTCTAATAAAATTTTTGTAAAATTTACGGTTTTTTATATATTTGGGCTTAAAAATTTAAAATATCCGCCATTTTGAAAATATACATTGGAAAAAAAGAATTTTTTTCTAAAAAGAGCATTGGTAAGATTAAGGTACACGCCAAATATGAACTCCATACAACAACCCGTAACGGAAATAAAAATTCTTTAGTGTAAAAACAAAATGGCGGCTAGTGGCTTAACGAAACATTTCCGGACATATGTTTATATGATTTTTCTGTTTGTTTTGGCATGCTTAATAACCTGGAAAAGTTTGTAAAGGTGGAAGCTGGACACCCTGTATAAATGAAAAATGGGCATTTAAAACAAATGCTTAGACTGTATATGCACGGTAGTAGGCTATCGTAGCACACCAGATGCGGAAATAAACTTTTACATAACAAGTGTACTACATTCAAGGATTCTCATATCTTTCAATAAAAATAAAAAAACTAGAAAATCCAATAAAATCCAAATTATGTTTTTCTTTATACATACAGTATTTAGAATCACTTCTGACATGTTAAAGCATAATCAGTTTTGAATAAATGCTGGACAACAATAAATACGGTACCGGTAGTTAAATAGTTTCTTCAGGACGTAGGATTTGACAATATCACGTAGTATAAGTTACGGAGTAAAATAAGTATCGTGTTTTTGTGGGTACGGAAATGGGAAGCAATGCTATTGTTTATTTTTATTGAGCTCCTTGAACTTGGGAAAACTAACAAAATAGTCCAATTATCTATAGACGCAAGTCAGACATGCCATCAGGATGCAACAAATTTAATTTTATAGGAACTAAATTTAGAAAAAAATTATGACTTATCCTTTTTTATAACAAACTAGTCTACTTGTTGCTCGAATTGGAGCAATTTATTTTGATACAATACAAAAGTTATTTTGAGTTTTAGGCCTAAATCAACGACATCCGACCAATCCAATACACCAATTGGTCACCAATATTAGTCACCAAATACTACACGTATTTACAGCTGTACATTAGCACAAGAAATATAAAATAAAATATCGAGAAATCTTTATTTATTTTAGATTCCTTGTATTAGCAGATGTTTGAAATGCTCAACCCAATCCCAATGTTGCTCCAATGGGAAATTTTCAGTTTTTATTTGTGTATAGCGCTCTTAGTCCGATTTTCATAATTTTTTTTTTTTTTTTTTTTGCTGAAACAACTACAGCCCAATCAAACAACACCATAACCTTGAAAATCGGTTAAATATTATAGGAATTTTCTACACAAACCCAACCCCCCCCCCCCAAAAAAAAAAGTGTAGATGAAAAATTTAAAAAAAATCTTGCGCCTAAAGATTTATAACGATTGAAGAGATTTATATATAACCTTTCCAACACATTTTATAACAAGTTAAATGAATGCTTTAAAAGACGTCTTGCCATGCAGTAGCAGCTTACAGCATGACGTTAGAAGTGATAAATTATTGATAAGAGTTTTAAAGTACTACCTGTGACTTAAAACGTTGAAACATTGCACTTGAAACGTCGATTTTTTACCAAACAAATATTTACTGTATTGAATATAATCTCATTTAAGAGAGGACAATTCGTGGTATTCTTGCATTTAATATTAGGATCTTACCGTTTTAAACAATCAAATGTAATATCACTAATATAATTTTTTGTAGATAATACATATCGGTTGTCTCAAAAGTCCATCCCCTCCTTCTATATTTTTAACAGCTGCAGATAACCATACCATATTCTGGACTTGATTTAGTGACAAAAAGTAAAATTTCCAACTAAGAATAACATCGGGCTAACTTTTGCCTGTATACAGTGTCTCCATAACCATCTAGTAATATTAAAAATGCGTAGGAAAAAAGTCTTAAAATGACACCTCAAAGCATTATTTTATAATATATAAAATCAAATTTATAAAGAGAATCTATTTATTTGTCCGCCATATTGGAAAATGAGTGTATTTATGCACGAATGATAATTTCACCATAGAAATGTTTATAATACATCATTTTAAGATTTTGATTAATGAGTATTTTTAATTTTACTTGATGGTTTTAAATATAAAGTCAATGAAAGGTTGTAAAATGTTATTCTTATGTTATTTTTATACGTAGTAGTTTTTTAAAACTCTGCAATCTAACGTATATACTCCCGCATGTGTAACCCATTGGGGTATCAGAAATTCGTCAAGTGTCGGTAACGCAGATTAAGGGGTAATGTAGTACAGCCGTGGTAACATAGATCACTTAACAGGTTTAGCTCTCGTACTTATATTATTGAGCAAATTTAACTACACTCAAGTAGGTTCCAAATATTCTGAAAGTTCAGTATACCTCAATTAAAGCTCAATGGATGATTTGATTGAATTTGGGTAAAGTCAGGATTAATTTTAAATGTGCGCTTGCTTTGATAGCCTTGCACAGACTGATATGCTGACGTTAAATCTTACAGTACAGTATAAGGTGCATAAAATCGGCCCGCTCCACAGCATGGAATTGTGTGAAGGAACAGCGTATGGTCAATTTGCTTCCTTTGGGCTAGCAATATTGTGACTTTTTAAATTTAGAGATATGTATACATTTTTTAATTAAATATTATTTCAAATTTAACTTTTGATGAACTTAGAGTTAACAATTTATTTGTATAGTTTTTTGTTTAGCTCTCTTAAGACATAAAATTACTACAATTTATGTTATTTTTAAAACCAAAACTTCGTCATATTGCTGTATTCCCCTCCGTCAACCGCCAAGATATACTTTTGAAATGTCATGTAGCAGTTATATAAAGTTGTTTTTTTTTTCTTATTTTTAGATTTTGCGACCACGTAGTCCTACAAGAAAGTAAAATTATTTTAGTTTTCCTGCTCTAGTGACAAAAACTGTTGGTCTATAAAATATTTGAGACGATCAAAATATTTGACACGATCTTAGGGAACATATTTCATTTTACTACAACTTTGTTTCAAATATACCAAAGCCGATACGCAGAGCTTAAAGTAGGGCATGTTTTCCTCCAATTTCAAGTTTTTTTTTTAATTGTTTTTATAGATCTACTGTAAGACATTTTAATTAATTTAGCTGTATGTAGCTGAATTTTGCATTTTGCTTCCTCATAAGCTTTATTTATAAGTGTAACAGTCTTAAAAAATTAACTAAAAATTATTTATAATTAATGCCAGTTAATATTGTGTGTTTTTATATAACGTTTTGTCGGTCCTTAACCCTCCAGTACTGTTTTTAACGTTTACTTATTTATTTATGTGGGGGGTTTACCATTTAAGTAGACTAATTTTTTTAATAACTACAGTAATATTTTTTTAAATCCTTCAAAATTGCGCATGCACATATATTGGACAGCACCAATATCAATAAAAGTATCAAACATAAAAATAAATAGTGAGGAATGCCAATCTTATGTCTTTTTATTTTGCTCGTTAGGCGGAACTGATTGTTTTATAATTTATTGTTAGGAAACTGATTGTTTTACATTGCTTGTTACTTAGTGATGTCTTACATTGTTTGTTACTTACTGAGCCAAAACTTTGGTCTCCGGCAATTTGAGGTAAATTTGCAATGTTTAATTAATATTTGCCATACGTAAGTCAGTAACTACAGTAAAATTGTATTAAGATGCTTGAAGTTTTGTATTAACTTAGCTTAAAAGAAAATCCACTATATTTAGAAGTTTAACACTCTTAAAACATTGAACAGAGCTTGAAGTAGGGAATTTTTTCTAATTTCAAGCTAATTGTTTTTATATATCAACTGCAAAACATTGCATTAACTTTTGTTGTGCTGTATGTAGCTGAATCTTTAATTTTGCTTCTCCATAAGCTTGAAGTTTTGTATCAACTTAGCTTGACAGTGATATAAAAGAAAATTCACTTTATTTAGAAGTTTAACAATCTTAAAATTGTAACTAAAAAAATTATAATTAATTATTGCCAGCTAATATTATGTGTTTTTCTTTTACCTGTTGAATATGGAGGGATTTCTCTGTTACTCTGTTAGAGTATAGATTGTTTGGGAATTAGGGACATAAGTGTAACTTTTAAACATTTCTCTTTTTGTCGTATCTCAAATCGTTATTTTAAGACCGATTTGCAACTTTTATTATTACTGAATTCCATATAACTTCTTAGTAGAACTAACTACAGTTATATTGTATTTGAAGTTCGAATTTTGCATTCACTGAACTAGTAAAATATGCCTGTAACTTTAACATAATTTAAGGGAAGTGAATAGAATAGTTATATAATAAATAATTATTTCATAACATACATTTTAATTTCCTACAGTATAGTATTTTTGTGAATAATAGGGGTCTTTTTCAGGTTCCAAACTTTTTGTTCGTGTTTTCCTATTTTTGTTTCAGTGAAATTATTTATTACTTTAATGATCTTCAAAATATTTTATTTAGCTTATTCATTCTACACTGTCATTTATTTTATTAAGTTTATTTAGGGCCTATTTCATATTTTTTGTGCTAGGGGGATGAGGCAAGGCATGGCGTAAATCCCCCGACGGTTCGTTTACTACAGTATAGTAGCTTTTAAAATCCTTAACAATTTTAATTTAAGTTATTATGGGAATATCCTAAACGTTCGACAGTTGGTAAAATACAATCTAATTTGGCGAATACAACTAGGGGGTATGGACGCGAAGGCCTCAACTAGCCTGTTCAGTGCTTGAGATTTTAACAGCAATTTACGAATGGGGGCAACTAATTAGGGGGCAAGGGAGTGGAGCCTCCGCCAGCATAAAACCTAGCATATTTGCATGGTTGATTATGATTTTACAATTCTCCCAATTTCAAAAGTTATGGGGAACTAAGAAGTGTTTTTAAAAACTAACCATAGGCGATTTTTAAAGCTTTGCATTATTGTTGATTATGTGTAGTGTTATAAGCCGGTTTTCTTAATGTCTTGGCGGACCAGTTTTCCGATGGAAGTAACCTGCTTAAACTCGACTTTATAGTAATTTACGAATTTAGGGCAACCCCCAAGGGGGCATGGGGGCGGAGCCCCCATCGAGCCGTAGGCGAGTATGGATACTACAGTTTGTAGACCATTTATTTGTCTACAAATTAAAAAAAGCCTCTAAATCTTTTTGAACTGGAATAATGAACTTTCTAATACTCGAAAACTCGACAAATTTGTGTAAACAATCAAAACCTAGAGAAATACATTATTTGTGATGATAACAAGTCACTTTATAATCGAAAATTAAGGGTAAATTTTTAAAGGTTAATCACATAAAAATTTATCCTCCCCATACATTACTCCCTCTTTATTTTTGAGCTCTTCTTGTGCTTTGTTGTACTTTTAAAAGTAGCTCGCTTCCTAGAAGCCATGCTAATTCAAAATTTTAACCAATGACTTTGTTATGAAATTTTACTTTTCATTGCTGTACTAGTAAAAATATATGATTGTTAGAACACAGTAAGTAACATCACACAAAGGGCAAAAGTCACAAACTATACTTATCTGCTATCAAAATTAGCAGAAACAAAATATGTTTAGATTTTCTCAATGTAGCAGTTACGTAAAAATGAACAAATGCAAACAAATAAAAAGAAAACAAACAATATTTGTGAAAAGTAGCATGTGGTTTCGATTTTTTTTATTTACCAGTGCCAGTCCCGCAAAATTAAATAGCTTTGCCCTTATGACTTTTGAAAACACTGTAGGTAACAACACACAAAGGGAAAAATCACAAACTAAACTAATCTGCAAAAAATTTGCAGAAACAAAATTTGTTTATATTTTCTCAATACATCAGACTGAAATGCTCAAATGTGAACAATTAAAAATAAAACAATATTATGATGGAAAATAGCATGAGTTTTTTTACCAGTGAAAACCGTGCAAAATCAAATGGCTTTGCCTAAAGGAAATATAATAAATCTATATTATAGTTCTTGACGGTTCAAAATAGAACATACACCATTCAGTTTTCGTCTGCAAAAATATATTTTTAGACATTTTTAGTAGTAAATATGGTAAATACATTACAGTTATAGGATTCTCATTTATTATAAACCATTTTGACAAAAAATTATGAAAAATAAATAAAAATATTCTATTGAGAAAATTATTTGATTTTTAGTGTAGGGTTCTCTTTTTAACACTAACGCCTGTAGACTGCATCTTCTCTAGTATTTAATATTTAGTATTGACACGTCTATCTTTACCTTTCCGGTTGTGACTGATAAAACCGTTTTCGTTCAGGCTTCAGTCCTCGACCCACTTTGGCTTCAATTTAACATAAATAAGATACGAGTGGTATTTAGAATCTAATTGTTAAATATTCCAAATATTTTTTTAATAAGTCTGCCTCAGATTGACTTGTTATAAATCCTAATTGCTCTAACTGTAAACCTAAATAACCTTGATGATAAACCGGTCTTATGATAATTTGGCACATTAGGCCTACTGACTTACGTAGTGAGTCATTAGATGCTCGCTAATAAATGGTTTAGCAAAATGCCGAAGTTTTTGGAACATTTGTTTTTATTTTACAGATAATTTTTGTAGACAATAGGATTGGGGATTTCTTAAACTTTAATTACGTAACTTAAAGTTAACGCTTATAAAAATGTAATACTTAAATTCATAATCATACAAGATACAAATTATCATAAAAGATAAAATTGTTAATTTGAAAATGTTTTGCCGTTTATGTTTTTTTTAAACCCACCTCATGTATGATATGGTATTTGGTGCCATGAATAAGGTTATCTTTGGTGTTTAAGTTTTCGTGCTTTGTCCACATGGTTATTTTTAATTTTTGTTATATTTTGTTATTCTGACAGTTTTCCAACCATAATTGAATTATTCACTGTATATTCTCACAATTTTTGCGCGCCAAGCCAATGCTGATTTGCTGTGTAGGTTGAGCGTGACAGCTTCAGTTTTGACAACTGCAAGACTCGAGATTTCGGATTGCCAACTAGCGGCTTCCTTGACTCTCAAGTGCCGACATTGAGGACGCCCGTTAACCGGTTACATCTGGACCGTATCTCCTCAGCCATACATTTAAATGTGGACCGGGTAGTATGAAAGGTATATTTGTTTTATTATGCACGTTTGTTTTTTTTTTCAAACAGGGGCCAATACAAATTGATAAGAAACCCGTCTCCACATTCAGGGTGATTGATACATATAAGTGTGCCAGATGTTTCATTCGTAAACTGTAAGGGAAATTGAAAAGTTAATTGACACTTAAAATCGATTTGTTATTCTATTTATAGCGGTTATTTTTAAAATTTTATTTTAATATTACAGTTTTTTAACATAGCCGATAGCATAAAAGTTTTTTATACAAACCCGCCATTTTAATGGCATTAGCCAAGTTTTATTTAATACATAATTTTACGACTTTTCAACTCTTTGAAATTTTTCTGATAATTGACCTAATGATAATTGAGGGGCAACTGACGTTCATTTATAGTCCAATAAGAGGCAAACTTTCATTGCCTGTATCATCATAACCATTCAATTAAATAAAAAAATAAAAAACATTCAAAATTAAAATGTTTTAAAATTACGTTTGGCTCGTAATGACGTACTAGAATGGGGAGTTCCTATTTAAAAATGTTAAGTTGGCTGTCATATTGAAAAAATGACGTATATAATCCAAATTTTAAAACTGTCGTAATTAAGATGATAAAATTTAAGTTGCTCCTTAACATGTTTCAATTCGTCTTATTGTTTTCTTTTGAAACAGTAGGCACAAATATATCAATTACCCTCCATTGGTAATTCTCAGCAAAACTAAACAATCAAACATACAGAATATAACAATAAATACCCAACACACGTGTGTTGGGTATTTGGGTATACGTTCAAATTCGGAACGGTGTTTTATCGTTCAATTTTTTTTCTTTTTTTTCAAATAGGGGCCTATACAGATGGACAGGAAATCCGTCTTCTTATACGTGGCTATTCATATAAATGAACAAACACGTACAATTAATTATTTATAATTTTTACTAAAAAATGTGTTAATTTATCTACTTAAAGTAAAACTTTTAATTTCCTTCCTTACACACTATACAAAGGAAAGCAGGAATTTTCACTCCTTTCACTCGATTGTCTTTTGAGTTAAAATTGAGAATTTTAGTACATAAATTTAAACAAAAAAGAGGATCTCTTTTTTTGCGGTACCAGTCATTGAAATTATTACCTACCTTTTTTAGATGCAAATAATTTTAAATAATCTCGCCTTAGTGCAAAATAAATTCTTTTACATGATTCGTTTGTGTTTTATTAATGATGTGGTGTAACAAAATTTGTCTTTGGTTGACTGAATACTGTTTTGACTTCGGCGCCCTTCCTCACTCTTGCAACTTTAAAGTTTTATACAACTTTGTTTACAAACACGATAAAATTGTTCTTTCTCGGGACAATAATAATTAAAATATAAATGTAATATTAGGATCGAAAAAAATTTGCTTTGTAATGAAAATTAATGGTTTCTTACCGATTGCACTTTACCTAGGAGCCTTGACAACAGTAAACGCAATGTAAGTACGATAGAGCATAGGAAAAGACTACTTTTAAACTGTAGGCGCTGTTAACATCGTAGCGTTTATTTTGCTCTCTCTCGTATTAAAGGTTTCTTTTACTGCATATTTATTGGATAGCCTTTTTAAGCCATAATTTTGGTTTTATGTTACAAATTATTTGTTTATTGAGTAGTATTATGCAAGTAAATTGTCTCAAACAACATTTTAATGTTTAAATATTCTTTTTGAAACCCTTCAATTTTTATTTATTTTTTATCTGAATATACTGCAAATTATTAAAATATTACTAACCTTAAAATAATTTATAAAAGTTTTTAATTACATTTTCAATATGTATTTGTCTTTCAATTGCTTCATTACAGCAAAATCATGGCCATTTTTAATTAGCTTTACACGACCGTATTGCAGACAAGTAAAAAAAAAATTATTTCTAGAAATGGTCGTAACACTAACATATGAAAGTCCAATAGTTTTATTTGTACTAATCATTCAGCATTTTTGTTGATTAAAATAGCATAATTTTTAAGTAAAATAAGAGCTAATTAGAATTAGAGGGACCTTTATTTAAATCACATTAAAAACGTAGTTAAAAAACAACACCACTTTACTTCCTCTTAAATCAAGGAAGTAAGGTTTCGTGTTTTGACCACAAAATATATAATCCCCGAATATATTATAGGCATACAAAATATGTTATAGATGGTATAGATAAAATGTGCTTTACTACCTTTTTTTATTTAAAAAATTTGGAAAAAAAGTCATTCAACTATTAGTTAGTTGAACTTCTTTCTACTCCATTATGCAACAAGGAAAGTAAAATCGCACTCTTACAACAGCCATCACCATTTAATTTACTTTTAATAGTACATCTGTCTGTGGAAGTGAAGGCAAGCAAGCCTTAATTGCAAGCCTTAATTTCTTCATTTGATAGATCCAAATGCCACCCAACCCAACCGTCATTTGATTCTTATAGGAGAAGAGTGGGAGATCTGGACATTATACATTAGATTCTGTTTGCAATTCGTTTATAGCTGTATTGCCGTATTTCAATGGTATGCATTAACGTGTTTTAGTGAGTTTAATTATCTACTTTTATATGAGAGTATTGAACTTATTAAGGTCTAAACTTAGTCGAGCTTGACCAACTCGACCTTAACTCAATTACTCGAACTTAATCTAGTAACCGAGAGCAACAAGATTTTTTTAAACTCTAACAATTAAATGTTTATATGAATAAAATAATATGCAAGATCTTATGTTCAGAGGAATATTTATTAAATTCATCTCTGGTCGGATGGGTTATAGATTGTTCCATTTCGTTATTTTTATATTTCTAATAGTATTGCTAATATTATAGTTGAATAAAGATTTCGACCCCGAGATCTATTAAAGGTCTAATATACAGGGTGACACAGGGAGATGGACGGTTTTTATTGAAATTATACTCAGCCAATTTTAAAATAATGCACATTTACATACGCAAAAATCAAAGTTAATTATTAGCCATTTCAGTTAACAAAGCACATTACCCTATTTTAGTTATATCTTTAACTATTTTTATAATGTCATTTTGGTGATGTCCATCATTTTGAATGCAGGACTCAAGTCTTTCCTCAAACCATACATCACAGGATGGATGAGCAGGGATCTCTGCAGGGATGGCCTCAGTAATTATTATTATTATTATTATTTTTTATTTTATTTATTTTTTTTTTGCTTTCTTCAACTCAACTAAATTTCAGGGTCTATGATTAAAGACACAGCTCTTAAATACCCCCACAAAAAAAGTCAAACGCTGATAAGTCGGAAAACCTGGAATACAAAGGAGCATCGCCAAACGTGAAATAATCTGTCCAGGAAACATAAAAACTTTTTTCTGAGCCTACGAGTTAATTTAATGGCGTAATTAAGAGCTAATACTGAGAGCTCCCAAACCACGAAACTTGAACGAGTTGAAAATTGCAATCGCTCAAGAAATTTCCGTCATCCCTGCAAAGATTTTAGTCCATGTTAATGAGGTGTTGGGAAGAATCTCGAGTCCTGCATTTGAAATTATAGACATCACCTTGAAGAGATTATTTATCACTAATAACTGAAATGACAGGTAATAAGACTTGTTTACTAATATGGCAGATAATGAGCTATGATTTTGTGTAAATAAACATGGTTAGTTTTTAAATTGCTGGGTATTATTTCATTAAAACCGTCTCATTAAATCTCCTGTGTGTCGCCCTGTACTAGACAATACAAATTAGAGTTGAATTTTAAGTTTCTTTCTGTTTTCTTAACCCTGCAGTGACGTGCCCTTACATAGCATTTCAAGGAGTGACACTCAATAATAGTGTGTGGAAGGAATTTTACAAAGGGGGGAGGTTTATCCCTTCTCTGTAAAGAGGGCAAAAGTTTCAGTTCTCCACTATTATTCTAAATATCGTCGGAGACATAAGTTATATATACCTATGTCCCAGTATCCCCTCTATAGATACGCCCCTGACCAAGTATTTCCTGTTCCTGGTTGTGTGCCTTGGTTTGAGGCCAGTTTACACACCGTAGTTTACAGCATCCTTTCGAGCACAGAGCATGCGCGGCCAGTAAAACTTGATAATAACACACATTATTCGACTACTACATATACACGAATTTCTCTTTTAGCTGTAAAATGGGTTTATAACTTTCATTACAGTTGTGTAAATCGTCAGTTGTTATTTTTGTTGAGTGTAGCTATAAAGTGGGTTGGGGGTTTATGGGAAGTCTTGAACGGGGCAAAAGTAAATTGATTATGAAGATATTTAAAAACGATTTAATGGTTTATATAGTAAATTCGCTTTAGTTAAATAAAAAAATCTGTTTGGAAAGCATATTTAAGGTCACATTTTTAACAAACAAAAATGTAACCAAACGCAAAATTTAATTTTCAATGACCACATTGATTATTAAATATTTATTATTGCTAAATTATGATGATTTTAGATGCCTATATTATATATCCATAATAATGCTCTTACAATTCCGATAGCCTACTGTAAGCCGACTCAAAAATAGTGCAAATATGCATGCAGTTTTGAAAAATCGGAGTTTCCTTATACAGTTTCTATCGATTTTTTGTCAATAACTACTTATCCATTCCAAGCATAAATTCCCTGTTAACTCGGAAGCTCGCATTTTTAACACTATACATAGTTTCCATGGTATTTTTCTTTTACAATACTCGTCCAACGTTCAGTTTTAGACACCAATATTTTCTTTAAATGAAAACTAGTAGTAAACAAAGGCTTGTCAGGTTTGTGCCCGTTTCGCCGTGTATTGCCAAAGGCGTTGCGCCACCGTTCAAGCGCCCGGGTTAACGACGATGACTAGCGTCAGCGGCAGTGGGGTACGGGTACAGCATGTGCCGTTGTTACGTCACTGGCTCGGCCCCGTCCACAGCAAGGCGCACTCTGCTAATGGTGTATTGTCAGCGACACTGACTCAAAAATCGGTAACGTATTGAGTAACACCATTGATTATGGATACACAAGTCTTTGGGTTTCTGTAGTCAATGGTAACTCTAAGACAACAAATAAATAGCCTACTCCCGGTAAGAGAAGTAAGCAGTTCTCCAGCGAGTTTACGACGGAATTTTGCTATCTATTTTATAAATAAATACCAGGATGTAGATTTGAAAGTTTTCTGCCAAAAGAGGTAGGTACTCATTTTGTATTTATCAAATAAATGCTGTAGGTAGTGTATGATGAAATAGGCCTAGTGCTATGGACTTTCATCTTTTTGTAGATTAACAACTTCTTTAGTACAGATGGCTCAGTGTATCTGTACTAATGGCTTTCGATCTTTGTATTCTAAAATTGATTTCATTCGTGTTTTGTCTCAGATCAAATAGATCAATTTTAGATCGTTATAACGATATAGTTACAACAGACCGATTTTTTTAGAAAAGTACCTCCACAACGTCCTTTGGTCATCCTTCCTCCCCGAAAGCCGTGAGCACAGATACACTGAGCCATGTGTATATTATCAAAATATTATAATAATAAAATTTCTAAAAATTTCATTTTAGATTTTATTATAAATATTAGTGAGTTTTGTTCTAAATCCTTAACTGTGAATTTGGAACTCCCTTTATATAAATAAGAAAAAGAAAAAAAAACAATTATATTACAATATAGGCCTAGGTCTTCTTATTACTTGTAAAATTTATCGGATTGGATTAAGTGTGTATGAGTTTGGAATGAATGTGCCCAGATGTTGAAAAAGAAGATTGCCTCACTTGTTGACTTCAGCAATCCATCTACAATTCTACAGATTGTACGAGGAAAAGTAAATAATGTGCAGAAAAGCAATTTGAATGAACTAATGTTCTCGTAATCATAGGAATCGGAATTGCAATCTCCTTTCTGATTCATGCAGCACTTATTAACAATAGGCCTACTGTAATTCTGTTCATAATTTTTATTAGTATAGTAATCATACACTTTTAACTTTTTTGTGGGTCTTGTTTAGTGTTTGTTATTGATTCGATTCCTTGTTACAAATGGGTATAGAGTAGCCCAAATTTTCTTCGCCAGCTTGGTGATGAGATGTCTTGGTTCTTGATGATTATAATGCATATAATCTGTCCGCACTTTTATTTACTTTACATCTGTTGATTAAAATAAATCCATCCGCGCTATTTTTTATGTTTTACCTTTTTCCGCATAGCAAAATCTTTCTACAATTTTCAACTGATTTTGATTTTGGTGTCATTGGATAGAGCTCAGAGTGGAGATGTTTCTGAAGTAATTTGTAAACATCCATCCAAACTTAAAGGCCCTTCTAGCCCTATAAGCCCAGTTTGTTATTTTCTCATTTGATTAACATTGTTAAGGAAATGAGGAAAATCTGTAAATAGTAAACTGAGTACACTAGCGAGAGCAACTCCAAAGACGTCATGTTAAACCATAAAGAATACCCTCGTTAACAGTAAAAAAATTTTAAATGAAGTTTTTTTATCAACATTCAAACTGAATTGCTCGATTGTGAGTTACGGGTACCTAGTATGACAAGTATGGCCTATGAGCATAGAGGAACGTCCATGTCAAATTTCAAACCCGTCGGCCCTAGAGTAATTTTTAAGTTCTGTGGGACAGAGCTCTAAAGGACTTCAAAAATTATATTTGCAAAACAGAGTCTTATGAGCACATATTATCAAAGAGGAGGGTCCATGCCAAATTCCTAAAACGAACCGGTGTACAAAGTTTGGTAAATATTTGTTCATGCCTAAAAATATAAAAGCACAGATCAAATAACAAAAGCATTTATTTAAGACAGAAATATAAGATTAACAACATCTATCGGTACATAAAAATTCTTGATAATAACTTGGTAAAGCTGTCCAGTAACTATAGGCTACAAAATAATTTTCTCAGGTTTAAATCAAATAATAACACGTTTAGCTGTTGTGGGCGCGTATCGGATGTTGACCATCCTTTCAAAAATGGCTTTCACCCCCAATGTACAAGTCGAATCCACCTGGCCCCATCACCCGCATCCATCTCTACCCTCTCCTCTGCCTGCAGACAACCGCACACGCATGTGCAAGTAGGCCAGCAGTGCAGCAGAAGAGTCAATGGACCACTCAACCCGGGCTGATGGGTTATGCCACACGCGGAACGGAGAAAGTGCCGGAAATGTGTCAGTCACGGTCGATCATGGAGCCATTGTGGGTTGTCGATTAATATTTGGTGTATAAAGGACTGCATTGCGCCACCCCCTCCCATTGTGACGTGGGCGCGTAATCTCCGAGCATGCGTGTCGACACTTCCACTACTAACCCACTAGCAGCCTGGTGAATGGGAAATGCAACTGGGAGATTACTGTGGCGACATGTGCGGTTGATGCATCGGTGAATACTCCTGGGTTGCTCGCGCCGTAATGCATTGGGCCGTTCTGCGGTCCGGCCGAGAGTTACGTTGTGTTTCTACGATGTCGGCCACTAACACGAGTAACACGGGCAGCATAGGCAAACCGTGACCTACGCTTACTTTAATTTACATTTTTAAGACAATAGCAAAATAAAAAAGTATTCGTGACCTAGGCCTAATGACTACTTCAAATCCGACTAAATTAATTATTAAACATTTAAATGTTTAAGAATTATCTACATTTTACAAACCGAAAGATATTCATACTTTTGGATTCTGAATTTAATGCAGAAACTGAATATATAAATTGAATTGCACTCTAACCACTCGGTTGTTGTCCAGGATCATACGTAGAAGGTGACGAGCGGTCGTTGAAATGTAGGTACGTACACACACAGCGCCAGCACCTTTGGCGTTGGGTGTCGGACTGTTTAAGGCTCATTTAGGGCTCAGTCAGTCAAATAGTTCTTACATCAATGGTTACAGTAAATGCAGTTTGATGAGTTGCCGTGATTGTGGTTAGAGTGGAGCATGGTGTAGATGAATTACTGGCTAGTTGTGCTGCTGTGCTAGTTGTGCTACTGGTGTATCCTACTGGAGTACGGTGGCACTGGTTCCACAGTTGGGCGTTCAACTGACTGACTTTAAATATCTCAAGAAAATTTTGAACACTCTTAGTGTGCTCTCTAAATAGCCCATCTCCGACGGCCATCTTTGAGAAGTAATTGCAAACTAATTTATATTTATGTACACGTACCTGTAAAACTTCCTGAGTTGAATTCATGGAAATTACCTAGAGAAAACATTTGTTACAAAAGTCTATTCCCCGCAAAATTTGAGTATCCCCACTACGGCAAATTTAATTTTAATTTTTTTTAAGAACGGATTTATTTTTGCTTTTATATAGATGTATAGTGGAACCTCGATATATTGAATTCGAAAGGGAATTTGAAAACTTCGTAATATAAAGTTCTCCATATAGGCTACTGAGGATAGTTGTATCAAGGTGATTTTTTTACTATCTTCGATATACTTAGGTTCACCACATTATTTCTAATAGGCTTAGAGAAAATCCGGAATACGTACGGTTTTAATAACTTACTTTTGAAATTACACCAAAGAAGAGCAGTCCATTGTAATATTATAAGAGGTTATAAACCCTTCCTTAGAGTTTTTCTCTCTAACTGATCAGGAGAGACTATAAATATAAATTAATGGTGACACAGAAAACCAAACAGTACTGCGAACAAGAAAACAAGCATCGAGCATAGGACTAGAAGACGTCTGTAGTCTAATACATGTAGTAAACATGGGTTTGTAAAATCAGTATTCGCAACGAGAAGGTAAAATGCATTTTAACAAATGCAAACTAATGCTTACCAATATTTTTTGTAATGGTTGGAACACTAACATGCTAAATAAGTTAACTGCAAACGCGGGAAAGAACAGAGCTGCGAACACAAAAATACGAGAGACACAAAACAAAACACGTCCTAGACACTAGACACAGGACTAAGCGACAGCGACGACTGTAGAGCTTAGGGTTACAACAGGAAAGAAAATGGACGAGTCCCACGATTCCTTTGTTGTTCTTTTTTTAAACTTCGATGTTGAGGTTTTGCAATAAAAACTTCGATATTTATGTTCTTAGGTCGTGCATTGGCGATACAAAACTTAGAAATATTTAGCTTTAGAGGCCGTCCATAAATTACGTCATCTAAAAATATGGGGGGGGTCCAGATTGAAAATGATGGTAGGGGATGTGCAAGTTGGGGTCGGCTTTTGATATGACGTAATTTAAAAAATGATGTTTTATATCAAAAATTTACAGTAAAAATGATAAATTCGTACACAATTCAACTATTATAAAATAATTATTTGAGAAAGTACATTAGACTATTTTTAGGCGTTTTATAGTTTATTTTAGTATACCTTTGACAAAAAAAAAAAAAAAACATTATTTTTACTTAAGACGGATGTTTGTTACCGTCATTATTCTGAGTGGGGGGGTCAGACAAATTATGATGTTAGGATGATTTTAGGGGGGTCTAAAATGGCCAAAACGCGATGACGTAATTTATGGACTGCCCCATTATCCTTCTCTAACCTTCGATATACTGAAGTAGAAATAACATATTATTTATAGGTATGTTCAAGGGGAATGGGAGTACGATGGGTCAATGTTTCACTTATCTATAAATAAATTATCTTATAATAGTGATTGTTAAATTTAAGCAGGTGAAATTTATAAAGTTAAATTTCGTCCAGTTATGGTAAGAAAAACAGTTCTGAGACTTACTTCTTATCAGAAAACATTCATCTTATTTTTCTTTTAGGGAAAACAATTATGGTAGTACAAACACGGTTAAATATAACCCGGAGCCATGATAACTTTGTTTTGTTTCGGGTTACCCAAAAGCCAAAAACACCGGTTTTTCATCTTCTATCTTACGTAATTCCTAAGACTGATAAAGAATTTTTTTTTCTTTGTAAGATTAATCAGGAATCGATACAAATAAATTAGTTACAATTACTTCTAGGTTGACCTGTTGAAGCTGCAATTAAAATTGAATAAAATAATTGTTGCTGTGAATTCACCTCATGTACAAACCTTATCCTCTACAAGGTATCCTTATTCTCATCACAAAGGAACACAAGGTCGATTAATACCGCTGCGGATTTGTCTATATTAGAGGGTGGTGACCGAGGACCACGGATTTGTACATTTTGTCAACCTAATGAGTTCCAGTCGTCTATGACAGGTCTTTAAGCCTCCCTGTGTACTAAAAATTAGGATTATCTTTCTGAATAAATTTTTTACATAAGTAATAGTTATAAAACAAAATTGTAAATTAATAGGCCTAAATCTAAATAAAATTATAGAGTAGTCTCGGGTGTTTTGTTTGAATTTAATCGCATGTCACCATGACGCCATGATGAAGTTTAAAAGATGTACTTTAAGAGTGGTTGTATACGTACGTGCTGCATCATTTTTTCGAACTGCTTGCAGGAGTTTCTTTCTCAACTTAAATTTTTTCTTTGAAATTTCACAAAATTTCTAGACTAAATTCATTTACTTACTAAGCTTAAGTTGAAGCTCCTCTTGAGACCATGGAAAGATGTTGGCACTCATATCCCCAACTGTCATGGTTGGTTCTAAGAAGTAATATTTAAGGTTCGGCAAATTTTCTGAATATGTGCATTAACTCAATTAAAAAGGCAATTTAAAAAAAATGTGTTTATCTAGGAAATCATCAACATATAATAAAATTCCATTCTACTGATTTTTCTGATTGAAAATTGTTAATATTATTTTGATTTGTTGCTACTGTAATGAAAAGAAATCTTTAAAATTTATTAGTTTCAAAATTATATTTTTGAAATACAAATAACCTAAAACTAATAAATATAATACATGTTTTCTGTATAAATTCTCAATAATAAAGGAGTTCGACAGCATTTCTTAATGGTCTTAATTACGATTATACACAATATAGAAATGGAAAGAGCCAGTAGATTAATTAAAGTGTAAATAGTAAGATAGAGTAGTGCCTTCCCTCTTGTCATTTGCCGAAAGTGAGGAGATCTCCGTGGCCGAGACCGTCGCCGCACTGCTCGGACTCCGGTGGGCCTGCTCCTTCCTGCAGGAGTCCCACTTTATACTTCACTTTATACTTGGGAGGATTGCCTGATATGTTGAGGTAAATATTTTTTCTTTCTAACAAATAACTTTGTTTCTTCATTTACAATTTGAAATTATGACACAGCTTTTAACAGCAGTTTTGGTTTCTTCCATAGTTCCAAACAACAATGATTTACCATTCCATTTTATGATATCCATTGTTACTCGTAGAAATTTAAAATTTTTATAAGAATGATTAATTTTGCTATTGAATTTGCAATTTTTAACTATTTAAATTCTAATAACACAACTTCCTAAAAATCTAGGAATCTTGAAATCGTATATAATAAAAGAGTGCATTTAAGGGTCTAGAGAGAAAACTACTGAACGGATCGTGGTCGTTTTGGTGTCTATGGATTTCTTATCGTCCCTATATAATAGGAAAAATATGGAATCCCTTGGAAAATGCTTTATAACTCCGTAAAATGAAAATTAGACCTTATTTAGACCAATCTAAGACGTCAATTTGTTGATTTGTTTACTGCTCCAGGTGATCCAAATCTTGCAATTAAATTTTATACCACTGCTGATTTATTTACAAGGTAGTTTTTGTAAACAAAACAGACCACTTTAATTCTCATTGACAGATAACAAATGAAACAAGACACTAAGGTTGCAGTTATTTTAAAAGCAGTAAAATAAATTTTTAACAGCTGGTGCTTGGATAAAATTTTGGTTGATATACTATAAAGAAAGTTTACCTATTATAACCTAGATGATTGAATTTATGTATTTATTTAAACTTATAAGTTATATTAATATTTGTTTACACATATGTTTTTATATCTTAACCATCAACTAAAGAGGTTTATATTTTGAAAAATAAACAAAAACATAGGTTTATATGTTGATTGTAAAACTCACCATGGTATTTTAATACTTTTAATTTTGTCGTATAACTACGTGATTTAGATCTTAATAATGTAATGTAGGCTTATGCTTCTACATGTTTAACAATTAGTTTTTCTCACTGATGTAAAAAAAATGAAGTACAAAAATGTAAAGATGCAGAACTATGAAAAATGAATAAATAAGTAATGAAATATACAAGAAGGTCTCAAAGAAATAAAAATTTAAAAAATAAAATAAAATAAAAAATAAAAAAATAAAAAATAAAAAGAAATAAAAAAGGACATGGAATAAAGTGCAAACAAAAGACTAAGAAAAAACATTTTAAATAGTGTCTTAATGAGTGTAAAAACCTACTATATGATTGATAGACTTAGAGGACAATGCACGTCCAGTAGCACTTAGTACGCCCAGGGATGTACTTCTACCGTTATATGATAAACTCAAGTCAGAACTTGAAAGCAGGGTTCAATTAGATTTCTTAAGTCCTGTGGAAGAGCTCAGGGTCTGATGCTCAGCGGTGGTGGTGGTACCAAAATGGGGACGTTAGACTCATCGTGGATCTACAAACTTCATGTAAGGAGGCAAAAGTGATTATTGTCAGAGATTGAAGAAACAGTTGGTCAGATTGATAAATCTGGGTGTTTAGCAAATGAAATACAAAATCCAGACTCTAGGAAATTAAATTGGACCCTGAGGCAGCGAAATTAACTATACCAATAAATGGTAAAACAACTGGAATGGAATAAGTTGAAAGACGGCTGAAAACATTACTATCTTGGGTTTTTTTCAATACATAAGTCCAATAGGCCTACTATACTCGTATTTTAAAATCATTTTTTAGTAAACTATTTATTAACTTATAAACCATTATTTTGTTATATAACTATATATTGTTCACATTGCTAAAGAAATGGAAAAATTTAAGTATGTCGTCAGGGAAAACTGTGTGTAGATTGACAGGAATTCAGCTATGTATTATGTTAAAAATTATGTTTAATAAATTTTGTGACCCTTCAGATTTGTAAATCATCATACGGTATGCATGAATAATCATCATAAAAATTACCCGTCATTTTTGACGGGCTGTTTGCTAGTAAATAAATAAAGACAAGGTAGGGGTCAAGACATGCAACGCCCTCTATGCCCCAGATGTTCCTTTGCACCTATGACATCTTCATCATTACCAGTATTCGTAAATGATGATGTCATAGGTGTAAAGGAAGGCCTGGTGCATAGAGGGCGTTGCATGTCTTTAACCCTACCTTTCTTGGTATTTATTTATTTTAAATTTCTTGCTAAAAATTAGTTTCATCAGATAAAGCAACTTCACTGAGCAGTAAGTATATGATGCATAAAGCAATGTTTTAAAAAAATATTAGGTATATAAACTTAAAACCTTATATAGGATTATAGACTATTGTATTTCGTTAAATACTTGGTAACACTTATAACATCCATAAACTTTTTCTTCACTGATACAGTAGGCATATGATTTCCGAAACCATAACGTTTTCCCGTCAAGCATTTCCGGGGTTGTAGCAACTCCAAACCCTAATGTTCTCGAGATGTTACGGAAAAAAGGAAACAGTTGTGAAAATCGTAATAATTTCGGTACCGTGAAGGGCTGTGTTATGTGTGTTGTTATGTGCGGTGGGGGATAAGTAAGAATGGGCGATGGCCCTGGGCCGCCAGTGTCTTTCTCTCCGTGGTCGTGCGCGCGTCAATCCAGGGCTACCAACGTAAGTGACGGTACAGTGTCGTACACATATACTACATTGTTGGGCTAGTGATAGTGTTAAAAATTTTCGTAATTTTTTGTATTGCGTCTGTTTACTTAAAATTGTAGTAAACAGAGGAATAGTAACGGTGTTTGTTAAATTTTAAATGTGTTGTAGTTTTTATATTTGGTGTAGGGCCTAAGTCACAATAGCACCGAGTGTTTTATTTTTATTTTTGGGCGAATTTAGGCTTACCCCTAAATTGTTTTTAACGCGAAAAACACAAATTTCTGAAATGTTACTGACACTTTTTATTAACCTTTAGTGGTTTATAGGGGTTAATACTTCAATTAAAATGATAACAACCACACAAGGGGGAAAATTTGAATTAAAGTGGAAGAATATTCAGGCAAATGGAGCGACGGGAGTATGCCTCTTGAGCTATTTGTATGAGAGGTTGTAAATGGTAGGTAAAATATCAAAATTAGAGAAACTTAATGAAAATGTAAACAATGATGTGGTCAACGATATGATGTAGATTGCCGTGGAAGAGTAATATATGGTAATAGAAGCTGTACATGAACAACGCGTATTCTATCAACAACATCTCGTTGCCTAGATTTTTCTCTAGTGCTTTTTCTTCATGGCTAGTAGCATTTTTGCTGTTTGACGTTTTGATTTAAGGGAGCGCACTACATGAAGACAAAACGCGAAAAGAGATGTTTACCGGAAGCAAATAGCGCTTAAACTACATGATGCATATAGTGAGTGTTAAGATCTAATTTTAAAGGCAATAACTTTAGGTGCGCGTGCGGTATTGTGATGGAAATCAATTTTTAAAAAGCGTTTCGTTTTTAACTAACTATTGCTAAATGAAAACTACAAAAAATCATTACTCTACTGTTGTTTTAAGAAAATAAACAGTACCAAAAAAGAAATCCCAATGGAAAATGGACCATCCCCGTAGCTTTGTACTTGAATAATTCATAAATATTTACTCCACATCTTAAAACTGTCTTGAAGCCGTAGTTTGTTCCCGCAAAAACGTCTGCAAATAATGTTCTTAGCAGCTTGCGTCCATGTTAAAAAGGAAAGCAATGTCGTGTCGTGAGATGTTCAGACCGATGTAGAGCGGGTTCTAAGATTTCTTAGGCCCAAGGAAGAGCCCCCTCAATTTTTAATAGTAGGCCTAAGCTGTGAGAAGTTTGTTATGAATTTAATATCCTCCATAGCTCTATACGCTGCTAGGGGTCTGAACAAAATCTCACTATATGAGAGCTATGGAGGATATTAAGAGGTCTTGATAATAGTTTTAAAACATAGCCTATTAGAATATCCTCGATATCATTTTTCTAAAAGATGTTGCTGTTTAATACTATTGATTAGTTAAAAAAAATGCGTTTCCATCAGAATATTTTCATTCAGTGTTGCTGAAAAATAAAACGTTCTACTGCAATAGAATGTTATAAATGAAAGTTTAACTGTTGTCCGTAAAAGTAGCTCACCATGTAAAGAAAAAAGGTATTTAAGTGCTTTACTACACTAATCAGTTATTTAATTTTTCAGCTATTAATTTCTCAAAAATAACTCAGAAATTTAAATACTAGGGTATAAATAATTAGTAGGTTTATTCTACTTGTTCCAATTTTTAAAAATAATTTTATGTCAATAAATATTACCTGTGATAAAACCTACAAGCGTTGTATCTTATTTATTTTTTGTATACTTTGCGAGCTATATAGTTTCAAATAATGTCGAAACTAAATTGTTTGGCTAACATCAATACAAATAAAATTAACACACCATACTCACACCTTAATTAATTCTGGTATCAGTTGGCAGTCTGCGCCTTGAAGAATGAATTTTTTTATAATAACAATTAGACGCTCTCACAAAGTGCTAATTAGTACCATTGGTTGATTCATCTAGTGTTTAAAAAATTGCTTTCTTTGAAATTTTTAGTTGTTTCTACGGAAACTATAGGCTAATATTGGACTATGATCAACTCAGTGGGTTTCTAAAAAAATATATAAATTCTCTAGCTTCTACTTTAAACTACGTTGATAACAAATAATACATTAAATGTGCTTCCAAACAAACAATGGAACAACAAAATACAGAGTGAGGCAGACCACCCGTACACTATGTCTATGTGTAGTTTGTTTATACGAGTGATAGGCCTACTTTAAATTAATAGCACGAACCATGATAGCTTTAGTTGTTTTTCCACCGTATCTAGATAGTTTTATGCTTAGCTTAAAGGTACATTTGTCAAAACTCCTCTTATAGTTATTTGCTTTTTTGTAAACAAAGCAGTACCACTTGTCTTTATAAACAAATCACATAAAAAACTCCCAAAAACCCTGACATGGCTATCTTTATGACGATCCTGGGACTAAGCCCTAAGGGCTATAAAAACACTGATGCCTTAAAACTCTTATGCATGAACTTTGCCATGTAGGCCTACACATATATCGAGTTCAATGGGAAACGTTCAGAGGTTTGAATCCATTGATGTAAAGGAATATATATTTCCTTTTGCTATTTTTTCTATATAGGTAAAAGGGCAATACTACATTGTACCATTGACGACATTTTTTAGGTTTTAGGCTATAGTTACTCAGTTACTGTAACGATTGAACGTTCATTTTGTCACGCTGGGGATCAACTTGAACTGACTATTGAAGTAACTATATAACACACCTGGCGAAGATTTACTGAGCTTGAAGTATTGATAGTTAGCACGCGTTCCGCCAGGGAGCAGTCAGTCAGTCTATTGTTACTCCTGGGAAAAATTATACCACTCACTATATTAAATAAAAATGTCATAATTCAATAAAACACAAATGATTATAAATATGTTTTCAACACACTACATGCAATACAGTATTAGAATGGAGTCGTTAGTGACGTCCGGTGTTGGTAAAAATATCTGACCCTTCTGTAGCGTTATGTTCTTTTTCTTATGTATGGAATTAAATTGTAGCTTAATAATGCAAAACACTTCATAGAACGTTAACCTTCTGCATGTGTGAAAAAGTAACCAATGTAATGCATCGCACATCGTAAGCTCGGTTGGCAATATGTGAAGCCCTAGACTTTTGCCTATCGGGGATCATTGAAAATCGATATCAACCTTCTGTGTCTAAAAACAATGTTAATCTTGCTGTAGAGGAAAATTTAAAATGTGTTTGAAAGTTGCCTTTTAGCGAATTTCCCATAGGGAATAAGCTATTACCGTAGGTCTCATGGTAAGACCTAAGCCCGGGACCATGTTACTTTTTCGTTTTGAGGTGCCCAGAGACAAAAAATAATAGTCATTAAAATTTATATATATATATATATATATATATATATATATATATATATATATATATATATATATATATGTATGTATATATGTATATTGTATATATATATGTATGTGTCCCTAGACACGATAACTCTCGTAAAAATGGTCCGATCGACACCAAATTTGGTAGAGATGTGTAATCCTACGTTTATTCGGATGAGTTCGAAAACCAGACATATCGACCTACCGGAAGGGGTAGTTTTGGGGGGTTTTGTACCCCAAAAATGGGTTTTTTGCATTTTTTATATGGAAATTTTAAAAATTTCTAATTTTTATTTTGACCATTGGATTTAGCTCAAAAAACACACAATTTAGTACTTTGAAGCTTTGCTCTATCTCCATTGGTTACCGAGATATTACAAAGTCTAAAGACAGTACATTGTCTTTTGGGGCTCCAATGTTAATCTTATGGAATATAAGGATGTGTTAATATGTTACTTATCAACCAATATTTTTGGATGAAACTTGGTATTTAGCTTCATTTGGTTAAGACTCATCCATTTAAGGAAAAAAAATCTTGGTTTTTGTACTTATCATGGCAGCAAACCTACATACTCTTTTCCCATGTTAATCATATGGAGAATAGGCTTTTAAACTCTTTTATTTATGGACAGATATTGATGAAACTTACTATATGGCTTTATATGGTCGAAATAAATTTTTTCTATGCTAAAAACCTACTTTTAGTGTCCCCCATGGCAGCACACCTGCATACTATTTCCCTATATTTATCTTAAGGAGAATAGACATTTATTTCCCTATTTTATGAGCACGTGATGAAATTTTGTTTACAAGTTTAGCTGGTCAAAATTAATATTACTAATTTGGAAATTCGCTGAGTACGCAGGTCTGCTGCGACGGGGGGTATTTGTCTCCAGTTCCATGCAGGTCGTTTAGCCTTTAAGTTTTGACTATATTGTACGCATGGTTAGTAGTAACAATCTAAGTTAAAATCAAGCTGGTCCAAGCGTTAAACTGTTAATGTTGATCTTGTCGGAGTTTAAAACTAAACATAAAACACAACCTGAGAAAAAAGGAGGAAATGAAACATGCTTGCATAGACCTAATATATTATAGAAATAAGCACAATAATCAACAAAATAAAAAGTTCAATAACTTTTGTAATAGTCAACCTTTTGGGGATGCAGTAAAATGATCTGATTTAAAATTATGTATTATATGAAATTTACCTATGAAGTAACCTTCCAGACCTCCTGTAAGGACGTCAGTTGAAGGAAGTCAATCTCGAGTAAGCTTCATTTGTCGTACCTATTCTACATATTTTTAAACGCCTTTAATAGCAGAACTCTTGCTTCGCCGCAAAGCACCTCAAAAGGTCGTGAAATGGCACTCGAGATGGGAAATGACAAATACTACCCTTCAAAAAAATTTTTATCCCTCACTAAATTTCATTATTTTTTAAAATGACGAATAAATCATATTTGAGTGTCCTGGGATTTTTGAGACACCCTTTGGTATATAAACTGTGATTCACTATACAGTATAAGGTTACCGGTAACTTAGTTATTGTTATTATCGCTTTGTTCATGGTAAGAAAATTTTATTGTTCTCACCTCTCTCCAGATGCTACCCTAGTGGATTCATCATATAATTAATTGAGGATACCACCACCACGCATCACAGTCATCATAATTAGCCTCAATGCCTCAATTCCTTCCTCTTAGAAAAAAAAACCTACATCAGCTCAGATCTAGCTATGGCTATTAGGCCTAGAGGTCCGCTTTACAGAAGAGGGTGGGTGACCTTTCTATCTAATCGGACCACGTAGGCCTAGAAAGTGCTACACGTCACTTGATGCTGCAACTGCACATTGTGCAATGCAATGCAGATTATCGTCCGGAATGGCATGAAATCTGAGATAATTATATTGAGGATGGGGACACTAGGGCCCAGCGCAGTCCGGTGGTTAGGCTGTAACTCGCGTGGACTACCCTCTGCTGGTCACGTGACTAATGATCGGTACATGATGAAGGTGGGCAGTGTAGTTCATAGAACAAAACGTTTAAGAAACTTTTTTTTACTTTCTCTTTTTGTTTTTCTGCTTTTTTCATTAAAGGATTTCTCTGTGAAACCCACAATCACGTCTTTTGGATTTGTTACCTAAAAGATACGAAAGTAAAGAACTTAACTTGATAATTTTTAAGTGTTGGCTACCAGGAATTGCTTTGATAGATATATGGTTCAACTCACCGTCTCCAGAAATCCAAAATTGTTTCAATTAGTGAGCAATTGTTTCGCCCGTATTTCCCAAAGGCATCATCAGCACTGAATACTTGAGGTAAAATCATGTTCTTGAACTTGTTGTTCATGTAAAAAGTTAAAATAACATTTAAAATACATCAAAATATTAAATAAAACACAGCAAATTTGAAACAAAAACATGCATACAAGTTGAAAAAAATGATAAGTAGGGTAAGACTGCGGTCTATGTTTTTGTTTAAAATGTGCTACCGTATGTTTTATTTTATGTTTGATGTATTTTAAATGTTATATTAACTTTTGACATGAACAACATGTTCAAGAGTATGATTTGACCTCAGTATTCAGTGCCGATGATGGGGTTGGGAAATATGGGCGAAACAATTGTTAACTAATTGAAACAATTTTGGATTGCTGGAGACGGTGATTTAACCCATACAATTTGAGAGTATTAAACCTTTATCTTTATTAATTGACAGCACCGATAAATCTAAATAGCCTACATTGGCGCGAAAAGGTCCTTCAATTATAAAGATCGATCAATCATGATTTGAATAATTGGGAAAATTGTGTGTACTTAAATTAATTATAGACGTTGAATACATATAATTATTAGAGGGTTAGACGTTTACAGCAATGTGTAAAATGTAAAAGGTTTGCTGTATTTATTTTATTCTTTTTGTGCTATAAAGACAACTATTGTGGGAAAATTACAAGTTGGCCTAAATCCGAGATTAGATTTATGAACGTCTCCTCGTTACATTGCTACTTTAATATTGTAAAGGCAATTCCGTGTAAAAACTTCCTATACTCAAAGTATTTGGAGAGGAATATTAAGAAAAATACTTTTGGTTTATGTCTAATAACATTTCCGCCTTTCGTTGAAATAAGGCTAAAAATAAAAATAAAAAAAATAACATTCAAGTAGTTGAAATCTTCTAACATTCCATTAGGGAACCACCATAAACACATGAGTATTAAGAGGCATATCCCGTATATTGAAATAATGAGATTAGGTCTATTATTTTACTAACAATTGACAGTGTGGTTTTAAATTACCTATCGTCTCCAGTTCAAATCCGTTGTTGTCTACAACCTGGTTTCGGCACTGACTTGTGCCATGTTCACGTAGTCAACAAGTCAAAACATCAAGCTGGTAAAAAATCGGTCTTGACGACGTCGTTGATGTTTGAAAAAAATTAAATAAATAACACATAATTCACGATCAGTACACAGAAAACCCATACATAGACGCGCGTACGCACGGACGGACGAGTGGTTGTTTCGCAACTTTATTTAATAGTTCCGTCGCGGTTCAATAATTTCAGTTGATATTCAATAATTCCAATAGTTCATAATTAGTATTTTGATAATTCAATGATTTAAAGTTTTATTTAATAGTTTGGGGCAATAACAAAAATGAAATCGACAAAATTAGCCTATAAGTTCGTGAATGGGAACCATTCCCTTTTCAAACAAATAAGATTGGGTTTCGCTATATGCGACGCGGACGCGGCCGCGACGGTGACCTACCGCAAGACAACCTCATCTATCCCACCAGCAATACAGTTCCTTGCACAATTCCCATTTCCAGGTAGAATGTATACGTTGGTTTATGATGATTGTCGGATTACGACATCAAGTAATGCTCAGATTTACCCAAACTCTGCATTTCACCCATCGCTTTCAGCCTTCTTGCGACACTACGGAATCTGAACTATTTCATTGCAATTAAATTAGGCCTGCCATAAATCTCTATATGATCAAAAACGTCAAACCACTTTATTATTTAGTCAAGCAAGTAGACTATAATAAGCATAGGAAGCTTGGAATATAATTACCATGGCAATTATTTCAGTTAGCTATAAAAAATATGATCATAGCTATAGTTCAACATAAAAAGCTCCGTGTTTTTTTTTTTTTTTTTTTTTTTTTTTTTTTTTTTTTTTCATATGTTGGATCCACATGGATCATCTATGTGGTCAAACTTGGATTTCATATATCATTATCTTACTAAGGCCCAGATATAATAATGCTTGATTTCTCAGCAGTAAAATCTTTTAATACATTATTCAAACAAAACGACACAGTATTTACATGATTTTGATTAGGCCTACTCGAGTCCTTGATAGTAGAGATCTTTAAAATCAGTATAATAATTCCTTTAGCGTCTGGTTCACGGGACTTAAATCTTTAGTCTCTAGTAGTATAACGCCAAAGCAAGCATTGCGTCGCGCGTGGAAAGCCCGTGTACGGTATCAAGTGCCATTGCCTCAGCCTGAGCCTCGCTCTATTGTGCGTTATGTTGCTCAACCATTGCGTCATTGATGGACCTGTCATATTTGGCTCTGGGTTAGTAGTTACTGGGCTCCATAAAACAACCGTACCGAATAATATTGTGCTGCGGTTAAATGTAATCTCCTCTGCCATCAACAAAAGGGTTGTGGAAACAAAAAAAATTGCCTATTGATCCATTTGTTTATTAAAATTTTTGGGATGTAAGTTATATGGTACTTAACTGACTCTCAAAAAAAGAGAAGAGAGCCGCTAAGTGAATTAAACGCCTATCAAACACTATGCATATGGGTCATTATTTTAATTTTTGACAATTTAAGTCCCAGAGATGTAACAAAGAAGTTATATATTAAAAGATGTAATCAAGTCAAAATAATAAATAAATAGTTAAGGTAAATGTTCAAGCAAGAGTTAGATTTTATCAAAATTCGTTCAGGTGAAAAAATTGTAACTTTAAAAATGTAATGGAGGTCCCGTGTTCCTGACTATACCTCAGGATGTTTGAAGCTGCGAATTATTTTGAAATGGCTGTTAAAATGAAAGCAATATACTCAAGAAATAGTCTAAAACGAATGACCAATGAGCTTTTTTCTAACAGGTATCACATTTCATTTTGTTAGATATTCTTTTTAGCCTTTCCCCAGGTTTTAGAGTAGCGGTCCCCAACCGTAAATGTCACTGCTATCTTGCTACCAGAGTGGTGGTAACAGCGCTTCAGTCAGTGGTCAGATGTGAACCGGAGAGGTCAAGTTATTGACTTTTGACAGTTAAACATTTTAAATCACTATGGTTTCTTTGTTTTATGAAAAAAATCTCATTAAAAATGCTTGTGTATGTTTTTGTGGTGTAACTTCTGTCCCTTTGATAAATTGGAATTCTGCAGACATAAGGAAATATAGATTATTTTATTGGATTAAGTAGTTAGACAGAGTATTGGTGTTCCAATATGGCTGTCAGTCAGTATAGCCGTAATTTTGTGAAAAATCTTTCGTTAATATTCATCCCTGAAAGTTAGAAAATATAATTTATTTGGAACCACCGTTACAGGGACTGCAGTTACATCTTTAAAAAATTGTGGATTAAATTGTATTCTTCTTTTAATTAAAATAGGCTATATGTAGTCTAACTTGATATATTTTAGTTAAATTGACAACCCCTGAATATCTGGAGTAAAAATTAGACGTATAATCATTCGTTTTAAAAATCCCCTTGTCAAAATAATAATAAAAATTCCCCCGAACAAAGGAGTCTTCATCACGGACACACATTATATCATGTTCAGGCGTGTCAATGATGTATGTATTAAAAATATAAAATTTCAATTTTATTGCAACTTTTTAAAATTTATTTTTGAAGTCAATTTGTCCCAAATTAAAATATTGGCCCATCTATCCTTTGAGACGCCGAAACTGTGAATTGAACAATGATTTTTTAAGGCATCATTGAATGTTGGGTGTGATGCTTTGTGTATGGTACGTGTAGCTTTGTTATCCAGATGATTCTTCATTCAGATTCCTAATCTTACTCTCTAAAAAGCTGTCCTAAAATCACATCTTTTCTGTCCAGATATTTTATATTTTTATTTTGATATGGGATTTATTGGTCAACCCCTTGTTGACCCCAGGGCGACGTTGGTCACAAGACTGGAGAAATGCTAATTCCATCATATAGCCCTTAAAAGTTCCTATGTTAGCCTTAACGACATTTTTTGTAGAAACTGTTAAACCAAAACACTGGATAACTGTAGAAAAAACCAACATGTTACATTTGTAACCGGGGTTTCATTAAATTTATACCAGAGTCCGGCACCCTATGGCTTGGAAGCAAAGGAACTCATCGTGGGGGCGAGTGAGCGGATTGGAAAATGACATTGAATAATTTTATAACTTTACCGAGCAAAAGTTGGGTTCCCAGTATAGTACTCAATATTAAAAGTACAAATAGGGCACACGTGTTTAGTTTCAAACCATCACCATCTTTTAATTTTAATACTTTTAACCAGTAACATAAACTGACTATTCCTAATCCTAATCCCCCATTTTATGGACATAATACATTTTACTTGCACAAAAAATACAATGATTTTCAACACGTGCAAGTTAAGTGTTTCCTCATTTATTTTGATTGATGAGTTGTCCATTATAGTTTTAATCACCTTAATTAGGATAGCTTAATTAAGTGTTATAAATATCTTATACCTGTCTTGTGATTTATCGTGTGAAATTTCTTAACAAATTGGCAAATAACTAGAATTCTCTTCACTTAAAAAATTAATTTTTTTTGTACCCAACATTTGATCAAGTTAGAACGCTCATCAACCTCTAGTGATAACAATTCTAATTCCTGCGTGTTTTGACAGATGGTGAAGGAAGTAGAGTACACTTCTCCTTTGAGCGAGGAGACCAAAGAGTTGGCTGCTAAAGAGCTGAGAGAGGACGAGTCCACTAGGGAAAACGCTATTCAGCACATGAAGAAGTGGATAGAAGATAATCCCAAGATAGAGTACTGCCGTACTGGTAAGCTGCAATGAAATTATTAGAAAGAACCTTGGGTCACATATATTTCTCATGGAGCACACAGGTTTTACTAAGTAGTTCTTGTGTAGCACATCTTTTATAAGTGGTCCTGGTCTTGGAAGTGATAAGTCTTTACTATATGGGGTTGGTGAGAGAATTTGAAAGAAATTGATAATTTAAGAAAGTCCTCTACGGAAAATGTATTGGTAAATAATTCTGATGCAGAGTAATATTTTCAGATCCGTGTTTCTTGTTGAGATTCCTAAGGGCCAAAAAGTTCAGTCTGCCGATGGCCCAGGAAGCTATGGAGAGGTATCTGCTCCTGAGACAAACCTACGATTACGCGTTCCAGAACATGGACTGTCTACTGCCCAACATGGACACACTGTTTAGCTTGGGGTTTGTCTTCACATTTACTTACATTTTGTATTGACTAAAAATCTACCCTACTTTGTTCTTCTGAAAATATATTAGATTATTTTTATGGTAGTAGCCATGATAAGACCAAGACCTAAGGTCGGAACGATGGTTACGTTGTATGTTGTCAAATAATAGACAATTTGATAAGTTAATTCATAACTATAATTTTAAATTATTAATTGTAATTGTTGTTTTGAAATTTATTGTTTTTGTGTTAAAAATATGTAAGGGAGCTACATACTATCCCTGGATGCTCTGAATGGTATATAATGGCACAGAGGTCAACAATTTGTACATCAAAATGAATGTGTATATTGATAAGATTTTTTTCTGTCCAATGAGACCAACTTCCTTTAACTTGATTCTTCCATTACTCTCCCAGGCCTTGAGTCCTATTTGGATATCTGTTAAGTATCTAGGGATCTGACCAGTTTCGGTTGAGCCGATATGTACAGAGGAAAATTTTCCTTTCTGGGCCTGGAATAGGCGCATTGGAAAAGACCCTTTTGTAGGAGTCTCTTGTCAGCTTGGGCTGGGGACAAACCTTCATAATCTCTCTACAGAGGTTGGAAGGCAAAGTGATGGCAGTCCATGTCTTCCTTATTTGGCTGCCTAGAGTTTTATTGGATTAGAGAGGTATTATGTAACTGGGGTTTTAAGTCATGTCCTGGACCTGAGTGTAGTTCTCTCTCCTTTTAGGGGGACTCGACCCTGCCCTATTTTTTTAATTACTGCAAATCTCCTCTCTCTGTTGCGTGTATAAATCCCCAAACAGTATTGTAATTAGCCAGCTTTGCCTGGGCTAATCAGTCTCCTAGCCCCCAGGCACAAACAAATAACATAGTTTATTACACTGTTACTGTTACTGTGTAACAGTAACACTACTGTTATTCAGTTTCTATACTGTTATTCAGTTTCTGATTAACAAATATGTTGCAGTTACATATTTGCAGCTCCCGGAAGAGATAAAAAAGGTCGTCGTTGGATTATTGCTAGACCAGGTAACAAACTCTTTCTGAAGTTCCTCACATAGCAGTTTTTAAATGGTTTGAAAATTAATGAATTTGCCAAAAAATATAAACTATTGTATGTTTTATTTACCTATTTACCTAGTATTTTGCAGATTACCTTCTATTTTTTTGTTCTTGCGCATGATTTATGATGTTCCCATGTATGTTTTTCCACTGATGTGTGGAATTTTCAGGTTATCAATTCAATAGTGTGGGTTATAAATATGTGACTGTGAAATGATCCCCTCAAGATGCCACACATATGTGGCAAAATGTACATCAGGACATCATTAAACACCAGCAAGAACAAAAAGGCAAGATACAAGGTTAATAAAATACAATTAATTCATGTTCTAGTAACTGAGTAAAACACTTAAGGTGGACTGTAGTTCGATGGATTTGTAGATTCAGAGTTCAATTAATTTCATTTTCATACATCTTAATGATTTGGTAAGCATTCTTTGGGCACACAATTTAGCCTGATAAAAAACCATGAATATTGATTCTATTTTAATCCAACAATTTACATTATATATTAGATAACTACCATTACTATAAATGAAACTATTACTTTGTGTATGTTAGGCAAACAGTTTTCCCAGGTAATTTCTTGACCAAGAACAATTATTGTACACTTAATAATAAATGTGACAGTGTGAATATACACACAATGCATCAAGACAGGTCACTTCTAAATATTAATTTTAATCATTAGCCTAGTAGCATAAGACAGTAACCGTAACGATTCCCCTCTTGTGTTGTTTACCCAGGAGTGTTTGACCCGCACAAGTTCACCAATGCGGACATGTGCCGCGTCCATGGCATCACCTACGAGACGCTGATGGAAGACGAGGAGTCGCAGGTGCGAGGGTTCGTCCACTTTGGCGACGGCGCGGGTGTCACATTCCCCCATCTCACACTCTTCACCCCCAAGGAGGCTGTGCGCATAGTCAAGAATGGCGAGGTTAGTCATCAATTAACCCTTTTGGTTTTCAAAGTTCGATTACCACGGCTCATTATTCAATTATGAGAACTGCCAGAATCCAACGTAACATTGACACGAGAACTGCAGCATCTTGTCTCACCTGCCTGGCGCTTGGATCGATAAGTCGCCAAAGCAGCCTAACGAGTACGTGGATCTTTTTTTCCATTTATGAGTTGAAAGATGGGAGGATTGATATATCAATTGTTTCATATCAAAATATCGCAAAATCAAATTTTTCCAATATTTTAAACCGCAAATTGACAAAAACAGTCTGGCACTATACTTTCGGAAAATACTAAAGTATGTCCTATTGTGCGATTACTGATTGATTTCTTAAGTCGAGTCAAGCCAAAAAAAAAAAAAAATATTTGTTAGTTTCAAGTCTTTTAAGTCTAGTTTTATTCAAAATTATTGGTGTGCCAAAAAATTGTTTTTAATGAATACAATAAATAGATAATATGCTTAGTGGTAATGAAGTTTCCCTGGTAAAATGATAAAAATATTACGTTTTTTCATGTATTTTTTACAATTAACCTATGGTTAATTAAATATAATATGGTTTTTTAACATATTTAATATTATGGGCTTATTCAAGATTCTTAAGCATAGCTTAAAACTTATTCAATACTAGGAGTGCGCTTGTTCCGTGTGTATGGGGATGAACGACAATATAAGACAGATAATCCTAGTTCCAAGCTATTAAAAAATAAATAAATAACAAATCTATCAAATTACACATATTAACTTTATAAAAAAAGGTTTACAGTTTTTTTTTTTTTTTTTTTTTTTTGCATTCTAGATTTGATTATTAGTACTTTCATTGCTCTCATAATAAAATATGTTATGCCTCCAACTTCAAAATAAGTTGCAAACTTAAGATACCATTAAAAGACCCTTACAAAATAAAAGATTTAGAATTTGGAAAAAAATAACTTAGCTCCACTGGTATCAGGAAAATACAAACACAGCTCTCCATGTTATTCCATTGGGAAATCAATAAAACTTTATATATTGCTTATTTTTAACATTATTCAATACAATTTAGTACATACTTTCATTACAAAATACATCTTTCTAATATCCAAAAACTATGTTAAAATATTTTATAAATAACAAATAAATTGTGTAATATTAAGTGCAGTATCACAAAGGGCAGAAAATAGTTTTGATAACACATGCTTACTCTATGTCTGACAACAAACAACTCAAGCACCGTTATTTACAACCCACAATGCATTTCTTATGGGTAATTAAATTTGTCTTATTACTTGATTACTGAACAGAATAACTTCAGGAACGAACTTGACTTTACAAACTACGCCTAAAATCTACTGTGAAAGTTTTTATTCAATCTGAAGCTTCTTGCGAAAGTAATTGTCGGTCAATGAAATCGGGATTTGTCACTACACTGAGGGACCAACTTAATGTACCAGTAATGTATGAGGATTTCACTCCTCTTCGATCCGTTCATTCAATAAGTATTTGTTTACTGCATTATTTTTTTTTTATAAAAGCCCTCCAAAAATATTTAAAAACTGAAATCATCTTTTATTGTACTTGTAAAAATTTTTGTAGGTGTCTTTAAAGCATGTTATTATTGTTTCAGAGAACCCTACCGATGAGACACAAAGAAGTGTATGGAATTAATGTTCATCCTTCGGTGAAATATGCTCTAGACTGGGGTATGAGCCTCATATCGGACAAGATAAAAAAGAGAGTAAAAGTATGTTTAAACTTTTCATGAATTTTATTTCATTAGTTTAAACTATTTAGATTCTTTGGGTTAGTATTCATAATGTTTTTAATTATTAAAGTATATAATTTGCAATTTAAGGAGCACTTTAAAAATTCTAATTTTCAGTAATATTTTGTATAGTATAAGGTAAATTTCAAAATTAAGAAAAGTTAAAAACAGTACTACATTTTAAAGTTTTTTCCAAAATAAAAGTTTTTTCTTTACTGTTAGTTAATTTAAAAATCAGTTTAATAACTACAGTACTTAGTACCATACTTTAAAAACTACTTACTTTAATGCACTTAAGTTTTGTCATAAAAGTTCTCTCAACCTTTTACAGTACTACAATAGTGCTGTCTTTACTAAAAAAAAAAAAAAAAAAAAAAAAAAAAAAAAAAAAAAAACTATTTGTATTTAATAAAATCTAATGTTTTGGTAAAGCCACAAGATTTGGTGGAACTGTACCAAAACCTTAAAATTACAGTAGTTTCTATTTATAAACATCCATTTGATGCATAATATGAAGACTTTATTTTATTTACAGATTTTCACAAATTTAGAAGAGGCAAAGAAAAATATGGACACGTCAATGCTACCCAAAGAGTATGGGGGAACGATACCAATGGCAGAAATGATTGGTAAGTTAAAGAAACTTATCAAAATAAAATACACTTTCAATAAAGGCTAAATAAAAAAATCCACAAAGACTATGGACTGAATCAATAATGGTAGATTATTTGATTATTTTCGGGGTTTGACTAGAGTTAGCTAAAAATATAACATGTCTAAGAATGTTTTAACTAACTGTTTTGTCATGGAGAATATTATTTAGTCATTTGACAATTTCTTAAATGGTGAAATGGCCAGAAATATCACACAAAAAATTATATTTTGAAAATTTAGCCAAGTATTCTTTTAAATACATTTTTTTTTTCTTTTTACAATTTTGAGGGTAGGTGTAAATTCCAGTATAATTATCCTATAATATAATACGAGGAGTGTCTGAAGGAATGTGTGTTCCACGATCTCAAATACAGCAGGTATATTTTGCTTAAACTTTGCATTTAAGAGTGTTTCGGTCCATAAATAAGTTTAAAAACAGCCTCAAACCCAAAAAAAAACTAATTTTGTTTAAAATTAAGTTTAAAAATCGTCATTTTTAACGTTGTTTTTATGAGTTGCTATTTTGGTAACGAAATAACAACAAAAGGTATAAAAAAATTAAGGAAAATATAATATGTAAAGAGGTCTTTTTGAAGCAGCTGTTAACTGTAAAGAGTTAGCTGCTGTTGGTTGTTAGTGGAAATTTAATAGCTTTATTACCATGACACTGACACTATGAATTAAAACCAACGAGCAAGGCTTGGTTCCAGTACGTCCTCCATTATTCAAGTAAAGTCCACTGTATTACATTAAACTATGATTTAAAACACATTGCAAATACAGTATTCACTATATCACTGTATCACTATTTTTAGATAGGGACTTCACATAGTGGGCATTTTAACCTGAATATGAATGAGAGATGAGTGTTATTACTTACATGATTACAAGGAATTGTATATTTTCAAAGAAGTAGATTAATTATTAAGTGTATCAATTTGAGCCACATAACATAAAGTATCTACCAAATATATAAAAACATCTACCAAAAGATGTTATAGATATAAATTGTGGTTTTGTTTAATGTGTTTGGGCACATAGAGAGCTCAAAGGGCTGTTTCATTACATAGCTCACTTTTGAAGGTTCATTTTCGTTGCAGCTCTGTGGAAAGAGGAACTTTTAGCCGCAAGGGACCGTTTGTTGTCACATGACAAGATGAAGGTTCGCCTGGAACTGTTCAGTGAGGGTGCGAGGTAAGATTCTGATAATTATTGGCCTCAGAAAAAAAAACTGAATAAAAAAACCAGAGTTAATTAAGTGCTAGGTTTTGATTCAAGATTGTAAGAACCTCAGATGAAATATTGACAACTAAAGGAAGTTTCATTAAAAAAAATGAAGTTAAGGTCAAATTTAATTTATTTTGATTTCATCAAGAAACACATTAAAAACGTTATTTAAAAAAAATAATATTTAAAGTTATGTTTTGAGATTGGATAAAATAAGCAATAAATTAACATCCAATTTGGGTAGACTGAAATTAATATTTCGGTTGATTAAAAAACAATGAAATTAAATTTACTATGAACATTTGTTTAATCCTTCACACTCTGATGACTAATAAAATTCTCGCAGCAAAACCACGAAGAGTTTTGCAAAAGAACATGGGAAACCCTTTTTACTAAATTTTTTGTAGCAAATACTTTCAAACATTCTTTTATAATTAAAAACAAAAATTATATTAATTCTCTGGATGAAGGATATTTAGTTAATATATCCTAAATAGAGGCATAAGTCATCCAATTACAAAATTTGTTAAGCAGACTTCTCAATATTCACTACCATCCGATATATAAGCGTCGGAGAGGTTTAATGTCTTTCAACAAAACTGATATTTCTGAGTTACTATTTCGTGTTGGCAGGGCTGGGGCGGTGTCTGCCCTCCGCAACAACAGTTGTGGCCCTCAGACCGACATCTTGGCCGGCAGCTTTCGAAAGCTACAGGTCGACTAAACCTGTATATAGAACTAGCTACCCTCAACTGGTCCCAATTTGGAGGAATATAGCTGCCGAAGGGTCGACGTCTTTTATTTTTAGTTATTAGTGGGAGGTTACTCTAATCAGAAAAAATGGAAGTTTGATATAAGAATGGTGCAGTAAACTTCCTCTAATCCAGCATCCTCCGATCCGTCACAATTGACAATCCGGCACGACTCTCAGAAAAATTGTTCTTGATAGGTATAAAAATTATAATGAGTGTTCAAGTTCGTTAGAGATCAAAGATCACGATGAGGGGAAAACACTGTGCTATTCAAAGCACTTTGGAATGGGTGGAGGGGAGATAAGTCGTATTCATCATCGTATAATTCTCACGTTAGTTTCATAATCATGTACGGTATTTTTCATTACATTATATTATGCAATGTTTTTACACTGTAGGTAGTAAAGCTGTTTAAGAATAAAATACACCTTTTAATGTATTTTTTCTAGAATTCACATTTTTCTGAAGACATTAATCCTGTCATCCGGCATATTTTGTAATCCAGCATGTGTCAAGTCCCAGACATCCCGGATTAGAGGAAGTTTACTGTATTGCCTTTGAGACACAAATGGATCTCTTGCATTGTTTCTAATATAGGTTTACACCTGAAAAGGGTTGAAATATTTAATTTCTATAACGTTAGGGGGCCTTCTTCTTTCTTTATACATAATCTCACAACATCACCTGATCTCTCAACATTTTTGCTGCTGAACACGCTCAATAATAGACATTCTCCAAAGGGCTGGGCCCAATGAGGTAGGTTTAATACCTATTTATGTATTAAGAGCCCAAAGTACGTCATTGCCACTAGAGAATCGTAGATAAATTAAATTTTTTATTTCATACAAAATGTCATCAATGTTATGATAGATTTTTCTGATGGAATGAATGCAAACATAACCTTCAGATTGTCACTGCTTAACAAGAAAACGATCTTTATAATAAAAACCCGTGAAACTTAATAAGCCATTGACTTATTACCATTGATAACTTACTAGGCTAACAACCACAAAATATGCAAACTTCATAAATTTATAAATAAACATTTACCCAACTTTAAATTAGATAACCCTGATTTAGTGAGCAGTAATGAAATGAAAGCATAAATGAACTTTTTTGCATACTGTTTACAGGTAAGGCAATGTTATTATTTCAATACAGTGTTAGGAAATTGATTTTATACCCCTAAAAGGTTGTAGCTCAAATAAAAAATTATGAAAGTTGTCATAAAATTGAATAACCACAAGCAATAGAGCTAAATCGTCACTGTCAATGTAAATCCTATCCAATAATAGTGAAAGAGTGTCTGTAGTGATGTGTTTGAATTCAATCTCAAAATCTAGTGGGTAGATTTTGATTAAAATTTCTATTAGGAGTAATTTGGCTCAACAATGTTTAGAAACAGCCTAAACCAAAGGTAAAATTATAAGTCTAAAAATGAGTTTAAAAACTGCAATTCTTAACATTGGTCTTATGAGTTGTCATTTAAAACGGATTTTAACTGTGGAAAGTTATAGTTGGTTGTTGTTAGAAACTTAATAACCTGTTTAAGATAAAACTATAACAAAAGTGAATTAAAACCAACAAGAAAGGCTCGGTCCGGTGCTGCAAATTAACTTGACTGTTCTGGCAGCTCTTGATGCCAGGCTTGGGACGGGTCTGCAATGTTGGCCACAGCCAATATGTTTAACATAATATACTAGTATTCATAATGTAATACAAATTTACATGCATATAGTGACGCTTTTGTTTTTATTAAATGTAAAATAAATGTATTGATATTTTCTGACAAACTTAATAAACAGCACCTTTGTTATGATCCTTAACGTTGTTCAGTTGCAGTAAATATCTAGGAAGAGCATTTTTAGGGTAGTTTTAGATATTTGGGTAGTTTTAGATTAACTTGAACTGTTTAGTTTATGGTGAGATGCCCTAAATAAATAATAGCCTTAGGTGAACAACTTTGATTAAAAATATTAATTTATTATAATAAAAATTACTATGAATTAATTGTAGATACATTGAATGTTGTTTTTTGTTCATGTATATAGAACCTTGATGTTTCCTACTATTTAGTATTAGATTTTAGCAAGTAATTAAGACAATACAATGTTATCATAGCAGTAATAGAATAAATATGTTTAAAGAAAATTTCCACAGTTGATTATATAAAGAATTAGTGGTTTCGAATATAGTGAAAGAAAAGGGTATTTAATAGGTGAAGGATAGTTTAAAAGTGAAGTTTATGGAGGTTGGGTAAATGATTCTAAGGTATTGTAACTTTTTTGTAAGCTTTTTAATAACTACTGTTTCTATGTTATTTTCAAGACATTTTTTTGTTATCGAAAATGTGATATATTAAATGTTATCTTTTAAATTTGTTATCTTGATCTTATCTCTCTGTGATAAATGTTTTCATCCCCTGTCTTTTGTCAGTTCAATTGTGAAGAAAGAGGCAGTAAATCATAATTTGATTTTTATTTCTTTTCCAGTACTGCTTTTATATGAAAATTTAAAGGAAAACTAAAACAAATAAGAGTGAAATAATGTATTTTAAAATTTAACTATACGGTGGGACTTAATTTATGTTTTAAGTTCAATTGCAAGCTAAATGGGTAAATGAATTTAGTACATTTTTTCAAACTGAGGGATAATATTATATGTACTGCCTGTTAAGGAAATATATTTCATATTGTTATTTATGCGGTAAAGCATAAAATGAATCAGAGGACTAATTAATGATTATAATGTAACAATAAATTACATTAATAATAGATAAGTTTTTTTAATATCCCCTCGGAACATGGTGACAATAACATTTTTAAGGTTGGAAGTTTTCAAATAAGAGACTCAATGTTTACGCCATTGAAAAACACATTTATTATCTAGTAAAAGTATTATAAAATTATTTACATGATAAGAGCTATCAAATTTGCTAACTTACAAATCATGAGAGACAAATCTAGACCAATAAAATGCTTTAACATTCAAGCACTTAGTTAAATTTCATTTTAATTCTCTATTTTCTTTTGATAGGAGGGTCTACATTGTTTGTTTTTTTTTTTTTTTTTTTATAAAAGTCTACTACATTTTGTACATTAAAATTTAAAAAAAGTTCTAAGGTATTACAAAACATCTCTCTTGCAATTACTGTACATTCAAAATCAATTTCATAGTAAATAGTTTTTTTTACTTATACTGTATATTTTTAGATAGGCCTATCAAAATCATAAAGGCAAAACCAATATGTTATAAATGAAAATAATTACGACAACAATTAAAAATGTCATGCAATACCTTGTGATTCCGCAAAACCCTTTAAAATTGCTTGCGTAATTCCTTTTTACCGTGGGTTATAAAAAGGGGAAAAATTGCATACAATACAATGTCATGAACAACATAAAACGAGAATACTGTCTTGGGCAAGGCAAACAAATTGTTTTCCTTAATCAATTATCGTTTCACAGAAACACAGATGTGTTAACATCAACCATACCCGTAGTAAGAGTCTTCGGTTAATCACGGCCGACATTCTTCATGATAAGGCTCGAGCGTGCGCAGGTCTCGACAGGTGGGCGGGAGAGAGCTCTGGAGGTAGTTGCCGCATCGCTTGCACGGTTCACTGAACAGGTTGTTGTAACTGTGTAGCCAAGTCTGCAAAATGTTATCCAGGTAAAAAACCTAAATAAAGATTTTACCAAAATTTTAAGCTTTAAAAAACACACATAGGTGTGAAAACACAAATTCTTTGAATGTGGATACATAATCAAGACAAAACAGAGGTCTGGACCCTGTTACTGGTAGACAAAAACTTGATAGGGCTAGCTACTTTTATTCACACTATTTGACTATACATACAACACTACATGCTGGACTTAAAACAGTAAACATTACTTTATTACTTTAGCTTACATCTAAATTGGTTTGGTATGCAATTTGCATAGGCTAATTTGTATTCAACACCTATCACTCTCAAAGAATTAATTTATCGTTATTCAGTTTTCAATAAAATCATTCAATATAACTGATGATATTTACTTATAAAAAGTAATACCAGAACCAGACCAAGAAAAATATTTGAATTTTATAGAAAACTTCTAAGAAAAAGACACATAATTTGGTAATGTTACTCACAATGAATGATCTGACACCAAACTCAGGGACATTTGGAGAGTAGAAATGCAGCATGGCCGCATGTGTGTTTTCAGTCAGTTTGCGGAAAACCTGGAACGAAAAAGATTTTTTAGTACTCTGAATTCTAAATTATATTTTTGCCAGCTACAAAATAATTAATCTTAGGACTAAGTAACTTCAGTTTCTGTATAGAGTGATGAAAATATATTTTTATCAAATTGTGGGAAACTGAGCAAACCGACACTTTTTATATCAGTTTCTAGCGTGTAAAACAATTGAATAGAATATTCTTTATTTCTCATATACACCTACATACAGAAATTTAAAGCATACATAAATCTTCCAAAAATATAAACAGAAAACAAAATATTTTTCATGGTATACTTGTCAGATTTACTATAAACTATCTACATACTACTAGTCTAACCATAATAAATAAAACTTGATTTAATAGACATTTCATATGTACATAACTAAAATTAAGAATTTCAACATGAGAAATAAATAACAATGTTTTCTTTTCTTTCTCTATATTGGGAAAATTAGCTCAATACGTTTCCTACACTAGTAATTAGTTATGATGATTTTTTTTTTTTTTTTTTTTTTTTTTTGAGGGAGAGGCGGAAAAATGCATTACGCACACAGGTGGCCAGCCTTGTAGTGTGGGGCTCCCCTAAAAAACGGGTTTACCCACTAAAAAACCTCCTCTACTCTTTAGGAATCTAACCTGGAATTGTTTATCACATTACGTCAGGCTAGGCCTAAATTTGGCTTACGCCCGTCGGGCTCGCTCCTTATCCAGCCGCTCTTTCAAGGGATCTGGGCCACTTCGCGGTCCAGATCGGTTTTCTTTTCCAGGAGGATGCCCCGGACGAACTGTGACAAACAATCCCAGTTGCCCTCATCCTCCAAAATCTTTTGGCAGACCGAGTCCACCGAAAATGCACCAAATATTTGTGTGGCCTCCAGGCGGGGCCCTTCCCAACGGGGACAGCGAAAGAATGTGTGTTCCGCATCGTCGGGAACACCCGGGCAATAAATGCAGTCCGGTGAACCGGTCTTTCCCATCCGGTTCAGGTACGATTGAAAATAGCCGTGACCTGTCAAAAATTGGGTCAGGTAGTAGTCCACCTCCCCATGCCGCCGTTCCACCCATGGTTGGACCTGCTTGATAAGTCGCGCAGTCCATCGTCCTCGGGTGTCGTGCTCCCAGCTGTGTTGCCACTGCTGGAAGGTTCGGGAGCGCTCTTCTGTTCTTGCCGTGTTTGCCGATCTCGCCACGTCTCTGATAAATCGCTTTCCTCTCCCCTGCCAAGAGCTTGACAGGGATGACTCCGGCGACCACCAGGACGGCAGGCTCGGACACTGTCCGGTAGGCGGAACACACCCGGAGCGCAGCTTGACGCTGAACCCGGGCGAGTCGCAACCTGTAGCACTCCTTATCTAGAGCGCCTGCCCACACCTCTGGCCCGTAAAGGAGCACGGACTGGACCGCGGACATCAACAGACGTCTTCTGCTGGATCGGGGACCCCCGACATTGGCCATCAGCCTACTAAGGTGAGTAACTACCTTAGCGGCCTTGTCCGCCGTACGGAAGATCTGATCCCTCCAGCTTAACTTGGTGTCCACCATAACCCCAAGGTATTTGGCGGCACGAGTTGATGTGACCACCTCCCTTCCCACTCGAAACGGGACGACAGTGTCGATCCTCTTCTTCGTGAGAATCACGATCTCCGTCTTACTAAGAGCAAGCGAGAGACCGTGATCGGACATCCAGTTGTTGACAACCCGCATAACTCGGTTCAACTTTAGTTGGGCCAGCTCAACGTTGCGTGCAGCAATGAGAGCTGCGACGTCATCGGCGTACCCAACCAAAGTGGTTTCCTCAGGCATCTCGGACCTCAGGAGGCTGTCATAGGCAACACTCCAGAGATCCGGGCCGAGTATTGAACCTTGTGCAGCACCAGAAGTGACTTCCATCGTCCGCGTTCCGTCCCTCGTGTCATAGATCAGGCTTCGAGAGCGTAGATAATCCTCGATGAGCCGCAACAGATATGCAGGAATACGAAAGGTGTTACGAAGCGCATCCAACATATCGACCCACCTCGCCGAGTTGAAGGCATTCTTGACATCAAGCGTAACAAGAAGCACTACTCGGCGGGAGAAATGGTTGTGGCTCTCGGCTCTCTTCACAGCTCTCTGAACTTCGGTGACAGAGTCGATCGTTGACCGTCCCTTTCTGAAGCCGTACTGACGGGCATAAGTCCCCGGCAGCTTCCACGGCAGAAGTCAGGCGGGAACGGATCAGCTTCTCGAACAGCTTCCCAGCCGTGTCCAACATGCAGAGAGGCCTGTGGGCGCCGAGTTTCTGTGTTACAAGTTTGTAACCCAGGCCCCACGGGTCAGAGTCAACGTCGTCACGAAGTCTCCTCCAGCTATTCGCCTTGCTCCTGTTTATCGCCTGGCGGAGAGATTTTCTCGCAGCTTTATAGGCCTCTGACTTACGAACTCTGTCTGCGGGAATTCTTGCTCTTGTGGCGGCTCGTCTAGTTCTTAAACATGTTCTTCTGAGTTCCGCAATCTCTTCAGTCCACCAGTAAACGGGTTGTTTGTCGCGTCGGGGTTTCCTTTGCGGCATAGACTGGTCGCAGGCCGAGACGATCAGTTCCATCGTGGATGTTACTAGTGCCTCGGCCCCAGCCTCACCAGGATTCCCCTGCGCTCCCCGAGAGATGACTTCGGTGAACTTGACCACGTCCAGTTTGTTGGTGTTCCACCGGCGTGGCCCTTCCCGAGATGCGGAAACTTGACGATTTGCCTGATCATGCAGGTCAAAAACAATGTATAGGTGATCGCTACCCGTGTAGTCCTCCACAACCCTCCAGCCAGAGATCCTCGGAAGGAGCGACTCAGACGCAAAGGTGACGTCGGGGATCGTGCCTCTCTGCCCGGGGCGCCGAAAAGTAGGTGTGTCGCCCTGGTTGAGGACGACAAGACCGGCCCTGGCGATGAAATCCAGGATGTATTTCCCCCGGGAGCTGGTAGAGGGCATTCCCCACTCGACGGCCCTGGCGTTGAAATCGCCACCAACGACGACATGCCCGGTGGTGCCGAGAACGCACTCCTCTAGGCTATCTATCTTGTCGCGGAAGTCCTGGACGGCCTCGTTGGGTGTGAGGTAGCAACTGAAGATCAATCAATCAATCAATCAACACACTTATTATTATTACGACTCACTTAAGAAATACAACCTCTCTCATGCCAAAACTGTTATGAGTCGATTGTCATATGCAATTCTATCTCAGACAGAACAGCCTAAACTTAGTCACGTCTAAGATAGTCAGCCTAAGATAGTCACGTCCCTACACCGAACCCAGACGAATCCTCGGCCGCGCCCGTGACTCCGCACCAAAACATCTTGTGTATTACGTTCCCAAAATGCAGCAGTACCGAGGCTGTCCGAGATCCAAGTGTTTGGGTCTCTGTCCCGATACTGTTCACTGATAAGGAGCGCGTCAGCACCAAGTTCTCGGGCGAGCTGATCTAGAAGGTTATCAGCTCCCCAGGATCTATGAAGGTTGGCCTGGAGGATGCGAATTACCGGCCGCTGCCTTTTGCCTGTTCAAGTGCTGCTCTGAAGGCACCGCACTGATCAGACCCGGGTAAGTGACCGAGGGCACTGGAGCCTGAATCCTTGCAGAGGAAGCAGGAGGGGCTCGAGGAACATTCCTTACGTTTGTGGCCCTGGCTTCCACACTGGAAGCAGTTGGCACTCCTGTCGGGCCCTTTACAGTTTCGGGAGGAGTGGCCGAAACCGAGACAGCGGAAGCATCTCGAAACTACCACCCTCCGTTTGAGCCTGCAACTGACCCAACCGACTCTGAGGTGCTGAAGGCTAAGCAGCTTATTGGCGTGCTTTTCGCTCATCTCAGCAACAGCCATCCGGAGTTGACTTCGGTTAGGCTTTGTCAGCCACTCCATCACTCACTCCATCGGCCGGTATCTCCGGGAGTGCCACTCGGATCGCACGGGTCACCTCATCTTCGGTGGAGAGGACATCAAGGTCCCGAATCTCGACCGAACACTTCGGTTCCAGGGCCTTGATGGAGCCTTTGTCCCCAAGTGCAGTCTTGAGGGAAGCGGCAAAACCGATCTTGTCACTCGACTTCCCCAGTTCGAGGAGGACATCCCCGTTCTGGGTTCGCCGAATAGACTTGATAACGGTGTCGGTCTCTTCCGGTTTGGCCTGCGATCTAATCTGACCCAGAACATCGGCAAAAGATCGCCCCCCTAAGGGCTTGATCAAGATTGCCTCCGTCCTGGGCTTCTTAGGCCTGGGTTGTTTAGGCTTTCTGACAGACTTGCCAGAGGCCTCCCCAACCGGGTTTGAGACTTGCGTCCGCTCCACCCTCGACGCACTTTTCAAAGCTGCCTCCGCTTGCTTCTGCCTCCTCCTTTCTTTCTTAGACAGGCGCGTCTTCCAGCCCCCCAAAGGTGTTGAGGCAGAGTTTGCTGCCAAGGCAGGATTAGCCGCCGGAGCAGGAACCTCTGCAGGAGTAGCCGCTGGAACAACGACAGCGCCCGGGATGGAATGAGCAGCCGGGACAGGAGATGTCTGCGATGATGCAGTGACAAAAACCGGCCTCGGCGCCAAGTCCAACTCCCCGAGCTCAGGGCTTCCCGACGATGAACCGCTCTGCCTCTTCTTTCGCTTTCTGGCTTGAGTCTGGGACTCGGCCAGATGAGCTTGAGGCGAAGCAGAGATGACTCGGTTCGTGACATCGCGCTCCTGTTTCACTGCCTTTAGCCTGATTTTCCGGCATTCCTCGATTTCTTCTAGAGAATCTTCGAGTTTCGGAATCCCCTCTTTTATGGCCTTGTTTACGTTCTTTTGAATTAAGAGGGCCTTGGCCATCTCCTTCAAAAGAGCTTTCATCTTCTTCAGACATGAGTCTTCCTCCTCGTGGGCGTCGTCCTGCTGCTGCCGCAGCATTTGCAGCTCGAATGCCGCACGAAGAGGGCTCTTCCTGGGAGGTATTCCATCGAGCCTGGCTTTTGAGGTTTCTGCCTCGGTCACCTTCATCGCTAGATTGACCTCCACTTTCTTCTTTTCAGGCTCGGACGACGATCCGGCGTCACTTAACGTCTTGAACGGTGCCAGTGGGGGGGAGGTTTTAATTCCCACTGTCGGCGTCCCAGTCTTCGAGGTCGGAGACCTCTGCACAATAGAGCTTCGCCTAAAAGCGGCTTGCTCATTCTCCTTTACGTTCTTCGTGTTTCGGTTGATAAAATCCATGCTTTCATGTCACCAGCGCATCGTGCGGCAAGGGGCGGCCCTTCATCGGCCGAGAGCAGGTACACCCTCGGAGGTCTACCCCCCGTAGGAGATAAGACACCCCTACCCCGGTACTCCGGGGCCCGAACCTCCGTTTGCCCAGCACCGAAACACAAAATGTGCCGGACGTGCTGGGGGTCGCACCGTGGCAATGCAGAGTCCGATCCCTGCATCCATGCCGCACTCCCTGACTAAGGTCCGAAGCGGCTGGCTTCTGACGACACACTGGAGGAGACCATCGGCAGTGCGAGGCACACATCAGTCCCTGCAACACAACAGGGACACTCCCAGGACCCCCCAGCATGCGCCGGTCGAAAGAAGGTGGAAAGACACCCTTGATTCGGGGTCGAAAACAAGAAGGTGAGCAAGGTTAGCTCAGGAAAGAATAAAGACGGTGAGCTAAGACCTGAAAGATGAGAAGAAAGGCCCTAGCTCGGGAAGAACTGTGAGGAGGGTCTCACAGCTTGGCTCAGGTACCCCGGGGTCGCCAAGAAACACCCGTACAGTGGAAAGCCCACTGCCCCTGAGGGGTAGTTATGATGATTGACACCAATGTCAAATGTAACAAAAGTAGTGCTAGTTGCCCTAAGAGTATGTTTTAACACAAATCAGTTGTTTCGGTTGTTTATTAAACTTCTTAAATGTTAATTGTATTGATGTCATTATATTTCTGAAATTAATTGAGTAAATGTCAGGTTATTATGAAAAAATATTTAATTTAATTTACATTAATTAAAATGTACCACTGTTAAATGATTACAGGGTGATGAAAATATTGGGTTGTATAACCTTACTTTGTTTCTCAAACCAGGAACAGAAAAAGACACCTAAGATATTCCCATGTTATTTTTATGAGGAATTGACAAAACTTATGTCTCATTTATTGATATTACTTGATAAAATTTTTTATATACTTTCACTAGGTCTATTGGTCCTAATTAATATTTACTTACAACATTCCTTCAGCATCACACCTACATACCCCGACCAAAAATTTGTTTAGGAAAAATACAAAAATTAATTAGCTACACCAGAAATTCACTATGCGGCTCTGCTATGAAGGGGTTATCACCTTGTGTCGAGACTCAGTCCACAGCTCCAGTGTTTCGCCGAAGCCCTTCACGTTGACCCACTCTATCATCATGCCCTTGAGCGTCAACAGAGCCTGCAGGACGCGGCCCAAACTCACTTGCACTATCACCACCTGCAACACGACCTCACCATTGACCTCACCATTGACCTCCAGTTACCAAGTGACAGGACAAATTTAAAACCGCTTTATATCAGTTACGAATTTGACATTTGATACAGCAAACTAAGTTGTCATTACAATGCGCAGGGCCGGATTTCTAATAGGCTGAAAAGGCTGGAGCCCATAGCGCCAAATTTTTAAGGGCGGCACATGGCAATTTACTTAAAATTGAAAATACTTTTACTACTGTAATAACATAAACTTATTTAGGCCCATCTTTCTTGTTTGAAATATATTCATTTGAGGAAATGGAATAATGTTGTTTTTTTCATACAAATTTACTCTACTTAATTTTTAGTACAATTTTCATGTACCGTGATAGTTGTGACGACATTCACAGTTTGTGTAGGGCAAAGAAAGAGGGTACTATACTAGTACTCCCAGTGTTTAGATTTTTACTAATGATTTTACAGAAGTCATTTTTAATGATTTTACAAATGGATTCACCACAAAAATAGAGCAAACGTAGGGTTTTGATTTTAAAGTGACCTCCCCTATAAAAAATTCTGTTTATTAATGGGAAAAAATTTTTCCGCACATCTTGCCAGATGAAACTGTTACGCCAACAACCAAAATTCAGCCAACATCAGAGTCAACAGTAAAAAATAGTAATCGTGACTTCACACACCGGGGATTACTAGCTTCTTCTGCTCTAGATTTTTCAGGTTAGAGAGTCGCAAATTTGAAAAATATAATGTAACAAAGGCCCTAGACTTGGTAAAAATTAAAAGAAATTATGTACTATAACAAAACCCATAATAACTTCACGGTTCTTGTAAATCTAGAAGGATGCTACAATAGATCTTATGCCATAAAAAAATCATAGAGATGATTTTTCATAAAATTTTGGGTGGAGAATTCCATATTTTGAGAAACTGTCCATCAAAAGAAAGTAGATAGAAAGAAATATAAAATTACATTTGATCGAAACTCTACTTCCTAAAAATACCATTCGTCATTTTGCCATACATAATTTTTTATCATACACATTGATACACCAGTTGCGATTCCTGTACAAATATAATAATCACTCAATTCAGTTTTCCAAGCAAAAAGATAATAACAAAACACTCTTTTTATAAACTGGTTATAATGATAATGCAAGGAAGTCATTATCACTTGAGGTAGAGTACGGACCTGAGGTATGCCATTATCGTGCATGGCCTGGTAGTCTCGGCTGATGCTCTGTTGGGTCAACCGCACCTCGGGACAGGCTACCTGTGTCGGGCCCACAGGGCTGTTGCGGAATTCACGACAAATGCTCAGGTTCATGTCTTGGAACTGACGGTCGATGGCTGCAATCAGGGTCTCAACCGCTCTGGAAAAGTATAAAGTCTGAGTGTGTTTTCTTTTTGTTCAGGAAAAAAAATTGGACGAGCGGATCGAAGAGGAGTGAAATACTCATAAATGAGTGTTGGTGCCTCACTTTTCAATGTCTGACAATAACTTCCAAAGGAAGTTTCAAATTGACTTCAAACTTTCGAGGTAGATTTTATTTGTAGTTTGTAGACTAAAGTTTGTTGTTGAAGTAATTCAGTGCATTAATAATCTAAAAAGTCATAGTTATATTCCCCACAGGAATGCATTTGAGACTGTTTTAGTGATGCGAGTTATTTGTTTCTTGTTTCTAACCAACATCTGTGCGTCGGACATAGAGTAACGATTTTAAAACTATTTCCTGCCCACTTAGATACTACTTGAAATACGATTTGTTATTTCATAAATATGTAAAAAATAACTTCCTAATACAGTTGACTCCCTCTAATCCAGAAACATTGAAACCAGAACATTGACCGGATAAAGAAATTTCCAGACCATCTGCCGGTTTACTTCTGTAAATTATAATCTATAATAGTGTATAAGGTATATATTTATAAATCACAAGACCCAATTTATAACTTAACATTACGTTGTTTTGCTACCAACTCGTTGGAACCTCATTTTCATCACATTGATAAAAATAAACTTGACATCAGAGAACAGAAAATATGTAAGTATAAATTACCACAAATAAAACCTTCATAGATTTATTTTTTAAGAAGTAGGCCACAATTGGATACATAAAATCACTATGCAGTTACTGTAACTACAATTTCACATAAAAAATAGTAATAATACAACTAAATTAAAAATTACTAAAACACAAAAATATACGGTACAGTAACTACTAAAACCAGCTACACTGCTGTATGACTATCCGGGACGAGCGTAATCATAAACTGAACTGAGGTTCATTGTTTACGTTTACATGTTGGCCAGAAATAAAACAGACACGTTCAATCCTGCTGATTTCGGCTGTGAGAAATCCGAATCTAGCGCTGATGACTCATTTAAGTCCAGACCATCAGGGACCGAACGAGAGAGAGTTGACTGTACAGAACTATATATTTCGTATGGAATTATCTATATATTAATAACAAAAATAAGCTTGTTTCTAAGAATGCTACAAATAATGCATGTGTATTTAAGCATGTTAATTTTCCTTCTTTTTCTCAGCTTATGTGCATCATAGGAGAAATGAGCGTACACCATTGGGTACAGATGTTTTCTAATCCCGATCGCTGCTTGTTTTTGTGTATGTACCACTGATTAGTTTCCTGCATCACCATTTATAGTCTTCGTCATGATTGGTTTGTTCAAAAAAATCCATAGAAGGGTTTAAGGTTACATGGCCCGTGATCCTCAGCTGCATAAGAAGCCAACGCTTAAATCTTACCCTATATTTAACTCAACAATTATATAACCAAATGCTGGACTCATAACAGGTTAAAAAAACACTTTGGACTCATGGTTATACCATTGTCTTATAATATAAATAGACTTCTCATAGCACAGGCGTGTTTGAAACCGATTTATGATACCAATCTCCTGTAGCACACATGAAGTAGGCCTACAAGTGACATGTGATAGGTAAATAAGTTCTACCGATTTTCTTAACCTCCCCTGAAGCATTTTATATATAAGGCTTGTCTTTTTGTTGGGATAGTGTGTTTTTGCAGTACTGTAAAACCAGCAAAATATTATAGATTGCAGAGCCTCTTATGCGGCAAACACAAACCTGTAGAAATATCGGTATAAAAAAATATAGTATATATAGTCAATGGTTTTACTCTATGTAGGGGTGAGTAAGAGCAAGCAAACCAGATCTGGAGGGGAGGGAGCAAAGCGAACGAGCTCACCCCAATATCATCATTTGAAATTTAAAATCTTTTTGGCATAAACTTGTGTGGCAAAACTTGGGGCTACTATTATATAATAGAAATTATATAACTTTCTGGATCATAGATAATCAAAATAAGCTTTTATGTTAACGGTTCTTTCAAATGTTCTCTCAATGACTACTGATGTAGACCTGAAGATGTTTTATTACTGAAATGAAAGAGCTGTAGTCATTAACACGTTCGCTGCGGCACATAAAATGTCAAAACTCAACCCCCACGCTGAACTATATTTACATTCCTCCAACAATAGCGCGAAAACAAACGGAATTCCCGAACCGGAAACCGAATAACGAGCGAAACCGGCACAACACGCGGGGACGATATAAACCTTCCTGGCCAAGAGCTGGACTCACAATGAAGCAATAACTGGGAAGGGAGCACGCCACTGCTATACGCGCACAGCGCTGGGTGGACGGGCAACTGCTATAGCAGCTGCCAGCAACGAACGTGTTAATAGCTACATTGGATCATGTGATAGAACAGGTACGGTAACATAAAACTTTTATGTTCCCTAACTTACTGTATCGGGACGTTGTGGGCACTGGTAGGAGTCCTTCGCCTCTTGCTACTCTGAGCTGCCGTGTATGATCGCTTAAGGGAGTTCTGATTCAACAACTGTACGGCCAAGTTGCTGTATTCATGTAGCTGTAACAATTTAAATCCTTATACCTATCTAAAAACATAAAAAATAATCAAAATTGCAAATGTATCATAAAATTGTTCTCCCACAGAAAACTAGATGATTTGAAGGAATTCTTGATAAAATCTTTTTGGATTTTTGATCCTAAAATGATTAAGAGCACAGTAAACTATCAGTTATCCAGCCTTTAGTGACTAACGACCAGGCTGGATACCCATAAAGCCAGATAAACCGGAGGCCAAGTTATAACGTCATTTTAATATCTCCAAGGCCGAATTATAGAAATATCAGTGCAAATTAAATGTTAATCCATGATTATATATGTCCATAACGTACCATATAAAGCACTGCAAATAACTTTTTATTCATCAAAATTCAGTGTGCTCTAAGTTTTTCTTCCACTGTCACAACCACTTTCTTACGTTTTTCACTCTTGTTGTAACCTTGCACACACCACGTATTGTATCACCACAGTACAACACTGTCTATTTAGGTTATAATGAACCAGCACAACTGACAGTTCCTGATGTTGTTTACATTGCCAATATACAAAGAACCTAGTGTACTGCACCACCGGCTGAGCGTTTCATTATTCCCGATGACTGGGCCAGATAAGATAGAGGCCGGATGACTAAGAGTCTACAATATTCTGATTCCTTTTCTTAAAATGAAACCTACTTAGGTACTCCAAACATACTACGAATTCTACTCATTGATTGATGGCAAATTTTCATAGACAATTTTTAGTCGGGGTTAAAACGACATCAGAATCCTTTCTTTTACAGTTGATTTAACTCCTAGCCAAATCTAATAGGAACCTCAGAACTAAATAATAGAAACATCCAGTGCTCGATTTCGGGGGAAAGCAGCAAAACGGCGTTCCTGTACCTTTTTTTAAAAAAATATTAAAAATTTTTTTAAAATAAAAGAATTTTAAAAAATTTTAAAAATTAAAAAATTTATAAAAAAAATTTGTTAGCCTATCATAATTTTTATGTTTCTTTTTTTTTGTCACAGCGAATTAATTTTGAAAAATCGTAATAACTTTTTATTTAAAAAGAATATAATATTGCTAGAAGTTTAAAGTACCGTCTCTAGGCCTTGACTGGTCGCTATCTTTTAAAATAAATTAGAAAAATAAGGTCTTAAGTTAATCAATATGAAACATGCCTGCTTCCGAAAGGCTTAATGATTTTTATTAAATCTTTAAAACTGTATTATGAGTGTCATAAAAAAGCTGCAAAAATATTCTCAGGTACGTTAAAAACGCTGCAACTTAAGAGTAATTTTTTAAAAATCTTCCGGGGGAGGGCCCGTTGTGGGCCAGTTCCTTTACAGTTCCCTTACCTCTTTTTTTAGAAATCGAGCACTGGAAACATCCTTATGAGGAACTGAAAACTTTGCCCCGAAACACAGATACCAACACCACGATTTAATTTTTAGTGAATAATTACGCTGATTGATTGAATGAAAACAAATGGCTCAAATAGTTTTACACACTTTTGGTTTTTTTATGTAAATCTCTTACTCATTTTTTACATATAAGTGGTAGAAAGATGAGTTCCTCATGGCTAGGAGAGATAATTCAAGCATCAAGTCTTTATTTTAATCTAGTTTTCGTCAATGGAATGTCTCTACTATATACATTGTAGGAAATAAAAGTTTATGCAGGAGACAAAATTCAAAACATGGCAAATTAATCCTTGGCTTAAACAAAGCACTTGCCTTATCAGTCCACTTGTAACTGAGTACCAGCTGGCTGTACAAAGCCAGACGGTCGTGTGTGCACTCCTGACTCAGGAAGCTGGTGTTGCCTAGACTAAAGGGACCTGGAGGCTGCGACAGAGCACCGACGGCTTGTTCCACATCCCTGCCGGCAGATACAAATCATTAATCGATTTGGTATAAACAAAATCCATTAAAAATTTAAAGAAAAATTAATTAGTTATTTTTGCACTGAGTTTTTAAAATCCAAATATTAAAAGCCTTTAGAGTGGTTTAACATAAAAACTAATAATTAGTATAGCAACATGCTGGGCAAAATATATAGAGTTTTTTTAATTAAATAAAGGTAGGCCTACTTGCTGGTAGTTATTCGCTTTATATATCGATTTAATTAAAAAGCACAACCAATACACGTGGAATTTGTTACAAAGTGCTTTGTAGTGTACAAATCATAGTGAATTTTTCTATTTAAAAACTTATTCATGTTACAAACATAAATTCAACTTAGACTCGCTTTTCTTGATTGTGTTCTACTTAGGGCACTCAATTGGTAACCTAAATTTGCACAATGGTTCTATGTGCATGTGACAACTCTATGATATTAGCTACTAAGTTTAATGAACACAAAAATTTTTTTTTAGTAATTATCTTTCTACAGCTAGTTTCTGCAGCTCATATCATGCTTTCTGTGATAATACCGCACCGTAGCCTGTGTTTTACTACAGAGTGTTAAGACTACCCTTACTTTTTTGTGTAAATTTTTTATTAAAGCATCAAGCTAATGTATTTTTTGTGTGAAACGATTATCTTGCAATTAGATATCATAATAATGCCAATCTAATTCAATTAAATTTCACTAGTCTCACAGTTCAAGTTAAAACTAAACTGAGCAATCCTTGACTTTAAGGAACGTTTAATATCATACTTAAATTTCAAATAACGTTCATAATTTAGATATTTTTGTTTGGGATTGATGAAACCTGCAATACAGTTACCCACTACCAGACAAGCTGATGTTAAACAAATCATAATCATCAACTGACCATGTCATGGTTTTTAACTCACTTTTTAAAGCAGAGATTTTAAGATTACAATTTTGCCTACCTATTACTTTTTACCAAAACCTAAATTGTGTCAATGAATACAGAGACTTTTAAGAATAACACATCTTATGACTTTTATTCTGCCAGATTCGGTAATTGGGCAACTCACCACGAGACAGTGCGCGCTGTACTGCCGCGGTGTTCCTTTATGTGTACCCCCCCTTTCTTTCGGCTCTTCTGGGGAATTAGCGCAATTCCAACAATGGTGCGCGCCTTTGTTTACATCTTCCTGGGCCATACCAAAGTGGTTGAAGGGATATAAAATTTAAATATTCTGTTTCTGTATTATATTCGGAATCCAACAATGCTACAATTGCCGCTCACACGGTGGTTGCTGGAGGGGGGATGAAGTGCAATTGGAACATCCAGCTGTTCGTGGTGTTCGCTGGTTGGAACAGCCACCGCTCGAAGCTACCGGTGGTGATTGGCCCAATTTAAAAAAGACAGGTTGGTTGTAGTCGTTGTTAGAACAACCAGCATTCTGGCGCTACCTGGTAATGAGTTGCCCAATTAAAAAAAACGGCAGAATATTTAACATGGGATCTGTTCTTCTTAAAAGTCTCTGTATTCATTGATCGTGTTGAGTGAACTGAACATTGTAGAAAACATTATGAAATAGTTTAGAGAAACTGGATTATGTACAAACCTAAGGTGATTATTCACTGAAGTAAGTAGATCTTGAAGTTCCAACAGAAACTTATTTTCCTTTCCTTCTTCTCCATGATCTGCTCTCAAACCATTGGCAAGACTGCTGAACACTTGACCTACACTGGAGCGTAAGGTCTTGACGGCACTAAGCGCTGTGTATAGATTCTCCATCATTTCATGTGCTGGAATCATCATGATAAAATTAGCCTTTAAAAACCCTTTTCACTCTCATTTTCTGGACTTTCCAATTCCTTTCCTATTCCAGTTCTATTTAAATGGATGTCGAAAGCAAAGCTGTTTTATAGCTATTTACTTAATGATTTATCTATATTTACTGTGTGGGTGTATTTTGTTAAGCAGACTTTTTCTTATATTTCACAACAGTTAATAAGGTATAAAAATACAATTTAGAGGATTTTTTTTTAAATCCTAAGCCTAAGTTTTAGATAGAAACTAATTGTATTAATAACCTACAAATGCCTATTAATAAAATACAAAACCTTTGATGTCCGTGTCTCTAATTATGTCGCTGGCTACGGCGTCCTAGCGCTGTTGCATAGTCATGGCAACCAGTCCTGCCGAACTTAGCTACAATTTTTGCGCCAGTAAACAATTTTTGTTGTTTCATACTTAACTTTTTTCTTACTTATACTTTGTGTACATGTGTACACTCAGTGGCGGCTCCAGAGCCGATTTTCCGGGGAGGGGGGGGGGCATTGCCTCCCGTGGAGGGGGCGGGGGGGGGGGGGTTGACCGAGTGAAGAAGGGAGGGATGGAAAAGGTGATAGGAGGAGTATAAATTGCTAATCACTGGTGGTATTATTATTTTCCATTATAGATAGTATTATTTTCCTAGATGAAAGGGATTAGGTGTTGACAGAATACTTTGAAATCATTTGCTAAATCAAACTATATCTTAGCTATCTCATTGAAACCTAACCTCAGTAAAAGGAGAGGAAAATTTACCGTAATACTCCTAATCTCTCTGAATTTCTCAAAACTATCACTGTTTTTATAAAGATTCACTAAAATCCAGTCTAACAATTTGCTAATTTCAAGGTTTGAGTGATTATGTATCTTCATAAATACATAACTAGTTTTTAAGGCAATTTTTTTATTTAAATTCAAATGGGGTATTTTTATTCCTGTTTCTTTATTTGGACAATCTGGTGGGTTGCAGCAGAAACCAAGTACGCATCACGCAAATAACTGCAGTCAGTCTGAGTTTATAATATTGAGGCTCATGATTTTATTTATGCTTCTCTTAAGCAGTAGAGCTAAACAAACTGATTTAAAAATAAAGTAAATAGTTAAATAATCATAATCTTTTTTGTTTTATTAAAATAAATTAAGAAATAAAATAAATCAGATAGCCTAGGTATTAATTTTTTAAATACACTTAGTGGTAAAAAGCAAATCCCTTTGGCCAATGCCGTCATGACTATTGAAATTAACTCTTAAGCTTTAACTTTAAGCTTCTTTCAAAAGCGAGATTTGAAATTTCCCCTCTAATACAACTAAGTTTTAATGTTAGTCCCATGTGGTTTAAAGTGATCATAAATACGTCAGATGGAGCTTCACGGTCTACCCCATAGTAAAACAAAAGTAGGCGTACAATTGGCCTATTCCTTTAATTCTAAATGATCTCAGCTAAAATTCTTTCACACTAAATACAAATCAAAACTGTCTGAAATATCGTGGTACTGTTATTCATTACAACAAAATAATAACAATCTTAATCAAATACTGTTCCTAAAAGAAGGCCATGACTGCACTTAACAATCCCGGCCTTCACAATAATCGATAATACCACCAATAAAAATAGTCTCCTTCTCGTCGGTTTATCCGTGTTGTCTGCCTCGCACAAAGCAAAATCCTATACTTTTATGAGGAGTGTCTATGGCAATGTATTTTCCACTATATTGTAAAATAGCGGGTAGATTTTGTTTAAACTTTGCGTTTAAGAGTGTTTTGGTCCAAAAATAAGTTGGTTTATAAATAGCCTCAGCCCCAGCAAAAATCAAATGTCTAAAATTAAGTTTTAAAAATGTAATTTTTTCAATTGGTTTAATAGGTTGATATTTTTGTCACTAAATAACAATGAAAAGTAAAAAAAAAGAATACTACTTTTAAGCATTCTTATTGAAACACCTGTTAACTGTGAAGAGGTATAGTTGATTGTTAGTGTAATATTAATAGCATGATTAGCATGACTTATAACAAAAGTAAATTAAAACCAAGAGCAAGGTTTTGTTCAGACACTGAATTTAACGTTTCATTTTTAAACTCCCAATAAATTTACTAGCAAAAACTTTTTGAGAGGGAGAGGGCCATGGCCCGATTGCCAGGCCCGGCGACAGGATTCTCGGGCCCCTGTGCAATTATGAAGTCCGGGCCCCTAGATTCAGGCAACCAACCTACTTACCTTGAAAATTCACTTCCCATCAACACAACAAAAGTCGGCAGAAATGTTTTTTAAACGGTTTTCTGAAGAAGAAAAAACAAACAAAAAATATTTGCTCACTTAGGCCTACCTTTAAGTTTTATAAATTTAGAGTCTTAATCTTAGGTCTTTATTAATCTTTTTTTACAACACAGAATTGTACAAAAGCAATCCAATGAGAACATAAAAACATCTACAGCGCCGAAATGCGAGCTTGAAAGAAACATACACTATCGCTATAAGTATCGTGTTGGTGTTGTTTGGCGCTCAGGTCGCAACCTGATCTGATGTAGGCCCTATTTAAAGGGTGGGTGGGAACGGGGCCTACGAAAACTACGTTAGTTTTCGTAGGCCCCGAGTCACGCCGTGCCTGCGACGGGCCCGTGAGTGCGTGTGCGACCAGCGCCAGGCAGGCACAACGGTTCTTGTTCCAGGGAATTTCTCACAGTAGCGCCACCACCCTCAGTGTTAATTATTGGTTTGTTTAGAATGAAGCTAAACTAATCATTCTCTGCTCATTTACATTAAAATAAAAAAGAAGCCGTAAAACATTCCAAATTAATCTGTCATTTTTATTTTTATTTTAACTATGAATGTTCATTGTACACTTACGGATGTTTTAAATCTAAAAAATGTTTTTCGTCGGCCCGGGCCCCCTGTGAGTCCGGGCCCCTATGCATTTGCCCCCTCTGCCCCCCCTTGTCGCCGGCCCTGCCGATTGCCCCCAAGAATGTAGATGTGATGGCATTCACAATACAGGACCATACTCAATGAATGTCTCTGTCTTCTCAGCCCTCATCCCGTTGTCCGTGTCATCTGCTGCGCACGCACGCAAACTCTGCTGAATTTAAGCACCTCCAAAACTTCCTCAAAATATAATAATGCTGTTTTTAATCTCAATTTATAAAAATTTAAGCTAAATACACCTAAACAATGTCAAGTATGTTACACCTTAGTTACAGCTATTACAGCCAAACAGCTGTAACTAATAAAGTTACAATTGGATGGTCAACTGAAAGGTAAATTAACCTATTGTTTAACCAAAAAAAAAAAAATACCCCCTTCGCAGCAGACCTGCGTACTCAGCGAATTTCCAAAGGATCTTGAGATTGTTTATTTTCCCCATAAACACCATAGTAATGAGTATGTAGCATGGGCGGATTTACGGGGGTGCCAGGGGGTGCCTGGCACCCCCTGATTTTTGATTATTTTTTATTTTTTATTTCTATCATACTTTGGTAATAATGTTTTTGTATTGGATCAAAAACGTTTTTTGGACAGTAAACACTTTTAACAATTAAACGAAAGGAGCCAAGTCGTGTAATCAAAACAACTATTTTAAAAGACAATTTAACTATATTTTGAACATAATGCGGTCGCGTCTGACGCTACGACGTTTCTGGTCAACTACAAGCACGGTATCCGGCAAAGGCAAGTACTGTATCGTCTTTGCTCTGACGCTACTGCCCTCCCTACCCCCTCTCATCATTTACCTCTGGTGACTTAATTTCTCGGAATATAATATACATCCGTGATATAATTATTTTTATTTATTTATTTATTTATTGATTCTACATGACAGTTGAAGCATCGTTGTTCAATGGCCAGTATACGGTTTGGTTATTGGTTAGTGCAGTGTGTAGTACTTTTTATTTCAATAGTTTTTTAAAGTTATTTACTTATTTATTTACTTGTATCTTTCGAAAGGTCGACGAATATAATGAGCCTAATTCGTAAAGAGACATTATTAGTAACTATGAAAAATAAAACTACTTTCGTTATACTCATCACTATAAACTGTAAACTAATCACTATCAACTCACAAACAAAACCATATTTTATTGATATACTGTATCTTTTTTCTTGTTAAAGCTTTCACAGTACGGATCAATAAAATAATGTTAGCCTACTTTGAATTTAATTTGCTGTGGCCATTTTTATATTTCCTAGTTCTTATGTACGGAAATTATCATAATCAAATTGGCTTAAAGGTTAAATGTAGGTTAACAAATGATCTTCATTAAAAATAAATAAATACCCTTTCAAGATTATAAAAACACCTTTTCTAGATACCGTAAAAATCAATATTCTAGGGTGGTTTTCAATATAAAATTAAAAATTAGATTGGCAGTTTTCTCAACTGAAACCAGCTATAGTAAAATTTTAGGAGTTTATTTTTGTAATAATAAATAAAACAGCGGTACTTTTTTACATAAAAGCCTCTATTTATTTTTAGGTTACTTTGAATTGCCACCGTCTTAAACATAAAAAAAACATAAATTTAAAGAAGACCATTTACTGAACGTTGTGTAAAAATGTCATGTTTCTAAGTTTTATAGTTTTTTATTCGTGTGCTTGCTTGAATCAGTAATAGATGAATGAAATGTTTATTTCGTTAAAAAATACACAGTTAATAAAAATTTTATAAGAAAAGATATTAAATTAGCTCCCTAAATGGGTAGAAGTCTAGCTGGCGAAATAGCTAGGGCTATCCATGTCAACGAAAGCAGCGAACGCACCTCCTCCCGAGACAGCGACGCTGTGCGCTGTTGGGGTTAGTTATGTTATATCTGTCTAGACGGTCTTTCGTATGACTTATCGCTTCCGTGAGATTTGTTTTTAGTTAGTGAAAGTATTTCTGATCTACATATCAATAACAGAAGTAATAACAGCACGCTGTAAACTTGGCTGATTACGTGTATCAGGCCCGGTGTCGCGGCCGCGTGCGTAGATGCGTCAGCGTTCGTCGCGATCATTGGTGACATGGGTGAGTTTAAGCGTTTAAGGAAGCAGAACGCAAAAACCGTAAAACTTAAAAACCTGAAGTTTGTATACAATGCTCAGTAAATAATTTTCTTTCAATTTATGTGGTTGTTAAAGATCCCAGTTCAAGATAACATAAAAAGCTGGCTTATATATACGTAACAGACGAGTACATAATCAGCTAGGGCCTACTCGGGATAGGCCTTAAAACTTCTATTTAAGTAGGATTTTTGTGTTTGAATGAGCATACAACGATACAACCACTAGGATAGCTGGCACCCCCAAAAATTTTGACCAAAATCCGCCCATGGTATGTAGGTTTGCTGCCATTGGATGTTGTTAGAAAATGTTAGTTTTGTTTAAAAAAATGTAATAGGTAATGTAGATATCAAATTGTATCAATATTGGACACTTTTAAATTTTCCCCATAAACCCCATGGGGGTGAGTATGTAGGTTTGCCGCCATATGGGTGTTGAAAGCAAATATCAGTTAAATCCTACCTAGTGAATGTACATACCAAATTGTATCAAGTTATTCTAATAAATTAGCGAGATACAGGGTTTTGCTGATTTCCCATGAGATTAACATTGGAAACCTATTTTTAGCTTTTCTCCGTAACCTGTTAAGCCAAGTTAAAAATTCAAAATACTAAATTGTTTGTTTTTTAAGCTCTTTTAAATGGTTTCAGTTAAAATTGTCGAATTTCAAAAATTAAGGTCCAAAAATGCCTAAAACCCATTTTTTACCCCTTTGAAACCCCGTTCCCATAACCTGATCATGCTGGTTCGCGAACTCATGAAAATAGACCTGGTCTTACACCTTCATACCAAATTTCATCAAAATCGGAGGTCCCCTTCAAAAGTTATCAGTACCACGGACACATAGATATATAGATATATATATAGATATATTGTAAAATTATTAACTTGCATAAGAGCTGCTAATATTATTATTGTTATTGAAATCATTGAACTCAGCACTCTGAATGGTTTTTTATTAAACATTTAATTGACCAACATGTTTCGGGCTTAAGCCCATGATCACGGTCTTCGTATATAAAATTTACATTAACCTTAAACAAACTTAACACTAAATAAACTATTTTCTGTTCTTGTATTTTCAGCTGTTTTTCTTTTATTTATTTCATTGGCCTCTGGTTTTTTACTTTTAATATTTCATCAAATAATATATGTTTTTTTGCACTTTGTTGCGTGTTTATTATATTTGACGGGTCTTTTTTGCAGTGTGAATATATCTGAAATTCTTCTTTGACGTCTAACTTTTTTCCTTTTTGGCCATATTCTAAAATCTCAAGATCCTCTTTTATCGATTTGAAGCTGTGGTTGTTTTTGAGCATGTGTTCGAGTCAAGTTGACAAGCATGAAGTCGAATGTCGCAGAACACATGCTCAAAAACAACCACAGCTTCAAATCGATAAAAGAGGATCTTGAGATTTTAGAATATGGCCAAAAAGGAAAAAAGTTAGACGTCAAAGAAGAATTTCAGATATATTCACACTGCAAAAAAGACCCGTCAAATATAATAAACACGCAACAAAGTGCAAAAAAACATATATTATTTGATGAAATATTAAAAGTAAAAAACCAGAGGCCAATGAAATAAATAAAAGAAAAACAGCTGAAAATACAAGAACAGAAAGTAGTTTATTTAGTGTTAAGTTTGTTTAAGGTTAATGTAAATTTTATATACGAAGACCGTGATCATGGGCTTAAGCCCGAAACATGTTGGTCAATTAAATGTTTAATAAAAAACCATTCAGAGTGCTGAGTTCAATGATTTCAATAACAATAATATAGATATATATATACATATATATATGAAAATGAACGAATGGTGTTTTTGGCTTCTGGGGACCTCAAAATGAAAAAGTAAAGTGGTCCCGGGCTTAGGTCTTACCATGGCTACTACCGTAATAGCGTATTCCCTATAGGGAAATTCGCTAAAAGAAGAAAATATCCCCGGGAGGCCATTAAAATGAAAAAAAAATTGATAGCTTATTCTTTTAGATGTTAGGAAACATCTGAAACATAAAGAAGGAAAATTAATAGGACTTTATGAGACTTTTTAATATACTTTAAGAGGACTCTAATTACATTCAGGTGAAATAAGGGTCTAGGCCTTAGTTTGAAATTTCTAGGTACCGGTAGTTAATTTATATATTATACTACTGTTGTAATTTGTTAATATATTTTTTTTAATCAATCAAAGGAAACAAAGATGAAGGGCAGTGATGAGAGAGGGTGAGTTTAAAGCAGCTTTTGAAGGAACACATATTGAGTTTTCTGAGACACAGATGTGACAGTAGGCAGTAAGCTAGTAGCTGACGGAGACTCTTGCTATTCAGTGCATTGTGTTTATTTTTATTTATTTAATTTAGGTGTATCTACGCCAGTGGCATTTTTTAACGTTTTGACAAGCAACGGTCCAAACCCCAGTTTTGTTACTATCTAACATCGACCAGTTGTTAGAAAGCATCATTAATTAATAGCCAATGACAAATGGCAACTGGGTAAGGAATCGAACCTTTAAAAAGCTACCGTACCAACTTTTCTCAGGATCGAACCGGCAACCTTTGAATTCAAAGGTGAGCACTATAACCACTCAGCTACCGGTACCCAGCCAGTGTTCATGAATGTAGGCCTAAGTTGTTGTGTCTAAATCCTGATGATTCTGGTCCATGTCTAGTAGCCGTCCAGAAATGGGTTGAAACTCAAAAACCTTAAAAAACTAAGAAAGTGTTCAATGAAACACAATGTTCAGTAAGTTTAAATAGTCTTCTTTCAATTGACACATTTAAGATCCCAGTTCAAAATAACCTACAAACAACAGTGGCATATGTATAAAAAAACAAGTATTAATTAGGTACGTTCATTTTTAGGCCTACAGTAGGGTAAGTCTTTTTGCCCAGGGCTGAATTCCTGAAAAGGTGTTTTCTAGATTATTTTAATGAATGAGATTGGATGACAGTTTTGGACATATCCCTTGGAGTGTTTGTTATCGAAACTCAGGCAGTATCCACAGGTACAGTAACATGAAAAAATAGGCAATCAAAAAAATATGTCCAGGCTACTATTTTACATAGTTCAAGGCAGGCCTTACTACATTAAATGTAATCCAGTATCCTAAATTTTTAGGTAAGCTTCGCTAAGCAAAAAGAATGAGGAAGAATTAGTACTTAAAGACGTAAATATTTTTACCTTGCCTTTGGTTACTATAGCTGTGCCAGTTTGACATTGGGGGTCTCTGCATTGCCATGTACATGGTGATTTCACAAAAATAAAAATGAAATGTTGTTTCTCTACTGCTAGATAACAAACAAACCAACTTAAGTTAGAACTAAGTCTATTGACAACACAACTGCACCAAAAGAGCACAATAGGCCTGTTTTCTTTGATGCAGAATTAACTTCATTGAACTACTACACCTTGGTCTTACAATCTAGAAAAATAGAGCAACTAGTAAAACTGATAAAGGTCATAAATTCACTGATAAAATCTAATTAAGATAGGCTGGGATATTCAACTTACCAACCTTCACACTCAAAGAATAAAAAACTGACACTGAATTAATTTATTAAAGAGCAGAAAAAACTTTGGTGTAAGATACAAGACGTACTTTTGAAATAACCATTAAGTTACATTATTCTGAAGTTCTCCTTGATTTACATTCAAGTTAATTTTCCTTTTATAACAATTTGGAAATTAGGTTAGTTTTTGACAGCAGGCAGGCAAGCCTGAGCCAAGAATGCCAACCACTTTAGTGGGATCGCCAATTTCCCCTCACATCCTTACCAACTACTCTTTCTGCCTTGATTTTATTATTAAGTATTTTTATAGAGTGTTCACAGAATTGACTATGGATAAAGTATCCATAGTCAATGTATTAAAGTATTCATTGGGAAAATCATTGATTTTATATGATACTAGCTGACCCGGCATGTTCGCAATGACAACTTGAAAAATTGCTTGACCTTCAGGTGAGCTCGTTCGCTACGTTCACTCGCCGCAAGCCAATAATATCGTCTTTTTTTTACTATCTTCCCTCAATAATTTATTTGAGAACAGCTGTTTATAAAATTACCTATTTTTTATTATTTTTATTTTAGGCTTTGTAAAACAAATATATAAAGTACTAAAAATAATTAAATTAAGTCTTTTCAATGTCTTAATTAATGTCTTTTCAAATAGTCATAAAAGTACAGAAAATGTTATACATATATAAAAAATCAAATATACAGTATTTGCCAATTGCTTCGAAAAATGTAGCTAATAGAGACCAGGACACCTAATTTCTTCTTTTAAAATTAACTTTAATACCAGGAAGTCCAACAAATCCTGCGGTCATCCTTTCCAGCATAAACAACCTCTCTCGCACTAAACAATGTCCAAATCGAAGTCTACAAATTATGTGATATCTAAGAAATGTTGAAAATAATTCAAACCATGGAGGAGTTGAGAATTTTGAATTTATTTCTTTTAATTTCCTTTATTTGCGTTAGAAAATGTGGTAATAATTCGCTCTTTTTCTACTGAATTTCTTAAATCATGCCAAATATCAGAATTTCTTAAAGGATAGGAATTGTCGTTACACTGGTTATCATTTTGTCCTACCAATTGAGGAGGTTGGTGGAAAAACGACCGCAGGCATATATGCCGCAGGTGACTGAGTCGTTTTTCGGTAAAACGCTTAAAATGATCCGTTATTTAATCCTCTTTGCATCAGTGTTTGTTTCATGTCTAGTACCAGGGGGACCGAGCTCATGCTCGGTAAAATTATTACTTTCATTTCTCATACAAAGGTCGTTCGCTCCGCTCACTCGTCCTCTTTGTTTTTGGGACAAGCTCGTTCGCTTCGCTCACTCGCCAGACCAAAAAGGGTGCTGCACTTTGATATAATTTTCCTAAACCACAGATGAAAGATTTTTTTTTTGTCTTTAATTTTATATTTGCAACTGTACAAAACAAAATACAACGAGCAAATTCGCTAATAACATAAAAAGAACAATAACGTGAAACATAAAACATGAAGGAGTAGGCTCAGAAGTCTTCCTCCTTATTGTAGATGTTAGGGGTAGTCCTCTTCAATATTAGGGATTCAAACTAGAAAGTCCCGACTCCAATTCCGTTTCAGCCTCCTTCGACGGATGCCTGGCAATGTTAAGGTGAAAAGGTCTTGTATCAGGGGATTTTCATGTCCATCAAGTTTGAGGAAAAATTTAAAATAGAGTTCTTTTGCTACTTCATGTACAAATTTAAAATTGAAATCATTATGCAAAGTCTTGTTGCTTACATAGTAGGGAGCCCCAGATATTAAACGTAGTATTTTTGACTGAAAAATTTGGATTTTCTTCATATTTGTAAATTTCGCTGTGCCATAAACCTCAATGCCATATGTCCATATTGGTTTTAATAGGGTCTTGTACAAAAGTAATTTTGATTTAAGAGGCAATTTTGAATTTTGATGAAGCAGCCGATATAGTTGTTTAGATCTTGCATTGAGAGCAGTTCTCTTTTTTGTGATGTGGGTTTTCCAAGTTAATTTTTCGTCCAGGTAGAGTCCAAGATAACGTGTGTCTGTACTTTGAGGGATTCTAGTGTTGTTTATATAAACCGGTGGGCACAGGCCCCGTTTTAGAGTGAAGGTGACATGTGAAGATTTTGACGCATTAACTTTCATTCGCCAATTTTTTAACCAGGTACTTAAAACATTAATATGGTTTTGTAGGTGGCTACTTGCTTCAGTTGGATCTTCTGAAGTGCTGAGGATAGCGGTGTCGTCTGCATAAGTGGCTATCTTGGTATTGGGAGTTTCAGGCAAGTCAGCTGTATAAATACTGTAGAGAAGAGGGGATAACAATGACCCCTGAGGAACGCCAGCAGAGATAGGTTTACAGCCAGAGTACTCCAGTCCTTGTTTAACAGTAAAGAATCGATCTTGTAGATACGACCTGAGTATTAAATAGTAGGTGGATGGAAGAAAAGCTTTTAATTTTGATAACAGGCCAGGGTACCACACTTTATCAAAAGGCGGCGCTTACGTCTAAAAACACAGCACTTGTGTACTTTTTATTTTCAAGGCCGGACGCAATTGTATCGACCACCCTATGAAGTTGCTGAATAGTCGAATGCCTGGATCGAATGCCGAATTGATGATTTGGTAGAACATTGCTTTCTTCAACAATACTTTGCAACCGAGACAAAAATAATTTTTCGAATAATTTAGAAATGACAGGAAGTAAGCTAATCGGCCTATAAGATGAAACTTCGTGAGCAGGTTTTTCAGGTTTTTGAATCAAGATAATTTGGGACAGTTTCCATTGTATAGGGTAGTGAGTCGTTCGAATTATGGCATAAAGATCTGTGTTAATAAAGTAATACAAGAGGAGGGGACTTCACGTAAAACTTCACTTGTGATTAAATCATATCCTGGTGATTTCCGCAGGGGTAGTTTGCAAATGGCCTTTTTAACATCAGTAGCTGTAATTCGGGGAGGTGGCAGGGACATAGGTAAAGGGGAGGTAATAGAATTTTCTATTTCAGTTGAAAAAGCCAGGTTCTGTTCTTCGTGTGGACTGAAAATTCCAGAAAGGTGGTCTGCAAAAACGTCAGCTTTCTCCTTATCCGATTTTGCCCAAGAATTATTAGGACGTTTAATCGGGGATGTTGTAGGTATGTAGTGTAAGATTTGTTTTGTAGTTTTCCACAAAGAACCGTCTTTAGGGGTAAGATTTGTCAATTTTCTTTCAAAAGCTGAAACTTTGAAGTCTTTTATAGCATTTTTTAATTGATTATTATATCTATTGAGGGTGGTCTTATCGGACGGTAGTCTGCTCTGATGCCATATCCGCCTGGCTATCCGCTTGTTCCTTATTAGTTCACAAATATATTGAGGGTAGGAAGGGCCAGATCGTTTCTTGAGAGGCTTGGGAGTTAAAGAAGTCCAAGCGGCTTGTTGGATAGATTTCGTCAGATGATCAACAGCTGCTTCGAGGTCGTCACCTGTTTTCAAAGGGAGATTCAAATTTAGAGTTGAATCGAGTTTGTGTCGGAAAGATTCCCAGTCCATAATTCCAGATGTTAATGAGGGTTTTACCTCTTTTTCTAAGGGTGCCACAGATATGTGCAGAAGAATTTGAGAATGATCGGAAGGAGAATTGTCGAGACAGTGTACGGTTTTGTGAAATTGATTTACTCCTTTTGAAATAAAAATGTCAAGTAAATCGGGTATTTTATTTGCGGCAGTAGGCCAGTATGTGGGAGTGCCAGGTGAATGAATATCAATATTGTTAGATAACACCGATTGGAGAAGCTGACGACCCCTGGGATTGTTAAGTCTTGAGCCCCATTGTATATGTTTGGCATTGAAATCGCCACCGCAAATAAAATGCGTACCCAAGTTAGAAAATAACTCTGAAAATTCATTTGAATTTATTGCAAACCTTGGAGGACAGTAAACCGCTGAAAATGTTATGTCAATGTTATTAAAGACTAAGGTTGTTGATGCTGATTGAAGGGAGTTTGTTGGATTAACTGACGGGTGAACAAAGTGTTTAATGTTATTCTTGACAAGCACCGCAGCTCCACCATACGCCCTGTTATCAGGCCGGTCAGTCCTGTAAATGTTATACCCTGGCATGAAAAATCTCGTATTATTTGTAAAATGTGTTTCACTTATTAAAGCAACATCGATGCGTTTTTCGTGTAAAAGTAACTCCAACTCTTGAGCATGTTGATGTAAACCATTTGCATTCCAAAGCAGTACTGTAAGAAAAATATTTGATATATTATTTGTCATGTTTATTGATGAGGACTTGCATAAGCTGAGTCATCATGGTTAATAGAGGAGTGAAGAGCGCTTTAAATTCCGTGAGGATTGATGTGAAGTGAGAAATGATGTCTTCTTGGTTTAAAGTAGCATTGGTATTTGAGTTTTGAAGACGCTTAGCGTAGTTATGTTCATCAGTTAAGTTATGAGACAAGGTCACAGGATGGTCACTTGTGCTGAAGGGATGAGAATGGAGTTTATGTTTCGGAAGTTGTGGGAATGATGATGGTGAAAGGTCAGGAGGTGATTGAGGTTGGGGAACATGATTTCCTTCCTTCGAAGGTCTAGATCTAGGGGATCGCCGGTTTTGCAGTTCCCTGTGAACAATACCTCTATAATTAGCAGGGTGACTGTCCCCGCATAGCGCGCAAGTTGCCGGTGTGTTATTCGGCTTCGTGCAGGCTGTGGATTCATGGTCTTTAGCACATTTAACACATTTTGGAGGGCGATTGCAGTATTTTTTGGTATGTCCCAGCTGTTGGCAACGCATGCACTGCACGATCTGCCGTTTAGGTCTTGGTTCTTCAACTTGAATTTTTGAATGGAGGAGTGTAGATAGTTCGAAAATAGTATCGTTTGCTTGGGATTGATCTAGATCAACAAAGAATAGAGGCAAGCAAGTTTTGTCCCTAGACAAAACATTAGTTACGCTTTGAACTGAAAATCCTTTGGCAATTAAGTCATCTTTGATAGCATCTGGGTCAATAGAGCTGTGAAGTCCTCGAATAACTACACGAAATACTTTTTCTTCAGGAAGTTGAAAAGTATGAAATTCGGCTTTGTTTTCCCTCAAGAAGTGAACAATTTTCCTATAAGCTTCGGGAGAAAAAGGGTGAATGGTAACATTTTTCAAGGTCGAAGAACACCTAAACTGGTCGATACCAACCAATTGGGACAATAATTTGCAAAGTTCAAGGTATTGAACATTTGTTTGGAGAATTATGGGGGGCACTCTTTGTTTCCTAGTTTGGTTTGATTCAGAATCACTCGAGTTTGCAAGAGGTTGAAACCTATTTGAAGTTAGCAACGCAGGAGAGGTTTTAGAATTTTTGTGGGCTAGTTTGTTAGGACGAGAAGGTATAGAGTTATCACTGTTGGTTCGTTTTCTCGGTGATACAACGGTGGTCCATTGATTATTTAAGTCACTTACATTTGGTTGGCGTTCATCGTGCGATTCGTGGTCCATCTGGTGGTTGTTGTCAGAATTAGAAGTAGTTTGGTTATTTGGCGTTCCCATGGCAACGGAACAAAATCCCAAGCTAGCGGTGAGATGAATTAAAAAAATAACGAGTAAAACAAAAACTATAGTCCAAAAATGTTCACAAAAACGTTCCGGGTATATCAAAGCTACATTTTACACTTAACACTCAATCTTAAAAAGAAAATTACTAACTGTTTTTAAAGAAATACACTAGACAAAAATAGCACGTGTCTTCTATTTATCAGGTCCAGCTGATCTCCCAAAAAGTCTCCATAATGATAACATTTAAAATTTTAAGGGCTCTAGCGCAAAAACCGGATTTTTCCCAGACATGGGACCAGCTCCAATAGATTTTTAGTGGCCAAAACCCCCAGATTCAATCAAAAATCCTTGGAGCGAAAAAAAGTTTGCCCGTACAAACAGAGCTCGTTCGCTACGCTCACTCTACATCACGCTCGTCCTCCATCAGGCTTAGCTCGTTCGCTACACTACGCGCCGTCACACTTACCCGCCATCAAGTTTAGCTTGTTATTGGAAATTTTCATCCAATTTGTTTCTTATCAACCAATAAAAAAGATAAAATTGATTTAATAATTTTTTTAAAATAAAAATAAGTATTTTATGTTACTTCTAGTACCTCCCAGAATATATAAAGTTTCATGCATAAAGTATAAAGTTTCGTCGAGTACTTTTTGCGTGAAAGCATACCATACATCCACGCTTTTATATTTATAATATTAGTAAGGATTGTTATCAGAATCATTTACACCAACCCCTTTGCCGCGACTTTGGATCCATCTGTGTATATCAACCTCTCTCAGTTTATTATGCAGTACATCTAAGACGAATTGTAACAATACGGCGTTGTTTACAATTTTCTTAATAGTATTTAGATTTGGAATATAACTTCTGTATTGAATGTAATGTTTGGATTGGACATGCATAGAGGCGCGTGCATGTCCATTTTTTAAAAACAAAATTGTGTTGAATATTATCCACAATGTCACAACACTCATCCACAATCTCGGGAATATACTTCTTAATCTGGTCGAAAGCTTGTTCAATTAATTGGTACAGGTTTCCTCTACCAAAATGGGTGGTGGTGTGTGAGCATGCTCAGTTCTTGTAGTCTTAAAAAAACCAGGGTGAGTTACATCAGAGTGAATTTTTAGAGCCAACTTTTCAGTTAATTCTTGCCTCCGGATATGCAGTGGAATAATAGCTGTTTCAGGATGCTTCAATTGGGGTAGTTTTCAAAGCACCAATACAGAATCTTAAGGCTCTGTTTTGTATCACATTCAACTTGGAGTCATACTTCCTATTTAAGTGGCCAAAAAGAAAACTGCAGCATTCCAATTTAGGGTGTATTAACGCTGTATATGTTTTTACAAGAAATTTAGGGTGGGCTCCTTTTGTTAAAATAGCAAGACATTTTAATACATCCAATTATTTTGTACACTTCACAATTGTTTTGTTGATGATATGCTTATGAAATTTAAGTTTCATATCAATCCTTAAACCAAGAATTTTATGACAGTCTACACATTGAATGATTTCATCAAATATTCTGCAAGAGCAGTCAATTTGACCTCGCTGCCTCGTAAACTCTATAATTTTGCATTTTTAGGGTTTGAATAAAAGTCCTGACAGTAATTTTAAGGTTTCTGCTAAGTTCTTTAAACTGGTTTGCAACTTACGTTCCGCTAATATGATGGATTTGGTAGATGAGTAAACGAATCATCGGCGTATTGCAATGACAGTACACCACTTACCAGACTTTCGTTGATGTCAGCAATATACGTTGTAAAGAAATACCCCCGTCGCAACAGACCTGCATACTCAGCGAATCTCTGAAGGAATTTGAAATTTAGAATTTTCCCCATAAACATTATAAGAATGAGTATGAAGGTTTGCTGCCATGGGATGTTGTTAGAAAATGTTAGTTGTTAAGAAAAGTAATGGTTAGGTGAGGTATAAATTAAATTATATCAATATTCGGCACTTTGAAATATTCCCGAAAAACCCCATGGCGGCGAGTATGTAGGTTTGCCGCCACATGGGTGTTGTAACGTTGTAAGCAAATATCAGTTAAACGTTACCTAGTGAATGTACATACCAAATTTTACCAAGTTGTGTCAATAAGTAAGCGAGATACATGGGGTTTTTGATTTCTCATAAGATTAACATGGGAAACTTGTTTATAGCTTTTCTCCAGAATCTGTTAGGCTAAGTTAAAAATTCAAAATACTGAAATGTTTGTTTTTAAGCTCCTTTAAATGGTTTTAGGTAAAAATTCATAAATTTTGAAAATTGAGGTTTAAAAATGACAAAAAACCCTTTTTTAACCTCATTGAAACCCCATAATACCCCGTAACCCATCAATGCTGGTTGAACTCATGACCTGGCCTAACACCTCCATACAAAATTAAAATTTCATCAAAATCAGAGGTCCCCTTCAAAAGTTATATGGACCACGGACATATATATATATATATATATATATATATATATATATGAAAATGAACAAACAGTATTTTTGGCCTCTGGGGATCTCAAAATGAAAAAGCACACTTCCCTGTGGTATACCTTTGAAAGTAGTTCTTTGCAACTCCACGTCCTTAAATTTAATTGTAATTGTTCTTTCCGTTAGCCAATAAAAACAATATTTTATGAAAACCCTCGGGATATTCATGGCTAACATTTTGGAAATAAGTGTAGCAACAAACACATTATCGTAAGCCTTAGACAAATCTAGTGATGCTGCAACTAGCGTTTCACCTCTAGTAAGAGCAATCTAAACATCAGAGACAAACGTTAAAACATGATCGTAGCAGCCAAGACCTTTCCTAAACCCAAACTGAGTCTGAGAAAGCACTGTAATTGGTTCTTAACCATAGTATTTATAACTTTGGCGAAACATGACATCTTTGCAATAGGCCTGTATGTATCAGCAACATATTTGTCACAGTCTGGCTTTAACAGAGGAACGACGACGTGGTTTTTCCAATTACATGGAATATAAAACTCTTCTGATATCCAAATTCCATTATATATGTCCAACAGTGTGTGTAAGCGCTAAGAGGCAACTTTCTTATCATCAAATATGAGATACCATCTAACCCGGGAGCAATATCCTTATTCTTGCTAGCCAAGCTATTTCCAACTCTTTCATACTATAAGAATTGGTCATCCTAAATAATACCATCTGATTCATTAGTCCGAATTGTCAATAGCCAAATGAACAGACAAAAAAGATGAGATTGAATATTTCATAGATAAGTGTCTTTGCACTAGAGTCAACTCCCAATTATCCAGGGTAATGACTGGTTGAAGGGTCCCCGATAACCCAAAACCACGGTTAAAACAATGAGTACAATAAATTGAGTAAAACACTAAATAAACAAGTTTTAATTAAGAAACGGCAGGTTTCTGATATTTATAATTTTTTATTGACCAATGCTTATTGGAATGAATAAACAGATCTTCTAGGTGTGTGAACAAGGAACACAATAAAAGTGTCCAACGAGGACAAAAAACCAAGGTCAGGTTCTATTGTTTGGCATCGTGCAGCCGGAATGGGTGGGTAGGAATCGGTTAAAAATTGTAGGAGTTCTCAACACAAAAAAACCCTTAGCGTATTAAATAAGTATAGTGTTTGATTTCGAGCAACACATATACTACTAATAATTAGTATAGAGATTTCTCCTCAAGTTGATAACATGATAAGATCAATAAATGATGGACTTGTTGTCTAAACTGAGAAAATAAATAAAATTAAACTTGACTTTTTCTGACACCGTTAATCCACAAAACAGTTATCCCGCCCTGGATAATCGGGAGTTGACTGTGTACTGAAAATTTCATTTAGTTTTCCTTGCTTCAACAATGAAAAAAACTGATTTTAAAATTTGTACAATCATACTTACATTATTGCTATTAACTCAAGTTTTAAAATGACTATTTTTGTGCATGGATTTTCACAAATATAATACAGTAGAACCTCGATAGTTTTTCTCTCGCTAGTTCAGTGTTGAATGATTAGAATGTTGGTTATGTTTAAGTTCAATAAAGTTATGGCTTCATTAAGATTTAGTGTTACTTAAATTCAACTCATGAGTTTTAGACTGATTAGATTTTTTTTATGTAAAAATTTCCTATATACTCGATATAGTTTGACATTTAGATTGTTCAACACTCTCTAAGTCCACAAAGTGTCGAACTATCGAGGTTCTACTGTATTATGAATTTAAAATTATCTATAAGTTTAATGAACACAGAATCATTTTGGTTAAAAATTCCTATTAGTATATTTGAAAAATTTATTACTTAGACAAAGAGCCGTTTAATTCAAATATCTAGTTAACATAATAGCTTTTGAAGTCAGATTTGAAAAGGAAAAGGTATAAAAGCAAATCTCAAATTTAATAAGTAATATAATTTCCACGATGGTTATTTACATATCACAGAACTTTAAATAAAAGCACAAAAACAAGTTTCTGACTTGGTTTATTAACACGTTCGCTGTTCCTTTAGATCTACGATGGACAACCACTTCAATAAGAGTTTACATCGTAAATATACAACCACTCACTTTGTGGACAAATTGGATCTAGGCCTACATACAGCCAGTAAAATATACGGCTTATTTTAATATCAAACCTGATTAAACCAGGCCCGGGCACAGGCCTCATGGGCGAAGCCCTGGACTAAGAAGGATGCGTATTTCAGCAGCGAAAGTGTTAACCATTCCAAATAGGATTTATAAAATGAAACCAAGTTGCAATACTTATAATAATTTAGCAATTTTACTTTAATAAAACACAGGTCATGACGGTGACAACATGTTACTAACTAGGGATCCCAGCAGGTTTACTTCTTCCAGTCATTCTTCTCGTAATCCCACTTAGACGCAATGCCTTCAATTGGGTTGTTGGCCATATCAATAATCCTCTTCAACTGTGCTTGTTGTCTCTCAACAGAGCAACTTTCAGGAAGAGGCGGGTACACTGAAAAAATGATAATTATCTGATTACTCTAACATGTCATCTGCGCTGTTATAATTTTCACCCATTTGACAAAAAAAAAAAGTAATAAATAAGTAAACATACTATGAATAAATATTTATGTTACAAACAAAATAAAAGCAGATAATGGTATAGTATTATTAAATTTAATTATACCCAGTGACCGAGTCTAGGTTTTGATTGGGTCAACAAAGAAGGTTGAAGCGGATGACTAGACATAAACATGTAAAATATGTGTAAATAAATGCATTATGGTATTATAAAGTTTAAAATGAAAAGTAGACAGTACACACATGGCACTTGCCACGTTAGGCCTTTTGTAAGTTCTCATGTAATTTAAAAGAAAAATTTATCTAAGTAGAACAAAGAGGATGGGAATGGAAATCTCTCGATTTTTATAAAAGGTCCATTATAGACAATCACTTTTAAAATTTAGGGTGGATGAACTGGCCCAATTTTGTAATCTGTCAGAGGCGATTTGAAGTTAAAAAAATTATTTCTGAAATTAAGTTTTTCTTGACGTGTGGTACAAAATTCATCATTGATAGTATGTTTTAAAGTAATGAGTTAATCGTGCTAATCTTACCAAACATTTTCATTCCCATGAACAACCACAGGGCGAGGGCGACAAAGCCCAAACTGCAGCCGACTATAGACTTCCACTCGCCGGTGGGCGCCTCCATCTCTGCGAAAGTCTGGCAGAAGCTCGCCCGGTACAAAGCCTTCTTCTCAGCGATCGACAGCTTCTTCCAGTCTCCCTTCTCCTTCTCACGCAGGGCCTGGCACATAAAAAGTGATAAATATTTCTAAATAGAGTCCTGAGGCCCTGATCGGTTTAGTGAATTTTTGCTTTAAACGGATAATAAACACACCAGTATATAATGTGTGAGTTTTCTGTCTAATATTGGTTTTATAGAAGGGCATAAATGTAGACAATGAATAGTATATCGCATAAAAAAGGAAAATCATGCCACAACCAACCACAACAATTAACATTATATCACATAAGGCTTGATACTTATAAAATGTAATTAGTTGTATAATTTAGTTTAGAGGACATTTTGTTGACTTTTCTTGTTATTTGCTTAAGTTCTTGGAAGGTAAAAACAGCGTACATATTGAATATAAAGCATTTGTATTCGCGATTTCTGAAATAAATCGTGGAGACATCTGCCAATGCAAACTCTCAGCTCTTCAGTGTTTTACGCGAACAGCCAGAAGGAAGTCCATTGTTCGTTGACTACTTACCTGAAAATAGACCCCCTAACCCCACACCAGTCATCTCTCCCTTTCCCACATTCCAAGTATGAGTCATTGAGTCATCGGACTTAAAGCTGTGTTGACAATCAGTGTTTTGGAGTAGGCTAGGATTGCAGAATTCAATTTTGTTACTTATGAACTTTTTGCACTGATTTATTATTATTATTTGTAGTTATGTACTGTGCTGTATACACCAGCTGACAACAGAACAACATTAATGATGTCCAATTTAGGAAGTCTTTGCTAGTGTATTCTTTGTTTATGTATTTCATTAGAGTGAATTAATATTTTTCAATGTACCGTACATTAATTATCTACTGTGATCCTATTAACTTTTTGTGAACAAATAAATTATTGGTTTTTCACGAAGAAGAGACCATGTTTTATAGATTTTCCTACTTTAAAAAGTTAGGGAAAAACTCGGTATTTTTCTGATGGGACGTCTTCGGATTAAACGGCTTTTCCCATTAGAGAGACTCTATTGTAATACAAACATGTTAAACTCGTAGGTTAAGATTTTATAAGCAATACCTAGTGTTAAGAAAAAAATTGTGAGCAAATCTCAGGTTTAATTTTTTTGTAATTCCAAGTAAATAATAGGCTAGTTATAGGTACATTCAATTAGCAAATAAAAAAGTAAATTTATAGGATGTAAAAAAATTATATGCTTTTTTAACAACAGTAAGAGAGCAAATTAATGTAAAATGCATTTTGGTCTTATTTACAGCTATAGGCTATATCCTGGTCTTAATAACAAATGTTACTGCTAAAATAAAAGATACACGCATACCAAATTTCATTCCAAATTTGATTTCTTACAGAAAAGCAAGGCAGATTTAAGTCTTTTGAATTGCTAGTCATACTGTATTTCAAATAAACAATAAATTTAGGTTATTTTATAGCTAAGAAGATGTTACCTGTACGTGCACATAGAGTATTGGAATTTTGAGGAGTAGGGCAGGAATTTGGATGACAGGGTTTAAACTGATTAAGCCTGGAATAAATAATTATTATTCATTTAATAAGATACTTAAACAATCTTTTATTTTTGAATAAAATTTGAAATTAAACAAAGGTTTAGAACATGGCTATCCATTTTAAATCACTTAACTTCCTTAATGATTTATCCAAGAATCTGGCTTAATGGATCAAGGTAGGTGACAAAGTATTTTTAACCAGGGTAATTATGCAGTTTAGGTGACACCTCTTAAAAATCGAATTTTTTTTCAAACTGCCCGAAATAACGCCCTGATTTTGAAAATGATAGTTTTATCCGTGGAAAAAGTTGGAAAATGCCGAAAAATCGGAAAAACATTTTTTCCTTCAAAATTGTTCGAGTGGGTATTCAAAATGACGGGGAAATCGAGCTGAACACAAATATGCATAAATAACGATGTTATCGCCGGAAAAGCGTGAAAAATGCGGAAAACAACCTAATCTAATCTGGTAGTGAAAGTTATCTATTTCAAACACAATTTTCAAACCCAATTTTCTTTATGTCGTTCATGTTTGTTACCTTTTTTCATTTATTTTGTACAATGTATATTTCTTTTGGCAGTGGAAGTTACCTATTTCAAACCCCATTTTCTTTTCTTTTTTTTGCTCATGTTGGTTGCCTTTCTTTATATTTATATTGTTTTAGGTAGTGAAAGTTAAAGTTCTGTATATTGTTTGTGTTTATTACCTTTTCTATATTTACATAGTACAATAAATATTGATTATATATTGTACTATTATATAGTCTATAAAAAATGTTTGACAAGGAACTCAGTTTACTTTATTAATATTTTTTAATATATTGTCTATTTATTATATTATGGTAACTGTTCAAACTTTTATAATAAAAATCACATTTCCATTTATTAACATGCGTTTATAGTTTGGTCTAATTTCCCTTTGGTTGCATACATTTTCCTGTCATGTATAGTACCCGCTCAACCTATAAAAAAAATTTCTACGCATTTTCTCCGCTTTTCCGGCGATTTCCCCGTCCTTTGTTGTGGACGGATTTTGATAATTCTTCCATATTTGTGTTCAGCTCGATTTCCCCGTCATTCTGGATACCCACTCGACCCATTTACGGAAAATTGTTTCCGGTTTTTCGGCTTTTTCCGCAGAAAAAACTATCATTTTCAAAATCAGGGCATTATTTCAGGCAGTTTGAAAAAAAATTCGATTTTTAAGAGGTGTCACCAAAACTGCATAATTACCTTAACCAGGCAAATGTCGGAGTTAAAATATTTTCAATCTGAATATTCTATTTAAACAGAGTAAGATGATTTTACTCGGAACCTTTAGGCCCTATCTAATTATAAACCATGCACAGATAAAATATAAAAATCTGGAGGTGGCACAAAGACTTTATCTATCACTCATCAGTCATGATTATTGCTCATGTGATTATTATTTTTTTCAGCAGGTTTAGCAATTACCTAAAAGGTACTGTACTAGGTAAAATCTATATGTTTGTTACTATCCCTTATAGAAGCATAAAATTGAATAAGTATTCTTGTTCCTATAACTTAAATGCAGGATAGGTCTAGTAAAGTATCACTGGGATAGCAAGGTAAAAAGGACCCACTAGAACTTACTTGATGATGCTTATAGTGCTTGGCAATGAATGTATTAAAAATCTTATTTTATTCATGCAGTCATATGAAAATGTATAATTGGACTAATTGGTAAGGATCAATTTGAATGGTTTATATTCAAGTAGGTACCAACAGGATAACATCAACAGAATTTTTTCATTGTCTGGTAAGGAAATACTAGAGGTAAGCGCAAGTTTTCTGTAGACTAAATTGCATCGACTCAATATGATATTACAAGTTTGATTGAATATAGACAAACTGTGGGCAAAGTCATAAAAGAATGGAAAGTTACTAGTTATAGGCCTACCTGAATATCAGCAGTTACAGGCTTGAACCTGATGGCTGGGCAGGGAAAGTCTTGTCTGTCTGCATAATTTTCACCTCCGTTGATACCATAGCACACTACCTCCCGTTTACCGATGGGTTTCCAGTCATCAGCGTGGGCTGGAGCGTGTGACCCGTATGTTGCTGAGGGGTTCAATGAAGCCACTCGCCTTAGCACTCTAGATGATCTCAACAGGAGACTCATGATGAAACTGAAACCATTGGTAGAATGTTACTTAGAAGGGTCTTTTTCAAGACAGGCATTACAATCTGATCTAGGCTTAGCTTAAACAGAACAACTTTGGTAGGCTCCTGACTTAGGAGGGTGGGGTATTTTCGGGGATATTTTTTGGGAATTTCTCCCAAACTATAAACTATCTAACTAACTATAAACAAAACTCCATTTAATGAGGAACTAACAAAAGTACCTATAGATAGGTACTTAAATGTAGCCTACTCTCACATTTGAGCTTTCATGGGCATAGGTTAGTTCTTCAATAAATCGAGTTTAGTTTATAGTTACCACAAAACCGACTAACCCCGGACACTTTTTTCCTATTTTTAGGTTATAGCTCCTTGAATACCTTGAATACCTTGAATACCTTCTTCTTCGTCGTTGACCAGCAGGCTGGATAGACAGCGTCAATTAATACTTAAAACTTAACTAATATTTACAACATAACTAAGATGGCGGCGGCTAGACAGTCATGTCCCGGCTTGCCTCAAAGAATTCTTTAAAGGAATACAGGGGGTTTCTTGCGAGCCAATCCCTCATTCTAGTAGTGAACTGTGCATTTTTTAGCTCCCTGAACCTTGCAGGGATGGCATTGTAAAGGCGAAGAGCAAAAACAGGGAAGGAATCCTTTCTCTTGTTGAGGCGACAGTAAGGTATGTCCAGGTCATTGTTTCTACGGGTGCTATGGAGATGGATGTCAGCTCTCCTTGTAAATCCTTCCAGGTTATCCCTGACATAGCGCACGCTGCTCAAAACATACTGGCTGTAAATAGTCAGGATTCGCAATTCAGCAAAGATTGGCTTGCAATGATCTCTGGGACCAGCAGAGTTAATTATTCGCATGGCCTTTTTCTGGAGCACTAGGATCCTGTCACACCCGGATGCATGCCCCCAGAGCAGGAGGCCGTAGATGATATGGCTGTGAAAAAGAGCGTGATAGACAGTTATCAAGTACTGCTTTGGGAGCATTGGCTTTAATCTTCGCAGAAGAAAGATGATGCGTGCAAGCTTTGTGCAGGTGTTAGTAATATGGCCATTCCAGGTGAGCTTTGCATCCAGAGTGAACCCCAAGAGCTTGACGTCCTCGTGGGTTTGTCCACCTACAGCAGTCAGACTACATAATAGCTCCTGTGTCTTCCCCTCATTCAAGCTCATACGGTTGGCGGAGAACCATCTCTTGGCATCGTCAAAGAGAGTCATGGCAGATGAGTGAGCCAAGTCAGGTGTACTGCCCCTGGCGAAGATTGTAGTGTCATCCGCGAACAGCAGCACATCCCCCAGCAGTCCCAGGTCATTGATCATCACAAGAAACATGGCAGGGCCTAAGACCGAACCCTGCGGGACGCCATGCTTCACCTTCAAAGGCTGGGAAAAGGCTCCATCCACACACATGACCTGCGTTCTATTTTGAAAGTAGGATTGAATAGTTGCAAGGGCAATGTTATTTAGTCCATATTTTTCCAACTTTCTAATTAGTATGTCGTGTGGAACGCAATCAAAGGCCTTACTCAAATCAGCCAAGACCAAGGCCATCGAATCTTTCGCCTCAAATGAGTCAAGAACCTTAGAGATCAGCTGCGCCACCGCAGAGACGGTGGATCTTCCCCCTCTAAACCCGTGCTGGGCCTCAGTAAACAGTCCCTTTTTCTCGAAGTACCCAACAATTTGGTTTTTCAAGTGGGTCTCATAAACTTTGGCAAAGACAGGAATAACAGATATAGGCCTGTAGCTAACCATAGCATCAGGATCTCCCTTCTTAAAAATAGGAACTGTTTTGGAGATTTTCAATTCGTCCGGGAAAATTCCAGCTGTCATACACACATTGATCAGCTTTGCTAGAGGGTGAGCAATAACATCGGCTATGGATTTTAAGATATTTACTGAGACCCCATTTACATCAAGGGCACTTGAGTTTTTGAAGTCCCTGACTATCCCAATGACCTCAGGGGGTGTAATGGGCTTCCAACTTGAGAGGCCGATATGGTTTGCCGGGACTACAACACTTGCTGTAGGATCGTCAGGATTACGGCCCACTCTACCTATAATATTATCAACCTCACCCAATAAAAATGCATTGAAGTCATCCGGGCTAGCCGAACACCTCATCGGGGCTCTCTGCTTGTAGACTCCATTGACTAAGCGCCACGCAGCTCTACATGGATTGCTTGCTGATGATATTTTAGCTACATTTGCCTCTCTCTTTGCCATATCAATCTCCTGTCTGTAAACTCTCTTGGCATTGAGATAGAGGGAGTGAAACCTATTCCTATCTTCCATGCAATCAGAGGCTTTCCATCTGTCATGAAGAGCTAAAACTAATTTCCTAATTTGTGATAGCCTTGGTGTATACCAACTCTTGTGCCCCCCCTGTGGTTTCTTTTCAGAAAATCTATTCCTACGACTAGATATCTTACAGGGAAATATTCTATCAAATACATCAATAAAAATTGCCAAAAAATTGCTAAAACATGTTTGGGGGCTGTTATAGTCTATAAACAGATCCCAATCAACCTGTAAGAGAAGGGACTTAAAAATAGGCAAATTACTCTCATTTATTATCCTTCTGTGATAATTATACTTAGTCTGCCATGCAATAATATTTGGGTCACTTACCAAATTTTGAAGGCTTATGAGGACGGCGTCATGGTCGGCGACGATAGGGTTGACAACATCCACCGTGTAGTCCCAAGTACTTAATGTAGTGGCCACAGTGTCCAGGCAGTGGTTGCCACGAGTAGGAGCCCGATTGGTGATGAACAACCCATGAGTCTGAAGGAGATATTTGAGAGTATAGAAATCTTGGTTATCAACCTCAATATGTATATTTACATCGCCTCCAACTACCATGTGCATATTTAATCTGTCCAGATTTATCAGGGCCATATCAAGACCATTCATGAAGTTTACAAGGTCACCATTCGGGGATCTATAGATGGCAACAACAACAATAGGCGTTTTGAGGTTAGTTATTACTACTCCTGCTAACTCTATATCCAGCTCATGACAATAGTTATGCAAGTCAAGAACTTTGAAGTTAAGATTTTGAGCTAAATAAACTGCTACTCCACCATTACGATGTTGAGAGCGATAAAAGGCTGATGCTAACTTTAAGTGTCCAATATTTCTGTACAACATCCCCTCTTGCTCTGTTAGGTGGTGTTCTGATACACATAAAATGTCAGGTTGAACATTATCCACAAAAGTTGATATAAGGTTTTCTTTGGATCTCATGCATTGCACATTAATATACACTATTTTCAAGCCCATGTTTCCTTTACCTTCAGATATTGTAGGCCTAGTTGTGTTGTTGCAGTCCTTACCTTTTATTTGTTGGGCTTGCTGTTTGTACGTCGGAATAAAAAACGTTTCACCAGAACATTCTTTGGCCAAGCTGAGTTGTTCATAAGCTCTTCCTTCTTGTCAAAGTCCACGCAAATTCGAAAGCTGGAATAGCTCTCACTTTTTGTATCCAGTTTTTCCACCTTGGCATTAACACCAGGAAATGTGTTAACGATGAACTGGTTCACTAATTCTGCACTAGTGTCCTTCTTCACTCTACCGAGATATAACCAAGCTTTTCTATCACCTGCAGCCAAACCTAGGTCGTGATTTTCTCGCGTTCCAACAACCACTTGTTTATGTTTTGATAGGTTATCCTTGTTCCGACTACTTTTTATTTCGGTTTTTGCAGTCAGTTGACCATTCGTCAGTCTATCGATATTTCTAGTCGATTCACGGCCGGGATGATCGCGTCGGCCAAGACGGTCGTCACTATGTATTATGACATTCGTTGCAGTTGGTGCCGACGATTGCAACTTTTGAATTTCGCTGTTATTTTTCTTCCACTTGTTTTTGACAGTTTTCCATTGCTCTGGATGAGCGCCGTCAGAAGAGGGCTTAGACAAAAGAGGAAAATTCTCACATCCCAAGAATTCAATATCTTGTTCGTTACCGCTGACATCAGCCTTCGGTTTATCGCTATCTTCACTGTCCGTTCTGTTCGACTCATCATCGGATACACAGGGTGAGTACTTTGTTGCGACAGTAGTTGTTTCATCCGGGTTCATCGAGAGGGGCATCGATTGGGTCGATGTGACGTTCACCTTATCAGATAGGTTAGAAACAATATTGTTTAATTGTACTTGATTGTCAGTTAATTTACCAATTTTCTTGTTAATTTCAAGATTGTCATTAATCACATCCTTCACAATTTTTACAATATTACCAACCATATCGTGAAGATTCGTATAGTCTTCAGCTCCAATGACTTGTGAACGCATGGTTTCAAGCTTACCGGCACACACGTCACAGATCCATTTAACGATGTCGCTAATGTCCTTTATCTTATTATATTGTTTGTTATTAACATTCACACATAAAGCATGGTGCCATTTATCACAGAAAGCATCACACTGTAAGCCATCTTCTCCACTTTGAACAGTTTTGTTACATTTGGGACAAATTGACTTGTCAACGCCGTCCGCCATCTTTTTTCATATCACCTTCCTTCCCTTTATGCATATCATTTTCCTTCATTTTCATTCATTTTCCTTCCCTATATGCATATCACCAATAAATACATTGCCATTGTAGACCATTGTTTGCCATTGTAGGAATTTATTATGTTCCTGCACCTCTTATTTAATTATGTTTCAAAATAAAATTTATAAAAAAAAGAGTGTTCGAGATTACCCAAAAGGTGTTGTAATGTTGGACACCCATTGAAATAGCATTAAAACTCAGGACAAAATTTCATCTGTTCGTACATGGACAGTGTTTAACATCTCCAAATGTCTTTGCAGCACTCAGAGTAAAACAAAGTGGTTTCTAAGAAGTGTGATGGAAAGGGGAGGGGGGAATGAATACTCATACATTACATGTCATGTGTATAACATTGTAATTGATATGAATTGTAAAAAAAAAATACCAATAGCCTACATCAAAGACATTTAAACGTTGAGTAGGCCCTAATTAAATGTAGGTATAGAAAAACTACACTCATACATTACATGTTGTGTATAGGTTACAACACTACGGTAAAGTAATTAATTGTGAAAAATACCCTTGTACATCAAAGCCATTTAAACGTTAGATACTGAAATGTATAAAAGCTAAATTACAATAGTGAAGTTAACACACATTGCACCCATAAAATTTATTTTTAAAAACAAATTATCTAGTCCATACGGTCATTATTAAAATTAAATTTTGGGGCTTTTAAAGCATTAAGCTTTTTTTCCAACATTTCACAAAAGAAATCACAGTAAAAGATAGGTGGCAAAGACAGCAGTCACAATGTACGAAGTCACAATGACAACTGGCTACTCAGTATAGGCGCGAATCTTCATTCAGCGAAGCCGGCACCAGCTGTTCAGAGAGGTAGCGAACAGGCGTGGCAGTCATGGCCGGCCAGATCAGAATGTCCGAGGTTGAACTGTACTAGGCTATATTAAATTTAACTCTTTTTATGTTGAAGTCATATAAAACTGAAAGTTACATTGTTGTAAGCGCAATTAAATTCTGAATAAAAACATACCAACCCGAAAAAAATCGGTATAAATTTATACAAATTACATGTCTTAGTTAGATTTTATATTTTGCAAAAAGTGCAAGGTTGGACAACCAGTAAAATAAAATATTAAACTCTCTCCTACGTACCGTATGTCTAACCAAAACAGGTGTTTTCTTCGTCTTCTTGTCTAACCAAAACAGGTGTTGGCGAAACTTCGTTTTCCGTCTCCACCGTTATTATCGATGTGGAAATTTTGATATTGCGATTGAAATTGAGCGATGAAAACAATCGAATCAACAACGATACTGAGAAAGGATGTATCATAATAATAATCTAACCTAACAATGTGACCGTAAACCTCCGTCACTTTAATTGACAGCGATGTTTATAACAACAAAATCAATGGTGTTTGGAAACATTTAAAATGCATATTCCCTCAATACAATAGCGAAAAAAAAACCTTTCTGATTTGTTTTTGGCAAGATTTGTATGACGCCATTTTAGATCTAACGAAGTCTGCTTCTTCTCACAATTTGAATTTAGATACAGCTACACAGCAAACTTGGTTAGTTTATTTTGTGTTGTTCTTTGTTACAGGTTACATTAGCTACAATTTTTACTTTTTCTGTTGTTGTTAGGCCTATCAGGCCTAACAACAACAGAAAAAGTAGGCCTTCAGTTACTTTGTTAGGCCTTCAGTTACATGTTTGAATATATACGGTAATTGTTTTGTCAAAAGGTTTATTTCATTATTAGAATGAGAAACTAAATCAGGTGATAGAATTGTAGCCGTATCTTGTAATTGTATCATCGATATAATAGCAATAATATCGCAATATTGAAATTTCCACATCGATAATAACGGTGGAGACGGATAACGAAGTTTCGCCCAGGTGTTTTCTTCGTCTTCTTCTCTGCGTAATCATACAATAAAACATCTGCTTAGTCCTGCAGGTTAGAGCGAAACTTCGTTATCCGACTCCACCGTTATTATCGATGTGGAAATTTCGATATTGCGATTGAAATTGTGAGATGAAAACAATCGAATCAACAACGATAATGAGAAAAGAAATGTATCATTATAATAATCTAACCTAAGTGTAACCGTAAACCTCCGTCACTTTTTATTGACAGCGATGTTTATAACAACAAAATCAATGGTGTTTGGAAACATTTAAAACGTATATTATCTCAATACAATAGCAAAAAAAAATACCTTTCTGATTTGTATTTGGCAGCATTTGTGTGACGCCATTTTAGATCTCATGAAGTCTGCTCCTTGCAATTTAGGTACAGCTACACAATAAACTTGGTTAGTTTATTTTGTGTTGTTCTTTGTTACAGGTTACATCAGCTACAATTTTTACTTTTATTGTTGTTGTTATTTTCAGTTACTTGTTTGAATATATTTGTTTTATTGTCAAAAGGTTTGTTTAATTATATTAGAACGAAACTAAATCAGGTAATAAAATCGTAATCGTATCGTGTAATTGTATCATCAATATAATAGCAATATTATCGCAATATCAAAATTTCCACATCGATAATAACGGTGGTGTCAGATAACAAAGTTTCGCCCAGGTTAGTTCAGAAAAAAATATTTTAGGCTAAGTGTACGTAGTGTCCGAGGTTACAATCCCTGTCCGAGATTCACCGGTTTCACGGTAGGCCTAATTAGATTCTAGAATAAATTTTTTATCCAACTAAAATTTTTATTTGACTGACAGTAATTTTCCATTCGATACTGTATCAATCGAATCGATCGATGTTTTCATTCGATAGTATCCTAGCCCAGTTATGAAAATGAACCCTGTTAAGGGTTGGGGGGGGGGGGGGGGAATTTGGTAGGCCTAGGCCTACCATAATCCTAAGTTAGGCTAGGCTACAGTACTGTATCACCAAAAATATCCCAGGTTGGCTTCAGAAATATATGGTAACCTTAATGTAGGTATTGTCAACTTAAACAAACACCGATACTAAGCATATTTTCCTTAAATCATAGGCCCTATCCTGCAGACCTCAATGCTGGGTAGGCCTACCTGAGATTGGGGAAAAGCAATATTTGAATCGTTTATATGGTTGAGCATTCCCATGAACTACTACAGGACACTTAGTTTCACTCCTTTACTTCAGTACTACGTTAATAGATAGATGTGGAAAGTCATATTTAGAATTTAGGCCTAAGAAATAATACAACTTACTTTGATTGCCTAATGAACACCCAGGAATGTAATGGCAGAAGCAGCCGACCCCGAAAAGTTCGTTTCGATGCGGAGTGGTTTGCAAAGGGAAGTCAAAGTCAAAATCAAAATATATTTTAATTATATAAAATTTTATGCCAATTGAAATTAAAAATATAATTTAAAAGAAATCAGCGATTTTAAACGTTATAAAGGAACTAAACTTTAATAAATATCTTTAATATTAACTTTTTCTATATATTTTCAATTATAAGATACTCATTTGACCTTTGAAAGATCAAGAGCTCAGGTTTTCTTTTCTGTTGAAATGATAACAGCTGTGAGCTGTGGGTCTGCTTAGAGTAATAAATTATCCTTTAAATTCGAGGAATATAAGAGAAAAACATAATATAATTTGCTGTATATTATAACTATAGAATTGGAGAGATAGTATAGACCAACCTTTTGTCCGTGTATGTCCACGAACACGATAACTTTTGAACGAAAACTCAGATTTTTATAAAGTTTAGTAAAGGGATGGGCGGGGTATCATAGTAGCTACGCACGTAGCAACTACAAAGTGAAATTAAACGTAGCAACTAAAACTGAATGTTCTCATAGCAGCTACGAAAAGGCGGGAAAAATGAAAATTTAAATATTTGATTAGCGCCTACACAATTATTAAAATTTCTCGTTAGTGCCTACGATATCGCAGTCGCTAAAGCGTAGTTGCTAGTAGACTATTTCGTTTTTACGTAGTTGTTGTTAGATTTTTCAAATTCTCGGTAGCACCGAAGATTTGAATTTCTCGATAGCGCCTACAAAAATGAACGGTAGGAAAAGATCGAATCCTTAATGGTTCTTAACATTCAATTCTAGCGAACAACAGTTCACGCAGTGTTGCCAGTTGTGGGGGTTGTTTTCCAAATAGGGGATATTTCTTGGGGATTTTTTATTATTGCTAATTTAAAAGTTGTGTAATTTAGGAGAAAGGAAAAAACAAATTTACTAAAATGTAATTTGATGTTATTCTTGTGTTGTACAATTAAAGACTTGTATATATTTGGAAAAAATTGCGCTGAAAGTAAATGTATAGGCCTATTTTTGTGGGAAGACACGGTTTCAAATGCTGACGGGATAAAAAGGGATTTTCAGCTCGACCAAGGGAACTGGTCGGATATTTATTTACCGTGTCCGTTAAACGTAACGTTGTCTGTGTCGTCAGTGTCGTCTCTGTTTTCATAATATTTCAGTGAATTGTTGGGCTCATTTCAGTTAAACAGTTAAGTACTTGATAAAAAATAAATTTATTTTAAAGGAGGAATTATAAATGAAGTTTAGTAAGTTATGTGTTTTCTTTTTAGCATTCCGATAGATAGTTTGTGTGACCTAGGCTATAAGTAGGCCTAACTTGAAATTAATAGGAAAGTTGGCATAAAAAAAATTATGATTTCCTACAAAATTCCCAAATTTTTAGTCTAGGTCTATTTACATTCTGAAAACAAAGCTAAAATAAGTTAGGCTTTACTAATTGATAGGCAAAGGTTCAGTTAAATTATTTCTGCATTTACATGCCACCTTCATGTTAAAAAATATTTATGCCGTTGTTATTTTATGACGTCTAGGCCATAATATAAAGGTAGGTTTACACGTGAAAGTTTTTCACTCTCAGAGAGTTTTGTACTCTCAGCAGGGTACTCGCAGAGGTGTTTACACAACAAGGAAATTTTCCAAGATTGTTAATCCCAGACAGTTTTCTGCGAGTACTATCAACAGCTGTCTGAGATTTTTATGAGAGTAACTAACCACTCTCCGAGAGTGAAAAACTCTCACGTGTAAACCCACCCTAAGAAAACAGTTTCCAATGTATCGATAAACTAAAACATTTTGTTTTTTTTGCGGTACGTGTGATCTACTCTCACGTTTAAAATTTTCTGGGCATAGGCTGGTTCTTCACATTACTTATTAGAGATTAGTTTATGTTGTGATAGATTGGGATTAGAACAAATTTTGTTGAGGTAAAATTTGTATTTGACAGTAATTTTCGATCCCATACTATATTAATTGGATTGATCGATATTTTTATTCGGCGAAACTTTGTTATCCGACTCCACCAATATTATCGATGTGGAGATTTTGATATTGCGACTATTTGATAGTTGTAATCCTTGAGTTAAGATATGCGTAATACAATCATAAGAAATATGGTAATTTAATGTACTATAGGGCCTACTCATAATAATAATCTAACCTAACAATCTAACCGTAAACCTCTGTCACTCTTATTGACAGCGCTGTATAACAACAAATTCAATGGTGTTTGGAAACATTTAAAACACATATTCCCTCAATACAATAGCTAAAAATACCTTTCTGTTTCGTATTTGGCTGCATTTGTTTGGTGGACGCCATTTTAAGTCTAACGAAGTCTGCTTCTTCTCACACTTAAGATATACCTAACTTACATAATAAACTTTCGTAGTTTAGGCCTATTTTGTGTTGTTCTTTGATAATATTACAGGTTACATTAACTAAAATTTGTAATTTTTTTTTTATTTTCAGTTAATTGTTTGCAATATATTTGTTTTATTGTCAAAAGGTATGTTTAATTATATTACAACAAAACTAAATCAGGTGATAAAATCATAATCGTATCGTGTAATTGTATCATCGATAGAATACTTAGCAATATTATCGCAGTATCAAAATTTCGACATCGATAATAACGGTGGAGTCGGATAGCAAAGTTTCGCCTTTTATTCGATAATACAGCCCAGTTATGAAACAGCACCCTTTTGGGCTTCAGAGGGAATAATAGTGATGGAAAGAAAGCAGTTAATAAAAATTATGTTAACTTACACTGATGATCTTTAATCCTGGGAAGTATAGGAGCCATATCTAAGTTAGGTTATCCAACGACATAGCCTATAATGTATTTTGGATTCTCTGAACGAAGTACATTATTTTATGATAATGAAGCTCTTCCTGTTCACTCTAGAGTATTTGCCATGGCCAAAACAAAATTGCATTGACACACACACAAAATAAAAAAATAAAAAAATAATTCCTCTGGTAAAGAAAATCATAGATAGGTTCTGTAATGTGCCCTGTCGATCAGAAACTCCTTCAGTTGCTTTCGAAATTTCGGAAATGGCAAATCCGCCTTAGGACCTGCAGGCAATACATTAAAAATGTTTGAACAGTTATAAATGATGTTTAAAAAAGGTTGTGTGATGTGCTTGGATAGGAATATTTTTTAAGCACAATTAATTAATGGTTACTCAATCTGGTTCTGTTTCATCATCTTGCCTAAAAAATATTATGTTACTGTATTATTTTTAAATTTGTGAAAACATAAATGTGTCTTATTATTTTTTTTTTTCCTGAATTCACCAAGGAGGGAGGAGGGAGTGGAGTATGGTTCAGTTAGTGAGTCATATGGTACAACAAAAATGCTCGGGGTTGGCCTCAAAAATTATGGTAACCCTAATTATACGTTCCACTACAATCGTGTTCATGCCATGCGTTGTTAAGGTGGGATAAGGGTGGTTTTTACAAATCATACTAAATTGAAGAGAACCCTACAAATCGCCTCTTTCTACAAACCATACCTAAGCAAAAATAGCTTTAATGATTCTTCAAACCTATTAAAATTTGTTTGGACTTATTGTGGCAATGCAATATATACCTATTAAAGATTGGGATCAGAGTGACAATTTCCATTTGAAGTGCCACTAATTTATTGTTGATTGAGAGCCTGGATGATATAATCCAAAGTTAGGTCTGATATGATTTGATTCCTCATTAGTTTACAATAATGACGACAACTAGGCCTCCTGTGCCAAAGTTTTGATGTGATTTATGGACGATCGAAGAAATTGAAGGCACACACCTATTTCAACAATTATTGATAACTTAGTTGCAAGTGTTCCTTTTACATATCATTGCCACTACGTTATGATATAAGTTAACACTGTCTTCACTCAATGCAGGTGCAGTTCCGTAAAGAGCCTTATTTACTATTGAATGGAAAAATCTATTGATATAGGGTTGTAGACACAATAAGATTATTTTAAGTTATCCATCACACTGAATTTGAGTTGTTATTTATTATTAGCCTAGTAAATTAATGTTGTTTTGTGGAAAGGTAGTTTTAAATTATAGACTTGTACACAGTAAATTTGGAAGTAAAGAGCTAAACAAAATTTCTCCCCATAAGTTACTCAAACATTATAGGCCTACTAGACAGATTGGTCTTATTATTCAGTCACATAATTCATAAACAGCTACACATCAACACATCGGTGAGCACTTGAGCTCACGTGGAGAAGATGAAAATAGATGTTCCTACAAGAGAACCTGATGATTCCCTGATCATCAGATTGTAGTGAGGACGCAGATGTAACCAAAAAAGAGGCCATTAAGTTAGTTGATTTGTCTTTTGTTATTTAAGTTAAGTCTTTTTTAATAAGCTTATTTTAGTTGTTATCAATTAAGTTACTTATCAGTTGGTATATTTTACTGTCATAAAAAAATGTTGTTACTTTTTAATTCCAAATAAAAAATAAAAAAACTACTATGTTAGACTTACTGTAAATATTGTTATTAAATCATTTTTAGTTTTTTAATTTGATATTAGATTTTTGACTTTATAAATTTTACTTTTCAATTGATATTCAATGTACTGGCAGTTGATCCAATCAATAACTTATGTCTATCACATCAATAAGTTATATTTTTCATTCGATAGTAGTAGTTTACGGTCTGTAAGGAACTGCAGATCATTCCAGTATCGATATATGATGTATAAATGTAGTAGCCTTACCTCAATATTTGATGCGATTGATATTTTTACCATATCGATGGATTTTTACTATTCAATGTAGGCCTAGTACAGTATAGGTTCTATATGGAACTGCACCCTTTATATCTTTGGTAAAGTTGTAACTGTATCTGATTTCATATCAAAAATCAGTTTGTTAGATTTTAATGTCACAGTAAAAAGTTAAACCCTAAAAATTATTGAGTTGCCACTCAAGTTTAGATATGATCAAATAGGGATGTGGACACCCACCTTCCAGTCATACTCACTTTACTAATTTGCACAATATAGTAGGTGTTTTAAACCAAATTTAAATGTGTTTTATATGCCTTTTACTTGACACTAAAACCAATTGGCATTACCATAAATTAAATGAAATAAAAGAATACACTGTGAAAATGAAAAGATTCCAGTTGTAAAAAGCTCAACCCTCCTTGGTATAAAAATTGATGAACAATTTTCATGGAACACCAGCGTCGAAAATATAGTAAAGAAATTAAATTCAGTACCGGTACTATGTTTTAATCTTAGAATCCTTTCAAAATGTGTGGATAGAAATATTCTAAAAATGTGTTATTTTGCTTACTTTCAAAACACTTTAAATTATTGTTTACAAGTATTTTTTAAATTCTTCCATAAAAAATCAGATAAAAATTTTTAGAATACAAAAAAGAGCTATCAGAATTATAAATTATGTACACACCGTTTGGAACATTGTTACAATTTATTTAAAAACAACAGAATTTTAACAGTATTTGGCTTGTACATTTATGAAATGGCAAAATTTTATTTGAAGAATAAAGAATTCATACATGAGGAATGTAAATATAAATACCAGACCAGAAATTCAACGATAATTCCTACAAAATTTCATAGAGCAGTTTTATATAAAAAATCTCCCCATGAAAATATCACGGAAAATTATAAATTTTATAAAAACAAATTATAAATAAAATCATCAAAAGAAAGTGTTAAAACATTTACTTGAGGAAGAACCTTTATACTCACTTGAAAGTTTTTATGTAAAAGAGAAGAAAACAAAGAATTTATATTGATGAAAAAGAAGAAACCTTATAGAAAAAAATTAGCATACAAAACCTATGCTAATTAACCTATGTAAAAAAATTAACAATCAACCTGAAAGTTCTTTTAATCATTCATATGAAACAAGAAACAGAAATAAATTAAAAACTTCTTTATGCAAATACACAAAATCTCAACAAAATCTTCAATTTATGGAAGAAAAATTATTTAATACAATAAGGTACCCTTGATTTGGTTGGAACTGCCAGTAAAAATATTTAAAAGAAGATTAATTGAAAAATTACTAATGAAAGCACCATACAATGTTGATGATTGCCTATCTAAAGATTTTTGGACATCATAGTTAAAATTAAAAATTATTACAGGGTGTCTACTGGTCACTGAAGTCACCAAAAGCCACCGAAAGTCACTTATTTTAGTTAGGGGTCACAGAAGTCACCAAAAAGTCACTTATTTTTCCTTAAAATGTAAGAAAAGTCACAGATTTTTTGTATAAATTGTGAAAATAATGCGATTGTGAGCAAAAGTTTTGCGACTTTAGCAATTTCACCCCAAAATTTTCTAAATAGACAATGAAAAAGTCCCTGATTTTTTACATTTTTCACCCCCAAAAGTCATTGAAAAGTCACATATTTTTGTATCTACTTGGCAGTAGACACTCTGTATTATTAAGTTGAATTAATTATTATTGCTATGTATCTTATTGATACCTGTCAATAAAGCATTATCATTATTATTATGTATTATAAATTTAAGTTAGATTAAGTCTGCCTAACGCATGTTTACATGTCTGAGGTGAATAAATTTATATATTTATTATTTATTTATTCATCTATTTACCTAGGCAAACTGCAACCTGAGTCATGAATGTCACCAAAATTATCATAAAAAAATTCATTCAAGGTGTAATGCGATTTTTAAGCAAGATGTTTTTTATACAAGATATAAACTTAAATGGAAAAAGTTTTTTATAAAATCTTACGTCTATTATATATTTTTAATCACACATAGTGGAAATTTTTTTATATTTTGACAAACTATGTAGGCCTTGGGGATATTGAAATGAGTTTTGGTTTTTTGTGTTTTAGGACTTAACTATGCCTGAAACTATATTTTCAAAAAAATGTTGGATTCTCAAAAACACTTTTCAGAATTTCTAGAATAAAAATGGAAGGGACAGTTACAATTTTAAAATTGTTGGAAACTACCTTGCATTTTGTTTGCGATGCACTCTGTGACAAAACTCTTATAATTGAATTTTTGCATATCAATGCTCTATGTGCATCTGCTGCTGCAGCACAGAGCATAATTAATTCCATAGCTTAGCAGAGAGGGTATTAATTGAGTTTTTTCTTTTCACTTTTTTTCAAAGTGTTGTCGATCAATGTCATCACATTATCTTGAGCCTATTTGAACTATTGCATGAGTCGGCAAGTTATTGAGTTAAGCTGCGACCATCAGGGAGTACAGGCCTACACAGGCATCCTACATAGCCTTACTAACATCTGCAGATGATACCTTTACAAAGTATATTCAGTGCACATTTTGTTGAACTAAGTTTTCTTGTAAAAAAATCAATATCTTTTATCCAATTAAGTTTTCTATCTATGTGAATATTTTGTTCTGAATAGTTTAAAAGTGGTGATATTTAATTAAGGAAATTTGGTATGATATACTAATTAACACATTTTTTTAGTTCTTATAAAATATAAGAAATAATATTGAATTCCTAATAAGAAAATGTAACAAAACATTTCAACTGACACATTGCTCGAAGGCCTAAATGAAGATTAGTTTAATATAGCCTCCTGGGGAATAAAGCTTACAGTATCCTTAACTCATTAATTTGAAAAATAAAACCTTTATTATGGTACTGTAGATGCAGTTTTTACTGGTTCTCTGTCTACAAAACGATTGTGTTTAGTTTATAAATAATAGCCTATTATAATACCTGAACCTTTCCGCTCCGAGAACAGGTAGGAGATGTGAGTGCAAACTTTACTAGAAAAATGCTTATCATGTATGTTTGGGGGGGGGAGTTGAATTTTAATTTGACAGAACTGTAGGTTTTGCAACCCTAAAGATGGTTTATTATGCATACATCTTCTTACACTTAACCTATGGTATAATTTTTTGGGGCAACTCACAGTCCAGTGATTCTGTTTTCAAGATCCAAAAAAGTATAATACGCACAATGATGCACGTAAACCATATTACCCCAAGCAGACCTCTGTTTAGAAAATCGAATATCTTACCATTGCCTTGCATATACATCCTATATACTCTCCTGTTTGTGAAAAATAATCTGCATAAATTCATTTTAGTCAAATCTCACCACAACTGAGATTTGAATTTAGAACAACAAGAAACAACCAACTTCAATATCCACTCCATAAGTCATCTGCCTTAGAGAGATCTCCGTCATACCAGGGTATTCGTCTTTATAATAAACTTCCTTCTGAAGTAAAAGATTTCTCTCAAGTAAAGTTTAAAAGAACCCTCACTAAATATCTAGCTAACAATATGTTTTACAGTGTTGATGAGTTTCTCAGTGCTGACATGGGAAATACACTTAAAACAACAACTTTAATAGTTTAAACTTCCTTGTTTATCAGAATAAGTTGTCTTGTCAGCAATGATTGTTAGATTTAAGCAACTGACTTGTCACCTACCATTAAGGTATTACCTTTGTATATGGTGTACTCTGTGACTGAATAAATTAAATGAAATGACACGTGCAATGCTACATAAACTATGGACTAGTGCACTTATAAGTTACTTTTATGTTAGGTCCACTAATAAGTTAACAATCCATTACGGAAATAAAAATTACTTAGTGTAAAAACAAAATTGCGGCTAGCGGATTAAAGAAGCATTTAAGACATGTTCCCATAGTATTTTTTGTTCATTTTGATCCAAGGAATCACCACACGGAGCTTCGGAGGAGAGTTTCCGAACACCCTGTATGTATTGCCTTACATGAAGGATGGTGCCCAAGGCAAGTTCTACCAACGGGGACTCATATTCAGGAGCCCAGCCCAAGGAATTTGGTAATACTGTAAATAGTCTATATCTTCCAAGTCATGTTGGGGGCTGTATACCGGCGCTCCGCTGGGGTTGGTGTGTCTACTGCGGCTGCTGCGGCGGTTGCTGCTGGAGTCTTCGTGGTAGCCGATGAACACAAGACACGAGGGGCGAACAACTCGTCATCATCATCATCTTCCTACAGCATCATCAACATATTGCGTAGTAATATTTTGGAACAGCACACTTAGACATTGGGCAGACTACGACTACGGTATACAATAACATTTAACTGGGAGTCAAATATCTAGTGTAGATCTATGTTCCAAGATGTGTCGGCTAGTGGAGGTAGCTGGTGCCGGCAAACTCTGATGTTCTTAAACATAACATGAAAAGTTAACCCCTTGACTCCCGGGAATTTCATTAGCTGTGTAATTCCCCCAGCCCGGGTTTTTAATGCAGTTTTGCTGGCTTTCATAAATAATTTTGTACAAAATCTAAACATTGAGTAAACATACATGTATTAATATTTTTCTTGATTGGAAAAAGGGGAATATATAAATACCAATAATTTGATCCCAAATCAATGACAAAATTTTATTATGATCATAAAAAACATTTTCTCATAAAATTTTAAAGTAAAGTTAAACAAGATAATAAAAAATTACTATTTATTATTACACAATTGTAGAGAATCTACTTCCCTATCAAATAAAATCAAGAATTTATTTGATGTAAAAAAGTATTTGAAAAACATAACACTTTTAGACATAGGCCTACAGAAAGATTGCAGGTTAGAACTAGCCAAGAGAATGAAAGTCCTACATACACAGATAATACACACTGTTTTCAGCACTAACACCTTCAAAATGTACACCAGACACATCAATAAACCTATCTTCAACTAAATACTCCGAAATTTCATCATCACAGAGTGAACGAGAGATATCCGCACGATTCGACATTGTTTACAAACAAACCATTGAAGTTACGCAGTTCACAACAGGTGATTTTGTCACAAAATAAACATGTGTTTTTCATCGATCGCTGCAGTGATGCAGGTCACAAGAGCGCAAAACAAAAAATACCATAAGAAACGGCATTCTTTCCCGAACAGATCAATACCAAACAAGGCAATATTCTTTTTCTTCAAGCGATCGTAATCAGCGCGGGAAATTTTAACTACACTCGGCCGCGTATACGCGGCCGTGGGCTACCGGCGGGGCTACTGCGCGGACGCGTATACGCGCCCGTGGGATTCAAAGGGTTAAGGCAAAAAATAAAAATAAACATTCAAATTAAAATTAATTGTTCCTCAACATTAAGAACAGAGTTACAGCGCAACATAAAATTGGAATTAATTCCTACAAAGACTATGGGTCTGACATAATTTGACCTTGGGGAATCATTGCGTTTTCAAGCTTTGTAATATTCCAAAATAAAAGTTTCATTTGTTAATTAATATATATATTTTTTTTCTTTAAGTTTCACTGCCTATATATATATATATACACACACACACACACACATATATATATATACTAAGTTCCTGAACTCTTAACTTTTCAGGTAATATTCCTGTCCCAAAGCCAGCCAAAAATAATAGGCCTAGCCTACATTAAAAATTTCAAAATCTAATATAAGCACAATATCAGCCTTTTGTGTTTTTAGGAATAATTTAAATTTTCAGAATGCCTTGTTATAATTAATTGAAACTTGGTTGACCTATACAGATTTTCGAGTTAAAGGCTTAGTCAAGGAAAAGAATGCATATTTACAATTCATTTGGATGTAGTTATGCAAAAAGGAACGAACCATCCCACAGGAGTTTCAATGTTAATCTTATGGAGAAAGATAATTGATAAAATCATTAGGCAGCTGTTTTAATAACAAATTGTAGAAAATAATGAAGAACAGATGTTGTAGCAAACATTTTCAAACTAATTTTCCTCAGATGAACTGAATTTCGAGCAGCGGGCGAGCTCTAGTAAATATAGTTCGTTTTTTAAACCTGATCCTTCTAGGGAGAGATGGTGGTTAGGTAGGGTGACCAAACTTCCCGGAAAACCGGGACTGTCCCGGTTTTTGATCATGACATGCGATGCCCTGAAAAATGGTATCGGGACGGCCAAAAGTCCCAAAATTCTGTTTTCAAAGGGATTTATTTTAAATTTTAAAATGCTGAGATATAAATATAAGCCAATTTAACTTTCAATTTCAAATACTCACTACCGTATTTTATTCCATTTATTTTTGATAATTTAAGTTAACTATAATTCTTTAACTTCTTAGAAATGGTCATGTATTCTTATGCTTCAACATTTTTAACAAATAGTTTATTGATCTCATTGATATGAAGATTGATAAAAAATGTGACAAATCAGAACTAGGAACTATGAAGAAATATCCAAAGTAATGAAATGTACAAGAAGAAATTAGACTAATAAATTGCAAACAAAGACAGGGAATAGAAAAAAAAAACACATTTTGTAAACCCCCACTATATATATGATTGATTTAGATGACAATTGGCAAAACACGTCCAGTAGCACTTAGTTCACCCAGGAAATGTACTTCTACCATTGCTTGATAAAAGTCAAGTCCAATAAAGCATGATTCAATTAATTAATTGTCTTAAGTATTGTTGAAGAGCCCACGGCCTGGTGCTCAGCGATGGGCTGGTGATACTAAAACCTATAATGGGATGTTAGACTCTGCATGGATCTAACAAACTTAATAAGAACCTAAGGAGGAAAAAATTCTGATTGCTAGAGGTTGAAGAAACACACGCTCAGATTTTTAATTCTTGGGCGTTAAGCGAATTAAACCCAAGTTCCCGATTCTGGTAAATTAAATTGGACCCTGAGTCAGCGAAATTATACCAATAATTAATTGGCAAGATAACTGGAATAAAATAAATAAAAGTAAGGTTTAAAACCTTTACTATTATCTTTGGTTTTTATGTGTAAATTCCCATAGGCCCATAGGATTTTTTGTAAAATCTTATGATGTAGCCTATTACTTTCACACTGCCAAAGAAATAGAAAAAAATTTTAATATTATTTAATTACTTACGGTATGTATTTTTCTCCATGGTAAATAATAATTATTAGATTTTATAGCTACTCATGAATTTATAAAACAATTCATAAAGTGAATTTACTAAAAATGTTTTTATAAATTCATTAGTAGCCATAAGAATAATTTTAATATTATGTTGTCAGGGTTCTCATAAATTTTGTGACCATTCAAACTTATAAAAAATGAATTTGATGAATAGTCTTTTTTTATAAATAATATATTACAGAATAAAAATGACCCGTCATTTTTTATGGGCTATTAGCTAGTTTTGATATGTATTTCGCACCATCTGCCTAGCGCTCCACTCGATCACCACGGATATGGAGGGGAGAGCTGTACCCGTCGGATATTGACGGGCAAAGACTCGGATCATTAAATGTGGAATTATAATAATCGATTTTAAGCGATTTATGTAGTTTATATGTCGTAATGGAAAAACTCTCTCTAAAACATAAATGCAGGGAAGAGCGAGTAATTTCATGCGTTTTGAAAATGTCTCAAAAATGTCTTTGAAAATGTGTTTATAATTCTTTACAAAATATGTTTCTTTTTAAATTGAACTATCCGTACATATTTTTTTTTTAAGAATTAATTATCTTTTAAGACTTTTTTTGCACAGCTGTCCCATAGTTTGATTCCAAAGGCGTGTGAATATATGCCTTACGTGAAGGATGGTGCCCAATGTGAGTTCTGCCAATGGGGGCTCATATTCAGGGGCCCAAAACCCAAGGAATTTGGTATTGTAAAGTCTATGTCTTCCAAGTCATGTTCGGGGCCGTATACTGGCGCTATATAACATATGTCAGTGGTAAGCAGTCAGTAGAATAATTTTGTTATCAAAATCTAATGCTATTGAAGATAAACTTTATCAGAGGAACAAGTTATTATTATTAACAATAAAGTAAGAACGGGGAGACACGGAACGGCAAAAGTCCCAGATATGGGGCTTTTTAGCTGTCGCCGCTGTATTTTGAGCGACCAGAACACATGGCCATAGAAATATAAACATATAAACATTATAGTTCTATGCACACGGCAAGGCGAGACAGCCAGAACCGGCGGAGCAGCCAGCCATGTTGCGCAGTTAAATAATTTAGTCTCATTGTAGAACTGGTGCTGAGTAATAGAACTCTATTATACACCTGAAACGCTCACGCAAGGCAAAACTCGAACCAAAAACCGCAACCCGTGTTCTGAAGGGCAGGCAAAAACGCAAAATGAGCAGCCAAAAGCTTTAGTGTGCTCACTGACTTACATGCTTCTTTGCCGGTCGCTAACCATCCAAATGCATTGAAACACGTACGTTTTAAAGAAAAAGAGTTACTGGTCATAACGATGTGAATATCTTATTCATTATGTTTAACTAGTAAACAGCTAGCTATTAAATAAAAACTAATGTCAATACACAACTAGAACATGAAAAAGTTACTAAGCGTAAATATTTTTTATTCATTGGTCAGGAAAGACTTCTAGCGTAGATAATGAAAGAATTTCAATCTTTCTATTACAATTTTTTAAGCGAATAGTTTTCTCGGAAGACAGGTGTGAAGATAAAAGTGGAGCGACGTTGAAGATTTCGGAGAATCGCGTCTATGCGCGATGTCAAGATTATCTCTTCGGTTTCGTTTTATTAGCCTACAATTAATTGTTTTCACATATGAAATATTTTTATTCTCCTAATTTCTTTCATAACAAGTGGACGTTTCCACGTTTCATAAGGTAAAGTTTGAGTTAACGATGTGAGTTTTAAATTAATTGTTAATGCATTGAGTTGTATAGTTATTACATTAATAGTGTCGTGTTCAGCGTTCACCTGCATTAATTGTAAAATAAGAGGGAACGGCAATTCTTTTCACGAGTGTTAAATTTTAATTTACTGTAATGTAGTTAGGGCCTATATGTTTTGATTTTATCAAATTACTTGACAAATATTTACTTATTAAATTATACGAATATAAAACTTTATTCGTTGTGTTTTAATAAAACATAAGACGAGTTGAACTGGCTCTTTTATTTATTTCAGTTACTCCCACATTCATATGAAATGGCTATTTAATTATATTTATCTTTAGGGAAAATTATATGAAAAAAAATCAAAATATAAATGTAGGCTTATTTATAAAATTGGAAAAAGACTGAATTCTATTATTGTTTTAGTTTATTTAATTAATATTTTCATATTCCCTCAATCTTTATTTTAACTGTTTGCTAGTATATAGATTGTACTATTAATTTTTAATTAGTTTATTTGACATAAGTTACACAATATCCAACAAAGCACTTGATGTAGATAGTACAAACAACATAAAAAACTAACATTGAAAATAAGTAAATAATCCAAATTCAATTTGCCTTACTCTGAAGAGGCATTATTAGATTATTTCGAGTCGACCGATGACGGCGATCGACGTGTCGCAATAATCCTTATTGCGGCAGCGCGTCGTCGATAACATTTAACGCTCGCTTTGTGATCGATTATATCCGAAACTAAAACTGTTAGGTAAAAATGTAATATTTAAACATTCTAGATAAACTCAACTCATAATCTGAAACTTTGCCGCTGAGAGTTTGATCCTAACCCAAAAAAAAACTTTCTCGCTTAATAAATTTTCAATGTCACGTTATAAAAAATTATTAATAATTATTATCCTTTCCTAATATAAAAATGCAAATATTTGCATACAATTGGAATCAGTAGTTTATGCAGATTACAAATATGTAAGGTTCATTCTTGTTATTTTTTGTATGCATGAGGAACAAGCGTATGAATGAAAGCGCGCTCACTGCCATAATTAGTCATTTGGTCATTCTTGCCTGCCCTTTTCTCCCAGGTTGCGGGTTCTGACAACGGTGTGAGCGTTCCAAGTTCCAGGTGTATATATATTATTCTATGTGCTGAGTACACGTAAGAATATGGCTGTGCCGTGTTTGCTAAGGCATAGGAAAAAAAAGAAACGGAACCGCAGTATTTAGGTTCACTCGCTTCACCCAATCATAGTGAAAAGGAACTTGCATGGGTTGTTGTACACTTATTTCTTAGGGAAAAAAGAAAGTAAATTTTCAATCATTTTCGTATGTCTACACATACATTTGATGAACATATAAATAAAGTGTCGCCGTCAATTCAAAATCAAGACACGTATATGAGGAACTTCATTCAGCCTCAGGAGATGATTGCAGTACGTAACAATTTTGCTGATAAAACGGTGGTAAATTATCGAACATTTTTGCATTTGATAAACAATTAATTAAGCCAATTAAGATGTAAAATGGCCAAATTAAGATGTAAAATGTCAGTAGCAGTTGACAATGACAAGCCGCCGAAAGCGCTTCTGGGACTCAAAAATTGCCCGACGGACAACGATAACCCTCCCAGTTGTTGAACAACGGCGTACGGACTCCAACCATGGAACTATCAACGACATCTTCGAACAAATTAAGAGGTTTTTTTATTTTTAAATAGTTATGCAAGCAGAAAATTATTTTCATTACTTTTAATTGCATTAAATAGATTTCATATTTATAGTCCAGTTATAATTATTGTATAAAAATTATAGGTCAAAATTATACATTATTATACGAGCATTATAACGAAGTGAACACGCGATCCTGATATTTACAAAATAATTTCGAGATTACTAATATTTATACAAACAAATAACTACTAACCACTGAGAAATAACAAAATAAATAGAAAACACCGCACGAGAACTCAAACAAATTCGCAGCTCGGGTGTAGACCATCGCCAGCTGACTGACTGGACGGTGCGGGGTGATGGACTGATGGGAGATGGGAGGGGGACATGGTATACTCATAGAACTATAATGTAAATCACTATAAGAATATAAATGTTTAATCAAACTGCAACAAACACATTAATAGAAACGAGGTGGCCCTTGCGCAAATTGCGCATTTTATGACCCTGTGTGAGTGAAACTCACCTACAACGTGAATGTTGATTATGAAGTGACAGAGATCTATTTTTGTTTACCATCTGGCTTTTAAAATTCATCTGAAGGTACAATTCAGCTGTTAAATTACAATCTATATATTAATACGCAAGCATGTTTCGTTTCTTCCTTTTTTCTCAGCTTGTGTGCAACTTAGGAGAAATCCGCGCATACCGTTAGAAAGGTATAGTCCTGTAGATGAGCAGAATCACATTCTAATTCACATTGGACTCCAGGGCTACGCCCCACAGGTTTTCAAAGTTCCAATGTTAATCTTATGGAGAAAGGAGAATTGAATGAATCATTAGACCTGTTGTAATAACAACTGCTAGAAAAACAGGAAAAACAGATGTTTTGATTCTAAAATGCTTTTAAGCTTTTTGGGTCCAGATCAACTGAAATTTTGATCGAATTTCGATCAGGAGGCGATCTCTAGTTCACATTAAAGAACTTGCAATAAAATTTGGTCAACATTTTAAAAAGCGCCCTCTAGAAATAAATCAAAGGCTAGGGGGGCGAAGCCCGAAACAATATGACCTTTTTCATTACGATTCGTCACTGCAATATATCCTAAGCTTTAAAATGACTCTCAATCTTAAAAATCGGTTCAGTAGGTCGAGAGAAAAAGGGACGTAACAGACGAAACACTTATAGAAACAAGGAGATAGATAGATAACTTCCAACCCGAATAAAAAATGGATGTAACAAGATTTTTATAAATGCACCTGGGACCTATTAAGCATACAACTTGATATTTAGATACTTTGGAATAATCCAACTGAAGCTGATATTTAATTTGTAAAAGCATTTATATAATTGGTTTAATAAACTGCACACACACTCCGTGCGAGGAACGGGTACACAGCTAGTAAGTATTATTAATAGAAAATTATTGTATTTTTTAATATTCTAATGTGCCTCATGGCATCCAACAATAAACAATATTATTCCTGACCTAAAAAGACATGTCATTATATCATATTTAAAATTTCCAAAACTCCATAGACAACCGTACAGCCGCCATTTAGTATTTTTAAAGAATAATTTGAATTTAAGAATGGTTTGTTGTAATAAGTAAAAACTTGGTTAAACAACTTTTTAAGTTAAAGGTCTAATTAAAAAAAAATAATAATTTGAACAATTTGTTTTAAAATCAATATTTTCAAAATTGCGGCTCTTTAAAATTTAAACCTTAAATTACACAAAAAGTACATAAGTTAACAATGTTCATGTCGCTATAAACTTTTAGAAAATTTAATTTAAAATCCAACGATGTAAAAATTATGAAAATCGGTTCATAAATAAGCGAGATAGAGTGTTTTTAATTCAAATAGTCACGCACCTGAGCAGATTGCCGCGCGAAAAGCGCGGTCGCGGGGCCAGCTCAACAGTGGATTTCGTACCACAACTGCTCCCGCTGAAGCGTGACTGGAATCAGTAAAATCGCTCTATCTCTCTTATTTATGGACCGATTTTCATAATCTTTACATCGCTGGATTTTAAATTACATTTCCCCAAAAACACGCAAGAACATAAACTTTTCTACCCTATGAAGTTGTTATTAAATTTAAGGTTAAAGATTTTAAACATCCCCCATTGTTGATAATTTTTTACAGCTAGGTCTTTTACTTAAAATATTTGTGTCCCAAATTTCAAATAATTATTTTTTTATTATTTTTTTTAAATTTTATTTATTACAAAAAATCTTAATTGCTTACGTCAAGATGTTCTTAAATTAAAAATTATTCTTTGGAAAATACAAAATGGTGGCTGTACGAGTAACTGTAAAATTTTAGAAATTTTGATATGATATTTTGGCTTGTCTTTGGTTTAGGAATAATACCTCTGAAAAGGGCGGTAGAGAGTTCAGAGACACCCTGTAAACGTTAAACTGTAGGGCCCTAGATACCTTTGGCTGTTTTGGGCTATTAATTAACAGTCTTGCCTAAGGTGTAACTTATGTCGGCCTTCAGTAACAAGACTACCAGTTCGCACCACAATCATCCTACACTCCTCTCACATTCATATTCAGGTTATAATACCCACTATGTGAGGTCCCTGTCTCAAAATAGCGACACGGTAATAGTTAAATATACTAAAGCCGTTCTTTCGCCATTTCTATGTTATTCGTATGGAGATTGGTTGTAGCTACTACATTGAACAAAAATAAGTTGATAACTGTATATGTGAGGGAGAAAGGAAAAAGGGACCTCTTCGCGGCAAAGTAAAATTTACAGTATGGACAGTTTTATCGATTGAGGTCAAAAATATCGATTTTCGGTTGTTTGCATTTTAATGTGCTCCATTTCATCTTTTACCGGTTGAAATACATTACAAAACACTTTTAATCGAGTAAAACATTCAAAATAATGATTAAAGTAGTCAATGTCTAGCTTGAGAAAAGGTACCTCTTCGCGCTTATGGATAAATAACATTGCCGCAAACAGGTCCCTTTTCAAAACCAATGTAAAAGCTATGCTTCACTTTGAAACCTGCATTCTGACGAATTCTATCGGTGACAAGGTGAACTACAACGAGTTAATTGTAAATATAGAACATCTTTCAATAAATAAAAACCAGAAAATGCCGTCCAGAGGTCGCATTCGGCAGTTTTGCAATTCGTTATGGAGAAATAACATAGGACCGCGAAGAGGTCCCTTTTCTGAAATATCCACTTTTCACGACATGCTTTGTTAAGAACATTATTTTTTTGAAAACTACTGTGAATTAAGACAAAAATATGTGTCCCCATTAAAGAGGACATTTACAGCTTTATTTTGGTACCAAAATCGTTTCTTAAATATGAAAAATAAATGTTTTATGCTAATTTGAATTTTCAAATAGATTTTTTTGAAAATGGCTTTTTTCTCACGTAATTTCAAAGTCCTATATCTTTATCAAAAAATTCGTAGACTCGCGGGACTTGTGCCAAATTGTTAGGAAATAAATAAGGAATTCAAATGAATGACTCAATATCGAAAATTGCCGCGAACAGGCGTGGGGTCCCAACGGGTATAATCCCAACGGATATAAACGTGAAATTCGTCTCAACAGGTAGAAAAACGAATCGTCCCAACAGGTATAAAAATTATATCCGTTGATACAAAATCATGTTGGTTTATACCTGTTGAGACAAAACTGTGCTTTATTTAACATTGTAATTTTCGTCTCAATAGGTATAATTCCAGTCTGTATCAACAGGTATAAAACTAACAATCGTCCCAACACGTATAAATGTGAACCGTGTCTCAATGTTTATAAATTCGAGCGGGAAAGGCCGGAGTTTGAAAATTCCCAACAGGTATAAAAGATCCGTTCCTTAAGAACAGTTCCAAAAAGAGTCGTTCACTTCAGGTTGTTCCCGGCTATGCGCAAAGTTGATGCGCAGTCGGCTTCCCCTCCCCGCCCCTCCGCTCACCCCAACCAATCCCTCCCCTCCCCCCCAACCCACCACTCACCTCCCCCCCAACCCGCCCCGCCCCTCTCCCTCCCACCAACCACGAGAGTTTACACTGGAGTTGCAGACATTTGTCTGCAATTTTTTGTCTGCAACATTTTGTTGTTGACTTTTTGTTGCCGACTTTTTGTTGCACACAAAATACATTGTCACTTGTTCCACTGCAACTTTTATCGCCAACAGAAAGGCAACACTTGTCCAGTCAGTCAAGTTCATTACTGCTTTGTTGAAGTTTAATGATTCAGCTATTTCACTCCAAGCAGTATTTATTTTATTATTATTAATATTATTATTTTGTTCTTGTCTATGTATTCAGGCAACGTTGGGTTCCACAGAACGGGCCTTTCTTGATATAGCTCAATTAATGATACACTTTGATCCTTGACCAATCCATATTAACTACAACGAGGAACAGTTTCAATACACACACAATAACAACTCAAGTTACATTGCCACACGGCGTAGGCCTACAAACGACACTAGCGTAGCCTTTGAACTGTATCCGCACATATATAGTAAAATAAAGCCAAAATATGGATAGAAAACAAAAAAATTGTTGGATATCAATTTTTGCTGAAATGTGTTCTATGCCATCCCCTGACCTCTCTCAGAAAAGTCCCCTGAAAATCCCCAGTGGGCAACATACCTAATAATGATGGGATGGCCCACTTGGAGTCAGAAATAAATCTTTCGTCGACCAATGGGTTTATTTACATCAAATTAAAGCCCTTAAGTATTAGAATATAATGCCGCAAACCCTATCTCAAAAGGTTGCCTAAGTCGAAAACGGCAGCCTAGGAATAGTAATCAAATTTTAACCTAAACGCTTAAAAATGTAATATTTTTTAATACTTGACCTTTCGAGGTGCTCTTTGCGGCAACCGTTTGCTTTTACAATTACCTTTGAAAATGCGGATAGCTTATCATGTGTCTATCATATTACCCTTGAACCATCCTCTACATGAACGTCCCAAAGAGGAAGTTAAAAAAAATTTTGTTTTAGTCCATAGCCATGCTATACATAATTTTAAAGGTCTTAGTAAGGAGAGTACATAGCCGAAAACCAGACATCAAAAGGTCAAAAATGCCGGAAGCTATTTAATTTCAAAGTTTTGATAATATTATTTAATTCTAAACTTTGGACGCCTGCCATTTTCCTCCCGAAAGTTATATTAAGGTCGGGTTTATGGCATAGTATTCTACATTTTAAGACCTTTAATTATATAATATAATATTTATACACCTTCTGGAATGTATTTAAATTTATTATGCTTAATATCATATTTTAATATAACTCATTATGGGCCAACACCTCATTTGAAAGCGTGATCCCCATATTGGATTTCTGGGGACTTTTCGAAGGAATGTCAGGGGATGCCATAGAAGACATTTCAAAAGAAATTTGCTTTCCAAAAGTTATCTCATTTTTTCCTGACTAATTTTACCACACTATATTGAGGGATACTGAATGCGGCATCACCAGCGCCAGGACAGTCACGTGGTACTGGCAGGTGGAGCGGGGGCTGAGGGGATGTCTGCAACTTTTGTTACACCGTTAGGCTTGTCGCACACTACGGCAGACCAGCTCAGACCGCTCAGACCAGACCGTTCCGGCAAAATTCGGAAGCCATGTATTCAAATGTAGAGCCGCACACTACGTCAGGTCAGACCGCTCCGCTCAGTCCGCTCAGACCGTCTCCGGCACTTTTCGGTCAGCGAGCGATTTTTGCCGGAGCTGCCGGAACGAGACGCCGGCCCGCGGCCAGTGAACCAGTGTCAATAATATGTAGCAGCTTCAAAAACTTTTCGTAACTCATACGAAAATATCTAAAGAATCTTACGTTGTCGTTTTTTAATCTTGGGAAAAGAGTATGATACTCTCCCTCACTATCCCGTGCGACATTAATACTGTGCACCCAAAATTTCCTCCTTTTTCTCCTGGTTTTTTGGGCCTTCTCGTCCTCTTCCGCAGCAAGTGCTAATGCTACTATAGCAGTTTCTTCATCACTACTACTAGAGCCCATCGCACAATCGCACTAATCGCACTGAACAAGTATACACAAAGCATACATGCAGCCAATGCCGCTGTCTGTTGACTATTAACTGAGGTTGGCGCTCAAAAAACGCCTGAGCTGAGCGGACTGACCGGACGTAGTGTGTGGGAAAACTGCCGGATCTGAGCGGTCTGGTCTGAGCGGTCTGAGCTGGTCTGGCCGTAGTGTGCGACAAGCCCGCCCCTTTTATGCACGGCGTCGGGCGACAGACGTAGGGCGCGCGTCATTGTGACGCTGACAAAAATGTCAAGCGTCTCTCCAGCGTCGAAAGACGTCCGTCGGGCGCACGTCGGACGGACGTCGGACGTCGGTCTTTAGGCCCGATAGTTTCCTATAGTTCTGCAATCTATGAAGTGACCAAAACGTTTTTGGAAAAATCCAGAATTCTAACACTTCGTTGACTGACACACTTAAAGTTTCAATTGTTATATCATATTCACTCAATATGATCATTTGACTCTTACCATTTTAAAATTAAACCAAAACACGTATTAATTTAAAGTACTTAGGCATTTCTCAAACCACAATTCAGCACCCATTGATCCCCTATCACGATCACGATCAGAATGGTTTATTTATGATTTGCATACACGCTCAGTAAATCAGTAAATTTAATAGTTTTTCTACATTTTAAATTACTAATGATAGTAAAAACCAGCAGTCAATTTGTAATCGTTTTTAAGGTTGGTAACGCTTCTAGCAGAATTTTTAGACGCTAAACAGTTTTAACCATTTTTAAAGAAATCTATATATTTAAAACACAAAGGTAAAAACCTTTGGACAGTTCGTCTGTGACTTCTACTGGACCGATTTACATGCGGGTTGTACCAAAAGTAACATTTTCGGTTCTATATTAGCAGGTTATATTCGTATTTCAAACATATTTACGTTGAATCGGTCAAAAATGAAAATAAACTTTTCTTATGGAGATTTAACGGGGAAAAAAGCCACATTTCCAATCCTTTGGACAATTCGTCTGAGACTTCCACTGGACCAATTTACACGCAGTTTGTACCAAATAAACCGTAAACATTTGTATTAGCAGAATTTATTTGCTTTAACATTATTTTTCATCACACTACATCGATATCACCTGTTTTCGACCCTTGTTTATACAGTCGAAACACCTGTTTTGCCGGCCTAGGCCGGCAAAATTTTCCGGCCTAGGCCTGCAAAATCAGCTGGCCTAGACCTTACATAAAAACATTCACATCAACACGTTGTATCACAAAAACATGTGACTGCAACAATGAAATGAATTGGTTGCCTAGCAACAGGAAACTCAAGCAGTACATCTCGCTAGGTTAGTTGATGTTATGTTTACTTTGTTATGAACGAATAAGTAATGTTTTCACTTGTTTAGAATTTATTGAATTGTGTAGTGTGATGAAAAATATCGTTCGTAACTCGGGCCGAAAGCGTTTTGCCAACCCTCGATCGTTTCAAGTTCTCGACTTCGTCTCGAACTTGAAACACGATCTCGGGGCCGGCAAAACGCCACTTTCGGCCCTTGTGACGAAATATACTATTACTTCTATCTTACTTCCTTCAATTAAAAATATCGACATTTTCAAACCTTTACAATTTATTTATTTTACACGATTTCAATCAGCTGATTGTAAACACACGAGGTATTTTGTCTAAACACAGAATGGATGAACAAAAGCTCATGAAGGATTTGGTTTATTATGGCCAGTATCTAAAAACGTTTACAATTATTATGATGTATTAATTCTTTAAATGGAAAGAAAGTTGCTTAATTATGTAAAATAGCTGATTGCTATGAAATAAAGACTGGATTGTAAAGGTTCAGTTTAAATAAATTGTTACAATTTTATTAAAAGAAACGTATTTAGCGGAAATTCGTTGTGCAATCAATTTGTCGGTTGCCAGGTTGTAATGCTTTACATTTCTCTCACATACCAACGGAATTTGTGGCACAGTCGGTAGCGTAACATTACACAAACCATAAGGCCCGGGTTCCAAACCGAACTCCTTCAACATACTTTTTGTAATGTGTCTACTAACAACGGTGTCACTCATAAATGTTTTACTGATGGTACCGATATTTATTTTAAGCTAAATAGAGACATTACAATATTTATAGGCCCTTTCAAATCCTCAAAAAACTTATTTATTAAATTAAAAAAAATAATAAATACAACTTGATAGTTTAGGCTTGCTTATTTCTTATGTTTTGATTAGGCTACTAAGATTTAGGCCTAAGTAAACAATAGATTTGTTATGTTTATAAAATACTAAAGAATGTCTGTGTTACATAGTAAGGGTACAGCATTATTGTTTTAAAGGAATAAGCCTATAGGCCTACTTTGACAGACACTCCAACTAAAATTATGTAATATGCTGTGAAATAAATTTGTATTTTTTAAATTTGGATAGTTATTGAAACTTGCACACTACAGCATAAATATTGCTATATGAAAGTGGTTATAAATGGTTTCTCTACGTTCTATCCTACCCTAATACCAATATTTGTTACCAATAATTGAGCTATATCCGTCGAGTATCGACGGGCAACAACTAGTTGAATTTAAATTTCTCCTCTAAGCTGAGCCATTTCAAAATGTATAGTCCTAAAACCACGTGTTAGCTGTCCAATCAGGATTCTCGGAAACAGCCTACATGCAGGTTTGTCAAATATTTCATGTATTCTATACCGAAATACATGTATTATCTGTACCTTACAATAATACTCATAGCATTTTTACAAATTTATGAATCATTCAATAGAAGAAAGGAGATTGTGTGTATAAATACATAATAAATATGCAAAGAAATTAAAATAGAATTTTGTACATTGTATCTATGGTTTAATCACAGACGGCAGATAGGGATTAGTCGAGGAGCGGTTGGATGGGGGGGGGGGGGGGGAGGGCTTCACAACCTGAACTCTGCACCGGCCGTGCCGCAAAAATTTTTTCGGCGGCCTTGTATACAGATATCTTTCATATACAACTCCCAGATTCCTAGCCGGCTGTTATATTGTAATAAGCCAAACCTACACATTAAAAAGTAACAGTTCTCAATTAAAGTTCTTAAAAAGCAATTGTTACAAATAATATTAAAAAACAAATGGACAATATGTTGTAATGTAAAATTACCAGCTGGAATCAGGGGTGGAATGAGCCGCCGGGACACCGGGAAATTTTAGTTTAACAAATAGTTTCAATTTTCAATTTAACTTGGCCTATCATAATTTGGACTGTAATTTAAATGTTTGTAACTGTAGCACTATAGAGAAAGTAAGCAGTTTTCAATATCTGGGAGTGATATTGGATGAAAATTTAAATTGGGGAAAGCGTGTTTGTAACTTACATTCAAAGGTTCGATCTCCTTAAAGAACCTTTTACTTCTTAAAAAATATTTGTAATACTTTTTTTACTAAAAACTCTTTATTTTGCTCTAATTAGTTCAAGATTAGAATATGCTATATCTTGCTGGGGAGGAACATTTAAAAGACACATTGAAAAATTAAGAACTACTCAAAATCATTTTTTGCGATTAATTACAAACAGCTGTAAAAGAGATAGCTCTTTTCCGTTATTTCTTGAACTTAAAATACTTCCCATTCAACACTTATACATTTACAAAGTTCTCAGACTTTTTTATTTAAGAAGTGGTAATACTGGAACACAAAATCTTTTACATAACACAAGGAGTAATCATCTGGGGCTATTAAGATTACCTAAAGTCAATAAATCATTATTCAGACACTCTTATCAGTACAACGGACCTAAATACTTCAACCAGTTACCTCAGGATGTTAGAAGCTGCTTAAATGTAAATTCCTTTTCTTCTAAAGTAAAACAATGGCTCTTTCAGAATCCAAATATAGATTTTTTAAACAATGTTTTAATTTAAGTACTTTTAATTTCGTTGGTATAAAATTGAAACTATTTTTCTTGTATGTTATTTAATTGAAAGATTATATTTAACATTTTTATTATTTTTAAAACTATTTATTTATGTAGTCTTTGTTTGGTATAAGTTTTAATTTATGACAAATTGCAGACGCTACGGAGAGCGGCAAAATGTGTTTTTTTTAGTGTTAGGACTGGACTCAGAAAACAATTTAATAATCTTTCATTTTGTTTATTTTTCACGTTGTCACAATTACTGGTGATGTGGCAACGAAACTCCTAGTTTTATATTGTGAATGTATAAATGTATATATATTGGTGGAATAAAGTCATTATTTCATATTTCATTATTTCAATTAATTTACAATTAATTATAAAGGCGCATTGTTTTCCTAACTGCAAATTGGAAGACGCTACATGCGTGACATTACAGGAATAAAATATCATCAAGAGGCGCGGAGGCGCTTCATTGCTGAATGAGCGGGTAGAAGTGAACGGCTCTTTTGAACGGTTCTTCAACTTGAACGGTTCTTTTATACCTGTTGGGAATTTTCAAACTTCGGCCTTTCCCGCGCAGATTTATACACAATGGGACGGTTTACCTTTTTATACCCGTTGAGACGATTTAATACTTTATATATAATGGGAAGAATCTGTCCCAACGAAAATAAAACTCAATTTATATTCGTTGGGACGATTTGAGAATATTTATACCTGTTGAGACGATTTAAACTTTGAATTTTCCCGCCACTTTTTATACCTGTTGGGACGATTCGTTTTTCTATCTGTTGAAACGAATTTCGCGTTTATACCCGTTGGGATTATACCTGTTGGGACCTCGCCCGAACAGGTCCCTTTTTCCTTTCAGCCTCACATATATAAAACCAATGTTGTCGAATGGTGAATCGTTTTTGCTATGATTATTGTCCTATTGTTTATTTTCTAAAAAGTTTAACGTTTACTTTTATACATAAAGGTCAAAGGTGTAGGTCCATAAAAATTGATTATCTGTTCAAATTTACTACCTCAATTTGCTACAATACAAATTTTAATTTAAAGTGGTTTTAGCGAATTTCCCTATAGGGAATACGCTATTACGGTAGTAGTCATGCTAAGACCTAAGCCCGGGACCACTTTACTTTTTCATTTTGAGGTCCCCAGAAGCCAAAAACACCATTCGTTCATTTTCATATATATGTATATATATATCTATCTATCTATCTATCTATCTATCTATCTATCTATCTATCTATCTATCTATATATATATATGTGTCCGTGGTACCGATAACTTTTGAAGGGAACCTCCGATTTTGATGAAATTTGGTATGAAGGTGTAAGACCAGGTCTATTTCATGAGTTCGCGAACCAGCATTGTCGGGTTATGGGAACGGGGTTTTATGGGGTTTCAAAGGGGTCAAAAATGGGTTTTTGGCATTTTTCGACCGCAATTTTCAAAATTCATCAATTTTAACTGAAACCATTTTAAAGAGCTTAAAAAAACAAACAATTTGGTATTTTGAATTTTCATCTTAGCATAACTGGTTACGGGGAAAATCCAAAAATGTGTTTTCCATGTTATTCTTATGGGAAATCAAAATAACCCTATATCTTGCTTATTTATTGACATAACTTAATCAAATTTGGTATGTACATTATCTAGATAGGGCTTAACTTATAATTGCTTACAAAACCCTTATGGCGGCAAACCTACATACTCACCCCCATGGGGTTTATAGGGAAAATAAAAAATTGCCAGAGCTTAATACAATTTTGTGTTTACATTCACCAATTATTGATTAACTTAGATTTTCTAACAACACCCCATGGCAGCAAACCTACATACTCGATCCTATGGTGTTTTTACGGGGAAAGTAAATAATCTGAAATTCCACTGGAAATTCGCTGAGTACGCAGGTCTGCTGCGACGGGGGTATTTAATATGTTTTTTTCTAGCTTGTGACAAGTAAACATTATTTTGGGCTGGCAGTTGCCTCAATACTGCCTTGCCTGTTTGCTGTTGTATCTGCTCCTGTGAAGTCACTTTATTTATTCTTTGTGTTATTTGCGATTCCCGGCTTAAAGTATTCATTTTAAAGAATATACAGTTCATAAATGTATTTGATTGAGACTTAAAATTAATTTCGTGCATATTTTAAGGTTAATACGCCCATATATAAGTAAACATCTAAACTATGAATGAGTCTGTTTCTATAAGTGTAAGTGGGAGGGGGCGGCAGAAAATGGATAGCCTACAGGCGGCATAGCCTACTCCTAAATTTGGCCCTGTCTAAGTGAGCAGAGCGAAAGAGCTCGTCTCTCAAATTTATCGAGAAAATTAAATGTTCCGTTATTCCCCGGTAATTCTTGATAAATTACACACCAAAGTGCTCACAATCTCGAGTTTATCGGCAACCAAGAGGAACAGTCTCGCTATACCCTTGATTTATCTATTCATCTGTCTAATTTATTTTACAACCATGCAACAGCTTTTGTACGTAATTATTTTCATCATCTAGAATAAGCAATGTTTGCACTGGCAAAGTGTTTTTCCGTCAAAGGGTTTTAATATTTTGGTTGAATATGATAGTTTCGGCCAAGAGACAAACCAATTGGAGTTGGTCTTGTCGCTGGGAAATCTGGTTTTCGTCCTAGAGCCCATCTATAAAGTTCCCATGTTATTCTTATGAAGATTGGTTGTAGCTACTTAGCCGACCGGGCGAGAAAGCGGAGCGAACGAGCTTTTGTCTGAGAAAAGCAAGAGATAATATTAAATTTTACCGCGCATAAGCTCGGCCCCCCTAGTAGTACTATGTCTTTGTCTATAGTTTAAAGTTGGTGATTTCATTGCTGCCGATTCCACGCGCGCATCCGACCGCGACGTTTAACCGGAAGTACTCTTCTTTAGACAATACTGTATTTCATTAAATTCAATGTGAATTCACATTGTAAAGAGTTTACTTGCTGACTCTATAATACATTTAGACATTCGTAATTAATTCACAACACATGCCTTTATAAGTATCAACTAGGCTCCTATAGGATTTATTTTTCCAGAAATACTCGGTTTCATTGGAAATTTCGTCATCCTACATAAAAATCCCATAAAACATCACAATTATTCCCGCTTATCCCAGCAAGCCCCATAAAATCCCCAAACGCAGGGAAAAAACCATCTCTTGGCAACCCTGCTGGTTGCAGATGTCATGGCAGGGAAGTCGTTCAAAAGAGCTGCTCTGTAAAAGAGCTGTTCACTCCGAACGACTCTGTAGGCGCTATGTTACAAATTCGATATTAGTGGCTATGTAGAATAGTTGCTAATCGAGATATACAGCAATTTGTCGGAATTAAAAGTAATTTTTTACTTTTAGATGCTACAAGAGAAATATATTTTACCAATATAACAGTCAAAATCAATGTTCTAAAAAGTATAGGTCATATTCTCGTTAACGCCTACACAAATTTGAAATGTTCTACCAGCGCCTACAAGTGTAGGCGCTAATTCACACTGCCATTTTAGTTGCTACGTTAACATTCAAATTATAGTTGCTATGAGCGTAGCTACTATGAGACCCCACGAAGGGATGTAACCATGATATAAACGAAACATCTTGATAGCTAACTCATAGGTATAAACAATTACATATGGATCGATAACTGAGATGGCGGAATAGTGTTAAAAACGAGCTGGTTTCCCAGGTTGGCCCACACCACTACTAGTTTGGGTTTGGGTTACCGCCGCCGATGCGCAGCACAATATCACCTGGCATCGTTATTATTGGTGGGTCTGGTTTGTTTACATTCTTTTATTTCAACTGAAATCGTCTATCTTCTTATTTCTATAAGGGTTTCGTCTGTTACGTCCCTTTTTCTCTCGACCTACTGAACCGATTTTTAAGATTGAGGTGTCATTTTAAAGCTTAGGATATACCGCAGTAACGAATCGTAATTTAACTAGGTATACAATGCAGTTGTCTGCTTGCAATATTGAGCGGAGCGACTATTTTTTGGATCAATAATAGCAAATGTTTTATAGGTAATACATAAGTAAGCTCGTTCGCTACGCTCACTCGCCGTCAGGGTTTAGCTTGTTCGCTGAGCTCACTCGCCATTTTGGTCAGCTCGTTCGCTACGCTTACTCGCCTTCAATTTAGTTCGTTCGCTGCGCTCACTCACCTTTTGGGTCGGCTCCTTCACTGCATACACTCGTCGCCAGATTTAGGTTGTGCGCTGCGCTTACCCGCCACAAGTCTGCAATACTCTAATAATTTTGATTACGCAGATTTGCTGCGAAATTAAATGGTGCGTCGTCCAAGATTTGCACTTCCTCTCCGTAAACGTGGCATTTCATTCGTACAAAGGTAAACAATCCACTAAAATAAACAAAACAACAATTTCACATAAAACTACTGTATTCACAAACAGATGATAGTAGGCTAACAGTCTGCAGTTAAATTTGATCCTTATAACAGCTGTATAATCAACACACAGTAAACAAACCAAATAAAATACGTCTCCTATTAAAATAACATGGTAACTTTAAAAGGCCGTAGGGCAGAACCCTTATGTCCGATTTTTACCATTTCAGATTTATACCTTCCCATAGATGGTTACTATGACCGAGCAAAATTTCGTGAGGATCACTCCAGCCGTTCAGAAGGAGTACTTGTAAATAAAAAGCCAGAGTGTAGTATAGGAGCTTCGCTCGCTTTGCTCGCTCCGCTCAAAAAGTCATATTGTTCGGGCTTCGCCCCCCTCGCCTTTGATTTATTTCTAGAGGGCGCTTAAAAATGTTGACCAACTTTTATTGCAATTTCTTTAATGTGAATTGTAATTTAACAGCTGATTGCCTTCAGATGAATTTTTAAAGCCAGATTCACTGCCAAAACCGAAATAAATAAATAAATAAAAATAAAAAAAAACAGATTGTAAACAAAAATAGATCTCTGTCACTTCATAACCAAAATTCACATACTGTAGGTGAGTTTCACTCATACAGAATCATAAAATGCGCAAATTGCGCACGGGCCACCTCGTTATTATTTGTGGATCGAACCCGATTAACCCCAACTAGTGGTGGGGGTAACTGTTCGTTTTTGTAACATTGTGTTACCGATCAGATGTACCTAATTGTTTATTTTAACTATGAGCTAAATCAAAGTCAAATCATTTATTCCTTTAGGTACATTTTGTACAATTGGATATGTCTCAAAATACAAGTGAAATTGCACTTATGTCATATATAAATGTACAATCAAGGCAATAAAGATAAAAAATCACAGATTTCAGTTTACAATTACAAATTTAATTCTACAAACAAAGGTTTACAATGAAATTACACCTAAAACTAGCATTACCGGTACAGTAGCCATTATATTAATAATTCTTTTTTGAAGAATGAGAATGTTGGAAATTTTATTTGAATTTCCCCATAAGATCAACCCATAAGTCAAACCTGACTGAAAAAAACCCAAAATACACAATTCGCAAGTAGTCCAAAGTAATACCAACTGTATGATTTTTCAATCTTCTGAAGAGAAAAATAATTTTAGAAAGTTTGGAAGAAATAAATCAATGTGGGAAGACCAACTGAGTTGAGTGTCAACCAGGGGTGCCCACAGGGGGGGGGGGTTGTTACGACGCAGACTGCGTCATTGAAATTTTGGGGGGGGGGTCGAAAAAAGGGTATTTTTGTCCGAGATGGGGGGGGGGGCGATTTTTAAAGTATACTTTTATAACGAGTAGTATTAAAACTAAAGTTTTTTTTTTAATAAACAAATCATTTATTACCGTCAAAAACTGTACAGCTTAGGATTTACCACCAAATTTCCCCAACTGTTGGTCAACAAAAACAGTGACTCTGTATTCATTTCTCTAAGGTTGGCGGAATCTAGAAGCCTATGGTTGCTATGGAAACGGGCGAGCTGTAAATGACGCGCGCTATGTCGTTCGTGGAAGCGGCGAAATTCGATGCCAAAGTTGATTCACTTGCTCATATCTTGCAACAACATCAGAAACAGACACATTAAGCTGTTTGTAATTTTGTCCGGAAAGTAGCGTTTTTCATAGCCTTGGTCAATGAAATTTCACGATAAAGAAATCAGAAATCTGACTGTTGTGCGTGCGCGATAACCTCAAAACGTTTAGTTGGTAAGTTCTATTCAAGGTTTCTGTGATTCAAAATCAGACCATTATTAAATTTTATTCTAAAAGTTGACAATGTATTAAGTTAAATTAGATCGCATTAAAACCATCCACAAAAAGGAAACTATAAAGATTCATGTGTCCCTGATGATTGATGAAACACCAAAACAAACGAAACAATCATTTATTTATTTATTTATTTATTTATTTATTCCAACGGTCAAAACAACCAATACATAAATAATTTATATGAGAATTAACATACATATGAATAATATAGATACAATGTGTATGTTACAAAGGGCCAACAAAGAATGCAAACAAATATTATAATACGAGAAGTTGCTATGTGACAATCAATTATGAAACAGAACGTGAAAATAAACACAATGATAATTGGATGAACGGATCGAAGAGGAGAGAATCCTCATACATGACTGTTGACAACCTCACTGTAGTGATAAATCCCGATTTCAATGTCCAACGATTACGTTCGCAGGAAGCCTCAGATCTACTTCAAACTTTCACAGTAGATTTTAGGCGTAATTTGTAGATTCCCTTTCTTTTTTGAAGCTATTCTGTTAAGTAATAAACTAATTAGACGTAATTTAATTTCCCATAAGAAATGCATTGGAGGCCGTAATAAGCGATGTTTATCTGTTTAGGGTACGTTAAACGGTGGCATTGTTGTTTTGTTGTCGAAAGTGTATAATACAATATGTTATTTAAAAAATATTTTAAAAAAGGTTTTGAATACTGCAAAGATAAATTTGATGTTAACAAACAATTATAAAAAGAAAATTTTACAAAAAAAGCGGTTAACAATTTAAACTCACACATAAAAACGTAAATAAATAAAAAATAAAAATAAAACAGTGTGTGTCAGATGTCCGTCTGATTAATATAGAGATGGCAGCGGCTACACAACAGTGTAAACAAGAGTCAAGTTCAATTTATATTTGTCTATTATTTATTTACAGTCTGGTCGGTGTACGGTTTGGGTGTGTGTGTAGGTTAGTTATGTATCATCGCCAATTCGGCAGTTCGTATAATAAGTTTTTAACGTTTGAATAAGTTGAATCGTATAATAAGTTGAATAAGTAAATTCATGACACCCCTTTGTACTGTACGTAAATTGTTTAGGTCTCAATTTTCACTTAGGAGTGCAGAGTTCCATGCAAATTTTGTACTCATGATAGGTCTAGAATTAACTCAGATTATTCTATGAATATGTCAACGCATCAGTCAGATTACTCTCCAGTTTTCAAATTAATTCAATTTATGTCCCCACACGAAGTTGTGATTAGCACTACAGAGTAACTCTTCAAAATATCAATAGGCCTAGGCCCCTCCTGCTTTTCAAAAAGCCTTGTGATATAACTTAATATTAATTTATAGAGTGAGTAGGCTTTTAGGTAGGCTATATTTGTTGTATAGGGCATAATCGCATAATTTATTGGTTGGCTTAGGCCTAGAAGTGTATGATTATACTTGTTAAGGGCCCATTTCATCATCATCAATTACAGAATTATTACAACAGGACAGGCTATAACAGATAGGTAGGCCTATGCTAGGCCTACCTTAAGCCTAGACCAAAAGTTTGTCCCAAGAAATATGTCGCTAGGCCTACCTTAAAATGTTTTTAGCCCAGAGGTAGGTAGACAATCAAAAGATGTTAACTTTTGCCAAAGAACTAAAAAGAGTTAGTTGTTGACTTATGTAGCATATCTAGGGCTAGGCTATATGACTTAGGTCGACAACTTAGGTTGTCAACCTCTGGTGTTATCACACCTTTAGGCTGCACTTTTGTTTACGCCCGGTGGAACTATCAAATGAAAATATACTATTCATTGCATCAAATCGGTATAAATATTGAATCAACTTAAAAAACAAAACTTCGTTAAGCTACTCCACCGTTATTACAGTTGTTAACATTTTGAGTTTGCGATTAAAATTGTGTGATGAAAACAATCGAATCAACAATGATGTTGAGGTAGGTAAGAAGTATTTCAAATTATTGTAATAATAATCAAACCTAACCATAATAATAATCTAACCGTAACTTAAACCTCCGTCACTTTTATGGACAGCAATGTTTATCAAAATCAATGTTTTTTTTTTAAATTTTAAAATGCATTTTAGGCCCTAGGCCTAATTCCCTTACAAAAAGAGAAAAATACCTCTCTAATTCATATTTGGCATCATTTGTGTGACACAATTTTAGATCTAATGAAGTGTGCATCTTCTCACAATTAAGATACAATTAGGCTACAAAATAAACTTGGTTAAATAACTTAAGTTAGTGTATTTTTTATTGTTCTTTGATAATGTTAAAGGCTACATTAGTTCAAAATTTGTACTTGTTTGCAATATATTTGTTTTATTGTCAAAAGGTATTTTTGATTATCTTGGAACAAAACTAAATCAGTTAATAAAGTCACATTCGTATCGTGTAGTAACTTATTGTATCATCGATAAAATAGCAATATTATTGAAAATTCGAAATTTTAACATCAATAATAACTGTGGAGTAGGATAATGAAGTTTTGCCCGTATAGTATCCAAAATTCTATCAAATGGATTGACCTCAACAAAATTTACACTAATCTAACCTATTGTAAAGATAAACTCCACTAAGAAGAACTATGTAGGCTTAAGAGTCATCTTCACCCCTGGGCCAGTAACCCATTGTTGCGCAGTCGGCAATGTTAATCATACGGCTTTTATGCTAAAACATGGTCATGTTTTCCCCTGTTTCGGACGCCGTTTTTCTTGAAATTCGGTAAGTGTTTAGTTGAATAGTTATATTAGGTTTCTCATACCTCGGAATTTTGAAAATTTAACAAATAGGCCTATTGCTCTCTGTGACGTTGCAAAGTAACTCGATTTTCCTTAGTTAATATTTCAAAATTTAGTAAAATTTTCAAAATTTCGAGGTATGAGAAACCTAATATAAGTATTCAACTAAACACTTACCAACTTTCAAGAAAATCGGTTGAAAAACGGCGTCCGAAACAGGGGAATACAAAACCATGTTTTAGCATAAAAGCCGTATGATTAACATTGCCGATTGCGCAACAATGACCTACTGGCCCAGGGGTGAAGATGACTCTTAAAGGAAAGTAAATGTGAGAATAGGCAACAAACAAAATTAAGTCGGCTATTATAGGCTATAGGTATGGCATGGTAATTTTTTCCTTAGCCAATAGGGCAGGAACATTAACAAAAATATAAACTATATACCGTACCGTAACTGTAAAAGTACTTTTATCATACTTTGCGACAAAATCGACCTACTCTTAAAGCCATACACGTAGACCCACACTACAAACAGTGCTTAGTTACAATTTGATTCCGGAGGATGCTGAAATTATAAGGATGTAAAATTTCTTATTATAAGTTCATAAATGGAAATTTTTACTGTTTAACTGGTATCATTAACCTTCCAACATTGAGCCATATCTGACGCTTAGTCAGGTGGTCTATATTTTATTTTGTTAAATTTTTTAGTTTATACTGTATGATTAGTAGCTTTTTAATTTTTAAAATTTAAGTCATGTTACATTATACTTGATGTTGAATGTATAAATTTGAAAATAAAAAATATAAATAATAGGAAAAATTAGTTACCGCTAAGCCCACAGTGATTGTATTTGTTATTTAGGAAACGTTTTCAGTTAAGTTGTCATCTATATATGCTGTTATCATGATTTGTATTGGGTCTGTTTCAATTATTTTATTTTGGATCAGGTTAAATGGTTTTGTTTATGAAGTCACATTTTAAAAAAAAGTCGGTAATCCTGAATATAAATATTCTTATGGAACCAATATTTTTCATTTGATACTTACAATGATACTCTTTTACAATTTGATTTTTTTATTTTCATAAAATATCGGGTTCATTGATATTTCCACTGGGCGTATACGGAAGTGTAGCCCACCACTAATACATCATGGTTGTACTTAAAACTCATGCTAGGCCTAAACGTTTTATTTTTTACAAGGTATTAAAATTGAGGGTTACCAGTATTGTCGAGCCCTCCAAATAACCAAACTATACTATATACAGTAGGAACTTGATTTACAGTACATTGGACCCTCACTTAAACGGCCACTTCAGGACCACACCCCGACTGGAAAACGAATTGGCTGGTTAACTGAAGTACGTTTAAATATGTCAAATTACAGTTTTCTATGGCCTATGCAATAATAAGTAGTAAACAACACTACATTTATAAAAAATATTCCTTATTTAGTTGGTTACAAACTGCCTTTAATGTTTTGTCACTCATTTTGTAGGCCTGAAAAGCATTTAGGATCGGTCAGGTTAGAGGGAGCTATGCACATATTTTGTTTAGTTCTGTCCGATAATATTTTATCCAATGCTTAAACTTATTTTGTGGACAGGAAAGTCCTGCTATTTTTTAAATCTACCATATTTAAAACCTTTTGTAACAAAAAACACTAAAAAAATTAAATAAAAACCGACTGTTCCTGAGGTTCTTAAAAGTGAGGGAATCCTGATTGTTGATTTTCCAGAATATTTATGATTATTGGCCATGATTCATCACTGTTGCGGTCGCTTTTCTGTGGTTTGTTCCTTTTTTTGAAACTTATTTAGGCCAACCATGTTCTAGGAGTATTTTCTACTATTTAATGCAATCGATTGTCATTGAGTTTGTACACCCTGATTGTACACCCTGTTTGAGTAAACTGCAGGAGTAAGCTGTTCTCTAACTGTCATTATTTGAAAGTTCCGTCTATTTTTAAAATTAGCCAAACCAATTAAGGTTCAGCCCTAATTTCGATTGGATCGGTAGAAGTAGAACTAATAGTTATTTTTTTCTTCTAGCCTACATAAAAGTCTAAACAAAATGTATACGGTACCAACCACTCAGTCACTGGACCTCAACTTAAAAATAAAAACTCAATATAAAAAAACATGAAAATTTGTTTTGATGTTTAAAAGGAACTTAGAGCAAAGAGCAGTAGGACCAAAACTGAAGACTAATTGTATATGGGTTAACTAAATATACCTATTGTTTTGGCGCTATTGCTAAAAATCAGAAAACGTATATAATAAAAATTGCTTAAAAAGATATCACAAAAATTTATCTTGAGAGTTGGAGGAACCTTGATAGTTCGACTCTCGGTAGTTCGACACTCCTTACAAATAGTTCGACAAGTCAACTTGTAAAGGTATAAATGACAACTTAGCATGTCATTACAATTGATTTAATGTCAATGTTGGGGACTTTCAAAATGTAAACAAAATGGTGAATGATTTTAATTTTGGCTATAGTCCTATTATAGTTTAATTAAGTCATGTTTTTTTAATATTTATTTAGTGTTTCTTAAATTCAACAGATTTTTATGCTCCCTATATTAACATTTCCCACAAACTCCCTATAGTTTCGAATTTTCGATAGTTCACCACTTTCTAAGTCCACAAAGTATCAAACTATCGAGGTTCATACACCGTATTGCAATAGCCTTTGTCAAAGGTCTGGAATTGAATGAAGTTGAGACAACCGATAAACCACTGCTACCAATGAAAATACATTTAATGGATGATATCACTGATTTAATATTTTAGCCTAAAATTGGCTTTCACAAAAGGTGATAGGGTGGAAATGGGACACTATGGTGGAGGAATGGTCTGTTGACCGTAACATTGAGGGTGTGACATTGAGGAACAGGGCAAAATGAGCAGAAAGATCACTATCCAAAACAGTACATTTAGTACTGCGTTGTCATGAAATTTTCAATTGAATTGGGATATTTTAGTGATAGAGAACATGAAAACCAGTTGACACATGTCGGCTAGATGGGAAATGTCCATGGCTAATTAATTGTTCAATTCCCGGAGTGCAGCTGGATTACTTGGCAACCAACCATTTGACCCTGGACTAGAGGCCTTCTATTATAATAATGGATTTAGGTCTACAGTACTTGGTTACAAAAATTTCTTTTAATGACATAGAAGGCCTATTAAAGGCAGTTAAAAGAATTCCTGATGTATTTATATTTGACCCTATCAGATCCAGTTCAAAGAATATTTTCCTCAATAACTTAATTATATGGAAAGAATATTCTCTGAATTGGATCAGAAAATATAAATACATTAGGCTTCCTCTTAACCGGCCTCCGCTTTAACAGGCCTCCAATGTCACAAAAACAATTTCATTTTAAGGTCTCTTCCACATACACCGACAAAAAATTGGTCAACACAAAATCTTGACCATTCACACAGACCCATTTTAATTACTGGTGGACAAAGCTGTTTGTTAATTTGTCATTGTTTTGCATTTACTTACAAATTTCAATATAAATCTTAATGTTATCTATACATGTATAGGGTACAACATTTTTTTCCTAGGAAATTATAGAATGATCAACAAGATCTGTTATCTCAGTCCGAGACTCATCTCACCCAGTAATTTCTATTCGTTAATATTAATATTATTGCCAACAATCATCTCATATTATCGTCAACTTATTGATAATGTGATGAAATTCACCTCACCACAACTTTCTCGCTGAAAGTTCGTTTCTGACCCATTAATAAAAATGTTTCTACTTGTGTCATAGCATCAAAATATGCTTATAAATTGACCTGTTTAACTGAAACAGCAGGTATAAATGCATGAAACCTATATTCAATGGAGAAAATTTAATTATAAGTAGGCCTACGTTGTCAGGAAATTGTAAATGTTTTAATAATGTTTTTAATTTCCACCTCTACTTTTATTTTATGGTGATCATCTTTAAAGCCAGTTTACAAGGGTGTAACTATAGTTTGATTTTGGAGGATGCAGAAATAGGCAGAAGGGTCATAACTATGTAAAATTCCTATATGAGAAGGTCATTTTTAAGGATTTCGAGGAAAGCTGAAGCCCCATCAAAACTCCCTCCTTCCTCCTTGCTACGCCTTTGCCAGTTAAATATCATGTATAAAAATTTATCAATAGGTGTAGTGTGACGTACATTTTTAGGAATTGAAGGGCATGAAGTACTATCAGTATTCAAGTTTTACCCCTTTTGCTAAAACATTTCTAAAAGTTGAGGCACAACCCCCTTCCAACGCTACACCTATATGTAGAGGAACTATACCGGGTGTCCCAGACCACCCGTACACCCATTTTAAAATCAACCCAATTAATTATTCATAAAATCAAATTATGCCATTATTGGTAAACCGGTTGCGCTCTATCCATTGATGATAATTTCAATGTACAGAGTGTACTAGAAGTAACCTACCCAGACCGGAAGTCATTAATTTTAAATACGAACCCCCATTTTTTATGGTATTTTTGATTCTACACATAATTCTAAGACAACTTTACAACTTCTAATCCTAATTGTTTGGGAGATAATGGAGGTAGAATTTTTATTTTTTCCATAATAATAACATGGGGCTAAATTTCTCACCCATTATCTCTGTAAATTTCCTGTTAAACTAAAAAGGCCTAGCGTAAGAATGCCTTAGTTTCTTCTTTTAAACACTTTAGCATCACAAATTATTAGTTTTGTCGTAAATACTTCTATTTTTCCATAAATTTTTCACTATGGCGAAGATTACTTTAAAGGTATCGTAGAAAATTAAAATTAATTATGTGATAATCGGTATTTTATGATGAAATATTATTTAAAATGAGCTTATAAAATATCTTTATGTTTATACAGTTATGTTAAAGGTAAAAGTTTCAGTGTTAATGAATATGAAAATTTGCTCTATGTTATTCTTATTGAGAAAAACAAAACTTCCACTGCCATTATCTCCCAAACCGTTAGGATTACGGGTATACATTAAATAATCTAAATCACTAAATCACTAATTTGAGGCCTCACAAAATAGTCTTAAAATTATGTCTAGAATCCAAAATATCATAAAAAGTGGGGGTTGATATTTAAAATTAATGACCTCTGGTCTGAATAGATTACTTCTGTTACACCCTGTACATTGAAATTATCATCAATGGATAAAGCGCAATTGGTTTACCTACAATGGAACAATTTGTTTTAGTGAAAAATGAATTTTGTAGATTTTAAAAGGGGTGTACGATCGTCTGGACACCAGGTATACATAATAGGGCATGAATAGGTCCTATATAATAAATAATGTGTAATTTTTTATACATATTAAGGCCGCTTTCACATTGGGTCGCTGCGACCTAGTGGCAGCTACTCGTCGGCCACTTGACCTGTTGAAAATGCATTGAGCCTTATGGAGCCTTTCACATTAGTGCGTCGCAGCGACCCACCTTGGTGGTAGCGACTCGGTCGCGAGAAAACTGCGTCGCTGGGCGGTGGCAGCAACCCTGCTCTTTAGCGACTCAAGTCGCTAGCGGGGCATTGAAACATACGGAGCCTTTCACACTCGGTGACTGCCACTCAACCTGCCACCACACTTTCGGGATGTACGCGCAGCTTGTTTTCGTCATCTGCCTGCCTCCTTCCCTGTGTCTGTCACTTTCGCAACTTGAGAACTCAGTCGCAGCCATTGTATATGTGAAATGACAAGCGTGGCTGCGACTTTTACGGGTTAGTGGCTGCCACTCGGTCCAAGGGACCCAATGTGAAAGCGGCCTAACAGTCTATATGTGAATGTGGTATAAGCCTTCACTGTATATCAATGAGTCATAAATGGAAATTTTTACTGTACAAGGCAAACCTATGTAAATTGTATTGAAGGTTGTTAAAACTTATACTGGGTGTCCAGCTTCAACTGTCCCAAACTTTACCAGGTTATTCAGCAATCCAAAATATACAAAAAAGTTAACGTGAATATTTGTCCTAAAATGCTTTAAGCTGCTAATACAAATTGTTTTTTACACTCATAATTTGAGCTACGGATGGTTGTATTGGATTCATATTTGGCATGAAACAGAAATTTTAAATTTCCTTTAGTTAATTTTTGATTTTACCAATGTTTACTTTAAACATGGCGGCGATTTTAAAATATTTTTAACTCAAATTTTTCAAAACTGGAAAATTTTTTCAAAACTTTACAATCAACAATACAACCGTCGCAGCAGACCTGCATAGGCCTACTTAGTTAATTTCCAATGGTTGTTATGTTTAATCAACAAAATATGGTTTTATGAGTGAGTGATGAAGTTATGTAAAAATACAACTATTAATCCATACAATAAAATATAAAATATTCCATTTTATTCCAAATATTATTGCCATTTATTATACATAAGTTATTTAAATATAATTACAGATATTATACAAAATATATATAGTTCTAAGAACAATAAATATGCATAGCAAGAGCTAAAATACACAAATATTGATCATAAAAACTTCCTGACATTTGGAAGTATTCTTAAAGAATGTAAAATTCCATACAATCGGATAAACAACATGAAGATGTTAACATTTTCCAAGCGTACAATGGGAGTTGTATGCTAAATCCTCAAATGTAGCTTAAACATTAATATGACGAATCAACACCTGCTACTAGGTGGCATTAAACAAATGCTGAAAGTCAATTTATCCGCTGATTATGTTCAAACACTTCTTGCTATTGTTTCTCCCACTATACAGTTATCTATCTTACTAATTCCGCAAGGAATTTCTCGTGAACAGCAAAACTCCCTTATTTTTGAACCGATTTTGATGATAGAGGTGTCAAATTAAATGGAATTCTCTGTAGACATCATTGAATAATTTGTGTCACCCTCAGTTAAATGTGCTTCGCCCCATTGGACTATAAAGTTTCCATGAATATTAAATATAAGACAAAATTTAGTAAGTTTACCTATAACATATGGTTCATTTCATGAAACAAACAGCTGTCTTCATAAAAACAAACCTGTCTCCCTTCTGTCAATTGAATTAATTTAGTTTTTCTGTTTACTTTTCAGTTAACTTTCAAATTCAAATACATCGATGACTTAGGAAATGGGATGGTGTTTATTAACATGCAGTTTTTATTCGGAGTTTCAGGGAGTGACAATTAGTTTATTTAATTATGTGATTGTATGTTATTTTCAGTTTATACAAGTTTCATACCATCTGCCTAGCTTTAGACTGGAGATGTATTCGTCGAGTATCTACTGGCAACGACTCGTTTTCAATTAAAACGACATTTGATTTAATATGTAGGCGTCTTTCCATGGGGGGTTTTGAGCAAATATTAGTTACTCACATCTAATAAAGGTATGCACCAAATTTTACTGAAAAATAATTTTAACCAGCGAATAATTTTAGTTGCAAACCAGCATTATCCGGTTGGGAAGAGGGTTTTATGAGGTTTCAAAAGGCTCAAAAATGGGTTTTTGGTATTTTTGGACATAAGTTTTAAAAATTCATTAACTATTTAAAAGAGCCTAAAAAAACAAAAAATTTATTATTTTGAATTTTTAACATGGCTTAACAGGTTATGGAGAAAATCCAAAAATAGGTTTTCAATGTTATTCTTATGGGGAATTAACAAAATCCTGTATCTTACTTATTTGTTGACATAACTTGATCAAATTTAATATGTCCAGTACCAGGTTAACCGAGCCTTGCTCGTTGGTTTTAATTCAGTTTTGATATAGTGTCATTAGAGCTATTAAATTTCCCCCAACAACCAACTATACCTCTTCACAGTTAACAGCTGTTTCAAAAAGTCTGCTTAATATTAATGTTCCTTTATTTTTGTATACCTTTCGTTGTTATTTCGTTACCAAAATAGCAACCCATAAGACCAATGTTAAAAATTACGATTTTTTAACTTAAATTCTGACAAAATTCGATTTTTCCTGGGATGGAGGCTTTTTCTAAACTTATTTTTGGGCCAATACACTTTTAATTGCAAAGTTTAAGCAAAATCTGACAGCTAGATTTCGAGATCGTGGAACACACATCCCTTCAGACATTCCTCGTATTATAGTATAGGATTCACTAGGTAGGGTGTAACTTATATTTACTTACAGCACCTATATGGCGGAAAACCTACCTACTCAACCCCAAGACCCCTATGGGATATATGGGAAAAATTAAAATATCAGAATTTGATGCAATTTAGTTACATCATAGAAAAACTAACCGATAGTTTTTCTATGGTTACATGCACTGGGAATTTTCCTATATCTACTTGCAATAACCGTAAGGCAGCAAACCTACATCCTCGTTCCCATGGTGTTTATGGGGGAAGTTAAAAAAAATTGAATGCTGTTGAAAATTCGCTGAGTACGCAGGTATGCTGCAACGGGGGTATTTTGCTTTCATAATGTTTCCATGAAATCAGTGCTCCAAAATAAAATAAGTTTTTTATAAAGAAATTAATTTCAAATATAATTTTAAGCAGTTTTTTATAATGTAGGTGTTCCATGCGTTTTAAAGATTAATAGTCTGGCAGTTATATGGACCGATTGTGCGTTTCATGATAGAGATCTCAAAGTTTGAATACACATACCTCATGAACAAAGGCGTTAATTTAGATAGAAGGCCAGCTTAGATTTTCCATCAATAGGGTTTTCCAATTTTTCATCATTTAATTTAAAAATTACATAATTGTGAGTTAAGTATTTTGCAAGAACACATAAAACAAACAATTTAACTATCAATTACCATTAAATTATCTTGAGTTGTTGCGGAGAAAATAATTAAAAAATCTGATTTGATCCGATATATCGAAATGTGATAAAAAGAAATACATTGATCAATTTTTTGTTCGTATAGAGCCTAAAATACTAGAACAATACAATCGATTTGATTTATATCACATTATATAGAATATTGATATATCGTATCAGATTTTCTTTTGAATTGTCTCTGCATTAATTCAAGATAACATAACACTTAAAAATTCTACATTTTTTTAGGCCTAGCTCCAGCAAGACTTGTAAATCAAATTCATGTAGGTAATGAAGAAACTTTATAGTAAAAAATGGGAAAACGCCAGTTGAAACCCCATATGCAAAATCTAAGATTGCCTCTTCTCTAAATTTAAGCTTTTATATTGTAGAATTAGTGTCCCAAATTTTAAATCTCTATACATAATCAAATGCACATTTTTTCAATAATTACTACATATCTGTGGGACTATAAATAATTACAAAATAACCTTGCAATACATGCATTTCTTTAGATTTCCAGCGCTTTGGATTCCATACAAATAAATATATACTTGATTTGCTTTATATCACAATCTTACACCTTGAATTATTCCATATTAACTGGATACAGTATTAGGACTACTGAATCAAGGCAAGCAGGGTGTAGCACAATAGTGTACTGGGTGTGCTCGACTCAGTTCGCCATGGTTCGCATCGCCAGTGCTTCATCGCACGAATCAAACAACGTGAGAGGACCCAAGAATTGAACACACGTATTAAGTAATAATATTGACACTACACAAACAGTGCATACTAAACAACTGCAGGTGGACATAAATATAGATAAATTATAAAAGATTGTGATTTAGTGACTGAGGATGTTTTATTAATGACCTGAAACCACTCACAAGCAGCAAAAAGATTGACATTTTTAAGCTGAACTAAATAATTTTGGTAAGTTTGTGGACATACTTGAATTGTTTTCTTGTGTAGTAGGCCTATTGACGAACAGATATGACTCTTAATTATTATAGTTTTCTCAAAATAGCCTTATCATATTTTTGTATAAAAAAAAATACTAGCCATTTTACAGAGTGATTCAAGACGAAGTGCAGAAATTTTGGGAGCTAATTCTACACATAAAAATAAGCAAAAAGGTCATGTCAACATATGTCTGAAAATCTTTCTTTTAGCCGTTAGCCGCCTTTTTGTTTTTACACGTAATCATTTTTATTTCCGTAACGGATCGATGGATTTACTTCATATTGGGTGTGGACCCATATCACATCAATTTGTTGTCAGAAAAAAAATATTATTTTCCCATGTGTGTTTTCAAAATGGCGGCCACTTTAAAATTTTGATCTCAAATTTCACAAAAATGGCAAATTCCAACAAAATTTTAAAAAGCAAAAAGTTGACAAATTAAATCATCTAACCAATGATAAATTAAATTATCTAAGCAATGATAACAAGTTTGTGAAGATCTGACAGCCAATAACGGAGTTATTGAGCTTTTTAAAAGAAATTTTATTCAATTTGTATTGATTGTAATGCAAAATCGATATTTAGCTACAGGGAAATCACAATAAATCCCTTATTTATTGTCAGATCTTTACAAACTTGGTATCATTGTTTAAATGATTTAATTTGTCAATTTTTTGGTCCTCTTATGAAACTTTCCGTTTTTGAGAAATGTTAGGTTTCTACAAATAAGTTTTTAAATGGCCGTCATTTTAAAAATACACTTAAGGAAATAATATTTTTTTCTGAAAACTAACATGGTTGTAATTAAGGTTCACGCCAAATATGAAGCAAATCCATCAATCCGTTACGGAAATAAAAATGATCAACTAGATACATTGAAAAATGATTACATGTATAAAACAAAATGGCGGCTAGCGGCTAAACGGAGGATTTTAGGACATATGTTGACATGACTTTTTTTGTTTATTTTTCATGTTTTGAATCAGCTCCCGAAATTTCTGCACTTCGTCGTGAATCACCCAATATGGGAGTAAGGACACAGTAATAATAAAAATAAATGCCTTTTTTTAGTAGACTACGTGGAGCAAGCAAGCTGATTTGTACTGATCTTTTAAATAATTATAATAAACCAAGTTAATTGTAACGTTGGCAAAAATGTTTAGGACCCAACACATGAAGTGGTATATATAAAAAACAATTTATATTATATAATAGAAATCCATTTAACTAAAAGTATTTTAAAACAATGTATTGCATGTAAGGCAAGTGAATTTTCGAATTATGAATTATATCAGTTTTTTTAACCACCACTAAGTGGGATCAAATGGACGTAACAGAAATGCAAAAATTTTAGAATCCTTCTTCTTACTCCCAGAAATATAAAGCTATTTTTTTTTATAAACTACTTCCAAGGTTTAATGAAAGAGTACAAGAACTTATAAAGTAAATTTTAGAATGTGAGGGGATTTAGTTGTGTTTTATTTGTTTTTTATTCTTAAGGGGGCGGTCTACCCCTGGCGCACACCCAAATGCAAGGGTTTTTTAGAATCGTGTTATCTTCTGCCAAATGAAGCCTAGAGCTATAAATAAGGTGTCATATTAAAGAAGAATAATGGTACTAATTTTCCTCTGTTGCACTATTGTAATTAGTTCATTAAAACCAATAGAAAACTTCAGTTAAAATCGATAAAAACAGATGATTTTAGACAATTATAGCTGAAATTAGAAATTTTATTTTAAAATTCTAAAAAGATAGCCGACTAGATCCTTTTTTCTACTTTAAAAAAAAGTTAACAGACAATCTCTATCTTAAGCGGTTAGTTTTAAAACACGATCCCCGTAAACCTCTGCATTTACAAAACTAAAAACAGATGATTTTAGACAGTTATTACTGAAATTAGAAATTTTATTTAAAAATTCTAAAAAGATAGCCGACTAGATCCTTTTTTCTACTTTTTGAAAAAGTTAACAGCTAATCTCTATCTTAATCGGTTAATTCTGAAACACGATCCCCGTAAACCTCTGCAGCCATCAAACTCGCCTAGTGCTACGGCCGCCAGGCGGCATTCGGCATTGTTGTTGTTTTGGCTGGGGTAGACCGCACCCTTAAATTTAGTTATGCCTTATCTTTATTGTCCGTTCATCCCCATACGCGCAGAATAAGCGTACTCCTACTAATAACACTAACAATAACAATGGTAACAAATTAAATATTTCATACAACAACAAGCAATAAAAACTAGAGAAATACATGCAGATTTACAAATACTCTGAAAACACTAGAAGATGCACTAGCAAGATGGATGGCAGTTCATAAGTGTCCTCTTGAAATTATCACTGCTCATGCTGAAGAAATCCAGATGACCAGGTATGCTGTTAGCCAGTCGTTGGAGACGAGGAAAAGGACTGTGAAACATGTACTGGGTAGAATACTGCTTCTTTGCAAATAGCTGAGAATGGCGAAGGTTGTGTGAAGTTTTTAAATCCAGTTTCATAAGCAAAGCAGGGGCATCAATTTCAGAGGTTATCAATTTCTTCAGAAACATAATATCATTGATGTCCCGTCTTGCATGAAGCGGTCTCAGGTTCAATTGAAGTTGTAGGTCATGGACTGGGACAGCCCTGTACTCAAAGCCCAATCGCAGACCAACCAAACGAATGAAGCGGTTCTGAATGTTTTCCAGTCTGGCAATCAGCCCAACTTGGTAAGGACTCCAAACTATTGAAGAGAATTCAAGTATCGGTCTGACTAGATGAATGTAGAGGGTCACGAGAGCATGCACTGAGAAGTTGTCGCGGCTAGTTCTGAGGATGAAATAAAGTGCCGAGTTAGCCCTCGTGCAAATATAATTGATATGCTCGTGTGGATTTAAGTCTGGAGTAAGCATAACACCCAAGTCTTTGACCTTTGAAGAACGTGCGAGTGGCTCAGCAAACTTATACTGGTATAGAAGAATTAGATCTGGTGAAAGTTATAACAGAGTACTTGGAAACGTTAAGGTCATTTCATTAATCAGACACCATTCATTCAGTGAATCAATACTATTTTGTAGAGCCTCGCAATCCTTCACATTCGTAATCTCTTTGAAAATTTTTGCATCATCAGCAAAGAGCAATACATTTGAACCCATAATATACTGAGCCAAATCATTTATGAAGACTGTGAACAAGACTGGGCCAAGTAAAGACCCCTGAGGGACCCCAGAAACAGCAAGAAAGGGTCGGGACAGAGAGCCAGCAACTCGCACCTGAAGAAAACGGTCCTGAAGGTAACTTTCAAACCAAAGTAAGAGAGGCCCACCAACCCAATAGCTTCAAGCTTAGCAATCAAGTGTTTGTGACTCACACGATCGAACGCTTTGGAGAAATCAGTGTAAACAGCATCAACCTGATGGGAATATGAGAAGGCTGAGAGAATATGATCTTGGAAGGACAATAGATTGGAAGCAGTTGAACGACCCTTGATAAAGCCATGTTGTTCCGTACCAATCACACTCTTTAGGTTGAACATTAACTTCTTAAGAACCAAAGCTTCAAAAACCTTGGCTAAGGTGGGCTGGATCACTATTGGACGATAGTTCTTGATGTCAGCAGATGAACCAGATTTTAAAATCGGTGTTATGTACCCGTTCTTGAGGTTGGAGGGAAAGACACCAGAAGCCATGAGGATATTGAAGTAAATGGTGATATGAGGTGATAATGACGCTGCTGCAGAATTTTAATATCATAGGTGATATGTCATCTGGTCCTGCTCCTTTGTTTGTATCGAGCGAGTTAAGCTTCGCTTCAACCTCCCCACAGGTGACGTAACAAGATGAGATTGAGGTAGTTGATTCAAAGTGATATTCAGGCGGGTTTGATGATGGGGTCCTATAGACTGAGGCAAAAAACTTGGAGAAAAGGTTGGCAATAGTTTGAGGGTTGTCTGCAATTTCATAATCAAGTTTCATTCTCGAAGGAAGAGAGGGTAATTTCTTTGATGCATTCACACAGCTCCAGAATGCATGGATATTGCTTCTGATTGATGAGTCGACAGTCTGGATGTACACCGAGTAGCACTCCCTCGTCAGCCTCTTGCAGATAGCACGAACACTGCAGAACTGAAGATAAATAGACTCATCCAGACTCTGCTTGAAGCACCTATGTAGTTTCTTTTTCTTGACGATCATTGATTTAAGCTTGGGAGAGAACCATACAGGAAAAGGTCTTTTCCCTATATATTTGGGTGTACACGCATGCCTTATAATACTGCTTAGTTTGGAGCAAAAATCCGAAAAAAAGTGTTCAGCAGGAGTGGTGTTGTCCAAAACAGGATAGCCAATGCGTTGAATCCATTCAAACACATGGTTAAGGTCGCATCTTCTTAGGTTGGGAACAACAGCATTGTAAAAAAGATCCTCTAAAGGACGAACAGACAGTTCCAAATACCAAGTTTAGTCTTGACGCCGTGTCTTCCTATTCACGTTGTCAAAACGGTGACCCCTGCACAATTCACTTTAAAAACATAAGAATTAACCTCTGTTAGGCCATATTAGTAAAAATTTAGTTTAATGTGTAATGTTAGCAATTGTTTTAGTTTTTATATTAATCTTCAGTAATAATAATTGAATTGGCTCGAGACTTTAAAGAGATATAGGATGTAGACTAATCCTGAGGATAATCGTGTATTTAAAGGAAATGCTGCAAATATATACTCATCATGCTCTTTAAGAGTCATCTTCACCCTTTCAATAACACTGAAAATATGCCTCCGTATTCCTCTGTTTCGGACGGTGTTTTTGGATATTTATTAGTAAAATTGATGTTTTATTGTAAATTAAGGTTAGATCTAGGTCCCTCATACCTTGTGTATAAGTAAAAATGAATTGTATAATAACAAAAAAAAATTTTAAAAGTAGGCCTAAGTAAAATTGATTTACTTTGCGATGTCACAAAAAGTAATATTTGTTAAATTTCCAAAATTTTGAGGTATAAGGGACCTAAAATAACTATTCAACTAAACACTTACCAAGTTAAAAGAAAATCGGCTGAAAATGGTGTCCGAAACAGAGGTAGTGTAGTAAAATTAAGCCAAAATATGGCTGGAAAATGAAAAAATTTTTGGACAGCCAATTTTTGCTGAAATGTGTTCTATGTCATCCCCTGACCTCCCTCAGAAAAGTCCCCTGAAATCCCCAGTGGGCAACATGCCTAAAAATGATGGGATGGCCCTCGTGGAGTCAGAAATAAGTATTTCGCCGACTAATAGGTTTATGTATATCAAATTAAAGCTCTAAAGTAGTAGAATTCAATGCCGCAAACCCCATCTCAAAAGGTTGCTTGAGTCGAAAATGGCAGCCTGTCAAACTTAGAATAAAAATCAAATTTTAATCAAAAGGCAAAAAAATGTAATAATTTTAGAAATACTTGACCTTTTGAGGTCCGGTTTGCGGCAAACGTTTGCTTGTACAATTACCTTGGCAAATAAGGATAGTTTGACATATGCCCATCATATTACCCTTGAACCACCCTCTACATGGACGTCCCAAAGAGGGAGTTTTGAAAAATTTTTCTTAGTCCATAGCCAAGCCATACATAATTTTAAAGGCCTTAATAAGGAGAGTACATAGCCGAAAACCAGACCTCAAAAGGTCAAATATGTCGGAAGTTATTGCATTTCAAAGTTTTGATAGTATTATTTTATTCTAAATTTTGAACGTCTGCCATTTTTCTCTCGACCGTTATATTTAGGTCGGGTTTACGGCATTGTGCTCTACATTTTAAGACCTTTAATTTGATATATATAAACCTTCTGGAACTTATTCAAATCTAGTATGCTTAATATCAAAATATATTTTAACTCCTTATAGGCCAACCCCTCATTTTTGGGCATGATCCCCACATGGGATTGCAGGGGACTTTTCGGAGGAAGGTCAGGGGATGCCATAGAACACATTTCAAAAGAAATTAGCTTTCCAAAAATTATTTCATTTTTCCCGACTAATTTTACTACACTAAGGAATAAAATACCATGTTTTACATAAAAGCCGTATAGTTAACATTGCCGACTGCGCAAAAATGGGCTACTGTATTAGCCCAAAATAGAAAATGACTCTTAATAAGTTTAATTGAAACATAAATCATCAAAATTAGTTTAGTAGTTACTAAGAACATAGCGTTTCAATTGTATAACTTATTAAGATATAGGCCTATAAATGTTTAAAAAAATGTACTCCAAAGCCGACATCCTAAAATCTTTCGCAGTTTTTTTATATGTTTTTTACAGGTTGCTTGTCTAATAACTTTAAACTGCCAAACCTACATTTAAATTAATTTCTTGATAAATGAAATACAGAAAGTTTACACAAGAATCATTTAGGCTATATTTAGAACATTACATTTTTCCTGGGGGGGGGGGCGGGTGTCACAAATTTTATAGCCGTGGGGGGGGGCCCAGTTCGGTTGGGGGGGGGGGGTGGGGGTGAGTCCTGGTCCAAGGGGGGAGTGGGCACCTCTGGTGTCAACTTTTATTCCCAGAAATTTATCACTCTGCCATCTCATACCTTATTTGATATTTGAATTAAGCGTAACAAATAAACTCGTTGAAACAAGAACTAATGCATTGTTGGTTTCATCAGGATGTGCATTCGTGATAACGTGACATGTACAAACGACAAGATGGGAAAGAATAGTAAGCTGGTTGATGACTGAGGTTATATGAGGCTGATATGAGGTTGATGACTTCATAACCTGGATGCTCAGGTTGTGATTAAAACTACCATGTTTGTGAGGTAGTCAAATTATATTGGGGCCAATGCTTTTTTCAGATTTGTCACAATAGAAACACTATTGGTCATGTGCAAAGTGAGAACACTTTGAAGCAGCCAGGAATAATATATTTTAGGTGAAAGTTTCTAGGGAAGGACAGGATTGTTTTTTTAAGTTCGGAATGGACATGACGGGAATTTTTATTTCCCATTTATATTTGGGACGGGATTACTCTTCTCGCAGCTATCGGGAATGATTCATTTAGACTTTTATCCGAGTGTTGTATAAAGACAATTTAATGCTATATAACCAAGAAAATTTTATAACTAAAGTCTTGAACATTTTACAGTACATACTGCTAAGTTAAAATGAGTGTCTTTTGGTTGAAAAGATTTAAAATAAGATTTAATTTACTTTTGCAGTATAAGAGATCAGGGAAAAATATAATTTTTCTTGTAATTAAAGAAGTTAAATAAAATCACTTAACAAAATGATATAAAGGAAAATTGTTTTGATAATATCAAATTTTAAACAAGTTTTGTTTAATGAAATATTAACCGTGTGGTAGGGTGAGTGCATCAGCTAATGACCACCCTCCAGTGAATGACCGTTTCGTATTAAAAACCTCATATTAAGCTTAACCTTTTGCCTAGTCTATCATAAATGGTCTTAAAAGTAACGTTGGGGTCTGATTTGAATCCTCCCTATCACTGGTTCAAAAAGAAAGTGTCAAACATATGTTTGTTACATAAACAAAATTAAGTGTTCCACCCAGTTCATCTTCAAGCTTCCCCACTATAGCACATCGTACAAACAAGGTTTACTGTATTTTTCATTGATCCTTGATTATTGATTGAAACTGCAATATATTAGATGTAATTAACAGTAAACATGTTAAAGTACAATTCTGTACTCATTTCAATACCAAAATCCTAAACAACAATTTAATTATGCAGTCGGTCATTTACTGGGTCACAACTATTGGTGTAACCAGTAAATGACCATTTCGGTCATTCACTAGATTTTAATAAATTTTCTTTATAAGTTCTGAAAACAATGTTTTCTGACAGATTAAGTGCTAGGAAACACAAAAAAAACATCAGAAATCATGTGAATACAATAAACCAAAATTTGACCGGGGCTTAATGTTTACGTAAATTTACTGGATGAACAGCGGTCATTCTCTAGAATCTCTATTTTAACGATCCGAAAAACGTCAATGTTGTTAAATACAGGGTGTCCAGGTTCGACTCTGTGAAAATCTTTACAGGTTATTTGGTGGGGAGGAGGGTGTGTTAATACAATTTTAAAATGCGATGGAACATGTGTTTTCTGTCTGTCGGCCTCAATGCATTTTATTTTATACAAATCTCACTGTCTCAAAAACGATGGTAGATAAATAATAAAATTTTGGAGGTAAGAATAACATTTCATTTAAATTTAGTTTTTTACAACTTTCAATTCCAAAATAGTGGCACTTTAAACGACTTTCAATGTTAAATTATTAAGACCCTATAATTTTTTTTTTTTTTTTTTTTAATTACAAGAAATACAATATTCACACAATTATTGTGTGTATTTTTTTGTGAGGTATGGTCTCTTAATTTACTTATTTTTAACGGTCATTCACTGGTATATTCATTCTAAATATTCGGTATTCTGATACCAATGAATGACCAGTCATTCACTGGGGAAACACCGGTCATTAACTGGTACATAGGCGGTCATTCACTGGTGCAATGATTTATGTACGATCAATTAATTGTATTTTTCAATACTATGTTTTAACATAATACATTAATTTTCACCATTAGGAAGCACAGGAGAATACTGGCAAGATGTTTAAACTATTCCCTACACTGTAGCGTAAATGCCTGTTTTATCATAAAAGATTCAAGTGGAAACTCAACCTTAAACGGTCATTCACTGGTGCACCGTTATAACTTAACCCCAAGAAATGTTTTTGAACTGTAAAAATATAAGTATGAGGCTTACAGACTATTGATATATTTTATTTTTATGTATATTTACTATTTTTGGCTACATAAGAAAAAAATTAAGGAATGTAAGATATGAAAAATCATTAAAAAAATATTGAACTAAGATTGGTCCACTAAGCCCTAAGACAAATTTTGAACCTTGATCTATATTTTGTTTAATGCTTGGGACTTTAATGAATTAGCGACATCCCCTATGGGGGAATGGGGGTGGAGTTCCTATCAAGCTGTAGGCGAGTATCTTATATATGCTTACAATATCCAAAAGGCACCAAACCTACATACTGACACATGGGGTTTAAGGCGAAAATGAAAAGAATGCCATAGCTTAGTAAAATGTTGTTTGTATATTTACTAGGTAGGGATTATCTTATATTTACTTACAAAAATCCATATTGCGGCAAAGATTCCATAGCTTTTACGGGAAAATGTAAAAAATACCCTAATTCTGTTGGAAATTCGCTGAGTACGTAGGTCTGCTGTGACGGCGTTATATGGTTTTTTGCTAATACAAGCCGACGACCCCTGACTGATACTGTAGTGAACATTGCCGATTAGCGCTGACAAGATTAGGAATCTGCGTAACTTCATAACAAAGGCATTTAAAACACATATTTACTTGGTTTTTGTTTATTTAGATTTCTTCGGTTTCACACTTTTTTAACATAAAAAATAACAATATAAATATTTTAAACTGATATTAAATCTATTTTTACTAAAAAAGACTGTTTCTTAAATTGTTTTAGTACTTGGAAAAAAAGGAAAAATTTTTTTCGAGCGTTACTGTAGCGATATTGAAAACTCCCTCCCAGTCTTAACGCTAACCCCCCCATTGAGTGTTATGTAATATGTGAAAACTACTTGTAGAAAACTTGAGGATTTGCTGATACAAAAACTTGTCCAAAGTTGATATTTACATGCATATCATTAACTCCAATTTTGATGAATTTTAAACTTGAGAATTCGGTGTCAAGATGCTCATTTTTTTAGGTAAATTGTTTGACTGATAATAATTATCAATATTTGAATAACATCAATGAAAACTGCTCATAATCAAACTTTAATCAATTCATGTAAATAAATTAAGACAAAAATGTTATAACTAATCAGTCTTTTAACAGTATAAAAAAAACTTCACTAAACTTCATAATTCGCAAATCAGCATATTACACTTCTGTAAAACTGAGACAAAAAGTACTGTGTAAACATTATATCTTACTAACTAACTCAAGAAAAAATATTTGACAGAAAAGGGGTTTCAGTTTTAGATTTTTTAAGTTAGTCAGGGGCAGACGTCCCTGCTTGACTTTGCATTGTACGTTTTCTAGCTCTAATTTGTTGTATAGCATCAATTTTGTTATCAATCAAGTCAATCTTGTAATTGACATCTGTAATGTTGTCCTCCAGAAGTCTTATGCGTTGCATGAGTTTTTCTCCCATCCTGTAACACCATAGTTTGTTAGATCAATGTTGGAAGTTATTAATTATTAAGAGTGGACATTTAAATTCTAACATTAAAGTCTATTAATGTAATCGCTTGGCTTAGTTAAGTTTTCTATGTTTATCCTCCAACTCCCTCCACCCCATTTCAAACATATTTTGGAAAATAAAGACTGTGGGCGAAGCTAGGTTTCTGTATTTACTAACATAGGCTAAACAATTTTAGCTTTAATCTAGAATTAATCTTTTCCAAACTATCATTGAGTAGAGAGGGGGTAGGTAGGCCTAACTTTACCGCTGACCTCTGCCTCTGTGAAAGTGCTCATGCCATCAAGTCAGTGGAGATTCATAGAGCTTTACCATTGACTATATACACTAATGTGCATTGTCATAGCAAAGGCGTGTATGAAATCGATTTACAGTAGTGCTCTCTCTTGTAGTGTATATGAAATACGCGACAGAACACAATTAAATCAGCTCTATTACTCTCCTTAACTCTACAGGAAACATTTTATAAATTGAGTAAACAGCTGAATAATTTACAACATACTGATTGCAGTGCCCCTCTGGCGAAGGTCTCTTGAACCTGCCCAAATTTCCATATTGAAGAAATCATATTGGATGAGAAGCCTATTCAGATTAGTGTAAAGTCAATGTGTCTACTCACTACTTAAGACAGCCCATGACAAAATTAATGTTAATTGTTGTACAGTAATTACTTATTGTTGATTTAATAACAGTAAAATATGATTCTTCCTTTTCAATTTCCTGAACTAAATGGTTTTTATTATTGGTTTAGACTCACCTCTATATTGATACTTTGATCATTTCTGTCTCTAAATAACTATAGTAGTATGCCAATAAAAAACTTACTCATCTTTTTCCTGATCAATTCCCCTCAGCCGGTCTGAAAAATAAGTATATTTTAAGAGTTTCTATAAGTATAATTGAGTTTGTAATTTTAAACAGTTAAAAATAAAATACACATTGAAATCTCCAAATTAAGCAGTTTATTTCAAATAAAAAATCCTTCAGTGTAGTATGGTAGGTCAACAAATACAGCTTGTTTTTCAAGTAGTCATTTAATGTCATTATTTTTATTATTATCAATAGAAGTGTATTTAGGTATAAACTTAAATAGGAATAGTCAAAGTCAATATTAAATACCAAGCAGCAACTGCTGAAGGCTACAAATTTTGGTAATGTATTTCTTTTTCAGTAAAAAAAGCTTTTTTATTTTTCAATGATATAGGCAAGCAAAAAAAAAAAAAAAAATCAAGTAATTACACATCACTAATTTCCTAGTTCCTTGAAGGAGGAAATGATCGTTGTATGCAATTGCATGTGGTACAAACTAGGGTCTAAAACACAAGATAAGAAACTTTAGCATCGATGCAAATCACAACATATTGTGGGTAAATACAGTGTGATTGATAAGTCACGGTCCTAGAACAGTGAAATATATTTTTTACCATTAAAGTAATAAGACTTGGTATATTAACAATACAGAGACATCTGCTCTTTTGTGCTATTATTACTTTCTTATCCCGTAAGGCCAACGAGGAGTCAGAAAAAATTCATAAATAGCAGCATAGGTCGAGTTTGGTATCAAATTAAGGGCCTCACTTAGCAGACAATGCCACAAACTAGATTTCAAATGGATGACCGAGATGGAAATGGCAGGCAAACCAAGTTTACATTAAAATCATTTATAAAAGCGAATCATATAAAAACACATTCAACATTAAAAACCTCGGTAACGGGGAAACACAAACTCACGGTTCGTGCACGCATTTTGTCGGGCCGGCTAAGTCAAAATGCGTGCACGAACCGTGAGTTTGTGTTTCCCCGTTACCGAGGTGTTTAATGTTGAATGTGTATTTATTTATTCGGGTTTGTGTGTTATATAAATTTTAAATGTTTGACGACCCTTTTTGGAGATAACCTGAGGATGTGACTGTCGCCACGAAACATGTAGTTACCCTCCGACAAGAAGGATATTGAAAAGGTAAATACTTATTTCTAATAATTGAAATCAATATCCAGAAGTAGGAATCATGAATCTAAATCATATAAAAAAGTGAAATCCCACACACTGACTTGAAACTTTGAACATAGGTCCATCTTGCCTCTTAGGTGCTCACTAAGAAACGATTTTGCAAAATTCCTTCAGGGCTCTGTCCCACACGTCTTCAAAGTTACCATGTTATTCTTATGGAAGCAACATTTTTGTATTGGAACACATGATTTGTATTGGTACATTAAGGCAGGACTTGGGAAAACTGCTGTAATGTATTAGACAAGGGCTGTTTCATTAGCGGGTAAAACGATGTAAAAATTGGTACCCAAAACGTCACTAGCCTGATCAGCTGGTACATGTTATTCTTATGGACATCAGATTGATTACGTCACCGGCCTGACTCAAAAGCGGCATTTTCTAACATCAAAGGAATGAAACAGCCCTTCTTTTTTCATATGTTCTCCACAGTCCTGACATTAAGGAATATTCATTTTGTAAACAGCTGTTCTCATTCAAATTATTGAAAGAAGATTGGTGCTTGGAGTGAGCTTAGCGAACAAGCTAAACCTGACGGGGAGTGATTATAGTGACTGACTCATCACGAAATCTCAGGAAGTACCAAACATATTTACTTGAAACTTTAAACACAGGTTTGTCTTGTCTCTTAGGTGCTCACTAAGAAAGGATTTTGCAAAATTCATTCAGGGCTCCGCCCCACAGGCCTTTGACATTTCAATATAACGTTATCCGTATGGCTAAATTTAAATACAAATTAAGAAACATGCGGGTTTGATATTTGGAGTGATCTCTTTTCTCTTAGATGCTCAATAAAAAAAGTGCTTTTAACATTCCCTTTAGGGCTCTCCCCCACAGAAGCTTACAATTACTGTATAACCTACGTGTTGAAATTTAACTTGGACGATTGTCTTTGCTTATACTTATTTAGAAACTGTTTTGCAAATTTAGTTTTCAAAGTTCTTTAGGGCTCCACCCCACAGGACTTTAAAATTACTTTAGGGCCTCCGGGGTCGATATTTAACATGGACGTTTCTCTTATTTGCTCATGGGTGCTCACTAAGAAACGGTTTTGCAAATATAGTTTTCGAAGTTCTTTAGGGATCCACCCCACAGGAGGTCAAAATTACTTTTGGTCCTGCAGGGTTTAAATTTTTAGATTGGGGACATTTAGTAGATGTAAAAAATCGATGTTGCCACATTTCCAGAATGGGCACAACACGGGGGACGCCCCCTAGAGAAAGCCGTAGAGGAAACTGTATTGGCCTATGTCATGTTGTATTTTAAAGGTTGTATCATTTTAATTGCCACAAACCCGATATCTAAAAGTCGAATATAACACAAGTTATTGCATTTTGAAATTTCGGTAATCTGCTTTTATGCAAAGTTGGACTGCCTGCCATTTCTGGCTGAAACGTTCATTTGGGGTCGAGTTGGCGACATTGTTTTCAAAGCTATTTAAATCCTATCTATATTCTCTTCATAAAGATCCTGAAAATTGAGTTAAATGTTTTCTTTTAAGTCTTCATTTTCCGTCTTCGATTGCTGTCCGAAATATTATGATTACATTTCAGCCCAATTTGGGACAGCCCATGAAATTTTTTTGTGAAATATTTAACTTAAGCTTTAGGATTATGTTTAACAGAAAGCAATGGCGCAAAGCTGACCTCAAATGAACGATTGAGTCAGAAATGGCAGGCAGTCAAACTTTGCATAAAAAGCATTTTACCAAAATTTCAAAACGCAATAACTCGCGTTATATTCGACCTTTAGAGATCGGGTTTGTGGCATTTGAATCTACATTCAAAGACCTTTAAAATGATATACAACATGACATAGGCCAATACAGTCTCCTCTACGACTTCCTCTAGGGTGCGTCCCCTGTGTTGTGCCCATTCTGGAAATGTGGCAACATTGATTTTTTACATCTACTAAATGTCCTCAACAATAATCCAAAGTCAAATTTTGTTAGACTTTAAGTGCATGCTCAACCTGTTCAGAGCCTGGACTATACACATTCATGTGACCTTTTTTGCTTATTTTGAGTCAACTAACCATATTATGAAGTTTGGTGATGGTTTTTAAGGATACCCTGTATAGTTTTAAAGGTCTTTAGGGCTCCACATGACTTCATCAAAATAATAAATTCAGGGCCAACGGGTTTGAAATTTGACATGGACATTCCTCTTTGCTAATAGATGATCAATAAGAAACATATTTTCAAACTTCCTTTAGGGCTCCTCCCCACAGATTCTCAAAACCACCATGGATCTTACGGGTTGGAATTTAACATAAATGTTCCGTTTTGCTAATAGGTATTCACTAAGAAACAGTTTTGCAAATATAGTTTTTGATGTTCTTTAGGGTTCCACCCCACATGACTTAAAAATGACTGAAGGGCCTACGGGGTTGAAATTTGACATGATCGTTCCTATTTGCTCCTAGGTTCTCAGGGCCTTTTCTATTTAAAAACCTTTTCTCACTAAGAACAGGTTTTGCGAAATTCCTTCAGAGCTCCACTCACACTAGTCCATTGTTTCAATGTCATTCATAAGGAAGTAGATTTATTTGCTCTTTAAAATGATTTTATTACCTATAAAATAAATTCAATCACTGGTGAAGCCGTGCAGGCAACAGATAGTATGGGTATACAACTTAAAAATGCAATAACTTACTTAATAGGTCTACTCAATCTTTTGACCTCAGGTTTGAAGAGTATTAATATAAATGAAAAAAAAAACATTTTAAATGTATGAGGGGACAGATGCCAAATGAGTTACAATTTGAACACCCTATAAAAAAGGGATGTCCCTCTTGGAAGTTCATACTTCACCGTTTCGGGACTTTTCGATCACACTGTATGTCAGATGTAATTGATAGCTGTGAAAAATAACAACTCTTCATTACCAGCTTCAGTGTGTAGGTTGAAGTTCTGCAAGAGTTTATGTCTCATTTCGTCTTGTGTTACGACTTTGTCCTTTGGTATATCAAACTTGGTAAAGAAAAGGTCGATCTCCTGGTCATTGAAGCCACATCTGGGAAATAGAAGTTTAAACTTAACTGAAGCTGGAGATATGATTATATGTGACACTATTATTGAAATAACTAATATTAAAAACGGGTTTGTACACCTTCATATCTAAAATTTACACATAATAATTTATATTAGTGGACTTTTACTTTTATCCTTTATCAAAATTTGAGAACATCCCTCTGACTTTTTTTTCAGTTAATAAAATTAACAATAATGAACATAACATGTAAATCATCATAATTTGCGAGCTAATACTAAGAATTTTTAAGGATTCAAAACTGGACGCAGCTGACGTTGTTCATTGGGCTGTTGGTTGTCAAGTCTACTGAATACGGAATGAAATGATTTACTTTTGTTTTAGAATGTTGAATTTTTTTAATTTTTGTGTATCAGATACTGATGATGCCTTCTAAGGCACAGACAAGAATAACATTTTTAACATAATTTTTAGTGCCTTATTTTATTGTTGCAGATGTGCTTTTTATACTTAATTTAGGTATGTTGTACTTTGTAAGTAGCAAAAGTGTTAAGTTCTAATTCTAATACTATCATTAGTTTAGAAAAGCTAAATTTATTTAACTGTCAAAATTAGTTGTGTTGTCTATTGAATGTAGTGTTTTTATCCCTACAAGAATAAAATATTTTTAATTTAAATTTGATCCTGACAAATGAATCAAATGGTCTTTGTCAGTAGAGCTACACAAATCATGATCATACAGGCTGAAGGCATATCTTAGAGATGCAAAAAATTATTCACTTCATTAAAAGTGAAAAATTACAAAAATAGCCAACAAATTTATTATTATTATTTTTTTTTTATTAAATGAATCTTTATATTTTGTATACCTTATACCTAATAGAGGGGAGTCATTCCTTCACATATCATTGCCTACTAGATGCTACATTAATTGGTTTTATCCATACTTGTACTAATCTTTCACTCATTATTGCTTAAAATACACCTTAGAAAATATAACGGTTACACAATCATAAGTAAAGAAAGATCTTAAAAATACTTAGTCTGAGAGTCTAATCGGTTTTACACTAGAGCCACTTATTTCAACATCTGATCGCCTGACCTGCGCAGCAAGTTCTGTATGTCCTCTACATGCGAACCCTCTCCGCCCCCGATTGGCATGGGCTGGGCGTGCTTGTCCGCTATCTTCCTCATCCCGCAGCATCGCAGCAGTTTTTTGAACCAGCGGGCAAAGATGTCCCCCATCTGCATTTCCTTGGCTTGGTCCCTGATGCTCGCTCGCACTTCCGAGTAAGTGTCAATGATAATCGCCAAGAACATGTTCTGAACAGAAACACAATAGAAAAGTGGTTTCAGTTTATTTAATGGAAAAATAAAAACATTACTTTTACTTCTAAAATGCCACTTGGCTATTTATAAATTCGATTGTATTTTGAATTTGATGAAAGGAAGCTTTCGCAGTGAAATATTAACATCTATGCAAGCTGCATGTGTATTTTTGCTATCCTTTCCCTATTCTTCAATACTTCCAATCTTTAAATCAGCATTGACACTGACTTTTCAAGTCTTTAAACCACCTACCGTACTGAAAACACCATCCTTACTTGTACTTTGATAAGGAAAAACTAATGGTCTTAGAAGACCTTTTAATAAGACATTAAACAAAATACATACATAAAAGTAAATCAGTGCTGTATTATACCATTTAAGATTCTTTGTGAAATGAACTTCAGAAACTTCAGTTTCACGAACTGGACTCCCCAGATCCTCCATAATGGAATGCTCTTACAATAGCTGCCACATTGGAACACTTTTGCAAAAAATCTTTTATAACAAAACTCTCATAGATACTCCAAATTTAGAAAATTATGCATATTTAAGATACAACAATTTACAAAGCTTCTTACCACAAGAATGAAATAAATGAAAAATATATAGGCGAAGAAGTACACTGGTCCAAGGAAATGATTGACATTCTCAATCTTGTGGTAGTCAAAATCTCCAACAGCTGTCCGTAGAAGAGCGAATACGGAGTGAACAAAGGATCTAAAGTCTCTAACCTGAAAAATAAATTTATTGAAATCAGGTAGGGGGCCTATGATTTATTCTTAGTTGTACATAAATGGGAGTAGACTGTATTTCGTAACCTGGTGCGAACTAGTACCAGACTAACCTATTGAATCCGACTTGGGCGAGAGGAAATTATATTATTAAATTATTTTTTGTTGACACCTTTTCAGGAGGCAGTGCAGATTATCGCTACCAATAATTTGGATTAACACAGGTGTTCGCTTTGTTTAGGGAGGGATTTTAAATTATCCTTTCATTTTGTTGCTAAGTTGTAACCATAGGCAGACAAATATAATAAAAGACATAGGAGGCTACATTTTTTAGAACATATTTTCCCCTTTTCACCGGTTGCATGATGATGAGATTCTCCTATCACATGTATAAACAAAATTCCGAAAGATTCACTGAGAGCATATTATGGCGAATAACTGTTAAATTCAAGCAATAAATATTGTAGAACCTGTACAACTGTCCAACGCGATCCCAGTGTTAACGCCATGGACCCCTAACATGGTGTCCCGTCAGTAGCTGAAATCTGTGGCTTAACACAATCACAGTGCAACTATGGAGTTGTGTATCGAGTACCCTGTTGAAGTAATTGTAAATATATGAGTTGTACACTTTAATATCTGGTGTGAGCAAACTGCCAGAGTGTAAATTACTTGTGCTGTGGTATCACAAAAAGGGAGTGTGTTCTTGCATATGTTGGTCTAATCAGTCTAAAAGCCATATTAAACAATTATATATGTATATGAGATATTCAAGTACTGACAGTGAGTCATAATAATACACCTAGGCTAATTGTTTAGTAAAAGAATTAATTGTTGCCAGGGCTCTTCTTGTTATAAGTGTGTAATGTAAAAGTATCATAAATTGGTTGCTAGGATAATGCCAATTTTAAATTACAATTAATTTGATTTAATCAAGGTAAACTTAGATCATCACTTTTTTATTAGTTTATTTCAGTAAGAAAACATAAAACTATTGATAATATGTATCATATTGTGAACAGGTAATAATTGTTCTAAAATGCTAAAAACGACTAAAAACTCTTTTTACATATTTACAAGAAGTATATAAATTTACCAACACTGCACTGAAAGGTTCTATTTTAATAAACTTTGGAAAACTAAAATTCACTTCCTCTAGAGTAGATAAACTGTATGTGTATTTTTAATTCACTAAAAATAAATCATTTTTTGACAGAACGCTTGTGCAATAAGTATCAGGGGGCTCAGCACCAGAGTTTCAAGGACATAGTTTTTGCTTTTTTTAAATATAAATTTTCAGTGGGATTTTAATGAGATCACAAATTAATAGTATTGAAAAGTAGTTAAAACCTCTTGATTTTTGTTAAGATAAAATATTTTTTCTTATAATTGCTAAGCATTGATTACCATAGTCATAACAAGCTATTTTTGATCACCAACTTAACAAAAAAGACATTTTTCAAATTCTGAAACTACTAGTTTGTTTTGTGATGTGTTTTATTGATGTTTTGTTTTTACAGACTTGTCAAAATGGTGTATGATGGGGCTATGGGGTCTAAAAAGGAGATAGATAGCACAGCCCCTGGGTCACACAAGATGTCTGGAATACTGAATGTATCATTGCATTCTTTCCTCTTACAAATTGATGAACCAAATCTATGACTTCATCCTCGATTGATAAGTATCTTTTTATATATTTTTTATTTTTATTTTTTTTAAACATCCAAATATAAACTATATTTAAGTGGTACCAAAATATATAGTCAAAGCCATTCAGCCAGTGATAGTTTTTACATTTTACAGCAGTATTTGTTTTTTTTAACAAGGCTCTAAGTTAACCTAAAATTTAATTGGGACTTTGTTAATCCGAATGCTTGCTTAATCCTAAACCAAAATTAAGAAATATTTTTATAAATAAAAAAAAGGAAGAATATTGTTATAATAGTTATAACAGACGACACTGTAGCAGAGTCTGATTTCGGAAGGAAATAGCACTCATGCCAAAAATTATCCAGCTAAAAATAACGAAAGTTAGTTTTATTTTGAAAATGAATTTGAACTGCATTGTTTACTTCAGACCCTAGACTGTCTCAATTAAGAAGGAAAACACAATAAATTCTTGGCACAAAAATGACAATGATCTGTTGTGTAGCAATCTATTGGTTGACAGCCGGTATAGAGGGTCACAGTAATTTATTTCAGAGGTAAGAGAAAGCCGAGTACAAATTGCATAAATCCACACTAATTGTCATACAAAAACATGAATATTTTTGTTGTGCCCCATGGGCTGAATCGTATAATGCAACTTGACCAGATTTTCATATAAGGGCATAGGTTCTATTCCTGCTCTTGGCCAAAACTGACCTAGTTCTGCAACTCAAACGGGCAATGTTGGTAAGGTGGGAGAGCCCAAATAAAAATCTGATGCAAGCTCGCTTGGGAGTTCAGGCTCATTGATCCTTTTTTAAGAGTTTCACCTTGGTTACAATACTTATTTTTCTTATTTAAATAATTATTTTCCTTACTTTTTACTTGGGTTTACCGGGGTTTTCAGTTGGGGTTTTCTTTTGTGCTCCTGCAATTTTGAAATCAAAAAATCTTGAAGATAAACCTTTTTAACTCTACTTTATAATTTTTATTTAATTTTTGAATTTTTACTAAAAATAATTTATTAAAGATAGAACAAGAACAACAAATTAGTTATTTTAAAGCCACCTATTTTGTTTAATCTTAAAAGGGGGCCATATTTGAGATTCTGATAGTCACAAATGTGACAAAAGACAACTTTCAGCCTTCACTGACCCATCCTAGCAGCAGCCAAAATAGACAGAGGGTAGGGGCATGTTTATTTTTTTGGAACACAAAAATTATTTTATATGTGTTGGTTTTATAGGCATATGAATATGAGTGGTGGATCCATGATCTTGAAGTATGGTTCAAGTGCAAGTCAGTAAGTAACTTGGAAAACAACTAAGAACCGCTAGACCCATTCAAGCAAGTATATTATTGAGTATCCATATTTTTTCCAATAGGCATAAAGGTAATGTTTTAGAAGATGTTTTACAACACTTGAAATAAGTACTTAATAGGCCGATTCACATTTCTAAATGTATCCTTAACCTTTACAAGCATTACAAGCACAATAAGGATTTATTAATTTTTGTTTGGACTGATAGGAGGTTTCCCAATCTTATGATTGCAGGCTGGAGGACCCCTGTGTTAGTAGCTGTAAGAAGTAATTTATCCAAGAGTGAACAGTAGCATTAAATTCATATCGTCATCAACCAAGTCCATATATTAACTGAAAACCCAAGAACTAGCTGTAAGGATGTACAATTCGGCCCTCTGTGCAAAAGAACATTTCAGTCTTCAACATCTATAAACAAAGTCCGAGAACTAGCTGTAAGGATCTACAATTCGGCCCTCAGTGCAAAAGAACATTTCAGTCTTCAACATCTGCAAACAAAGTCCAAGAACTAGCTGTAAGGATCTACAATTCGGCCCTCAGTGCAAAAGAACATTTTAGTCATCAACATCTAAACAAAGTCCGAGAACTATTTAAGGATCTACAATTCGGCCCTCAGTGCAAATGGATTCTAGTGATCAATAGCCGTAACTGAATGAAGTCTGATGGGGGAATCCATGCCGCGTAGCAGTCAAAGTTGATATCACCAGAAGTAAAATAGGTGAGTTCAAAAGTAATGACTATCCAAATCTAATTTACAATTATATACTTTCTATACTAAGTGATTTACCAAATGTGAATCGGCCTGTGCATTAGTGCTTATTTCAACATGTGGATTGAAGTAGGGTTGCTTGAGCATGCTTGCAAGCTACAGCGTGGCTTGCGCCAGCATATCAAAGGGGGCAATTTTCTAATTCAGTAGAGATTTTTAATAATTTGTGGGAAAATATTGTTATTCCTAGAACTATCAGCAAAAATTATACAGAATACAGAAATAATTATATATTTTTTCAAATTAGAAAATAGTATCCAATAGACAAACTAAAGAGTTTCCTTTTTAATGCTTAACTTCACCACACTTTTCCACGACTCCCCATTTTTATCATGCTTGGCAGGGGTGACAACACTTTAATTGACAAACAAATTCCCTAGATAATGGAAGGTAAGCGGTGGTATTTAGCGTTGTCGTTGGTCATGAGCAAATTAGCAACCTTAACATTGGCAGTAGAGTTTTCAGGTCTCTGTTGATTTGTTAAATGCCAACAATGGTGGATCCAATTAAAAATTTCTTGCAGGAGACTTGATTCAAATTGGTATAGTATTTTCATGAACAAATGAAATATTTTTTGGTTTAGGCCTAATTTGCGGTATCATATGTTTTATGTACATTCTACTTTTAATTTATAATACTACTGTAATTACAAATCTATTATAAAATGTTTATAAACATCAAACTTAGGATATATATTATGTCCAAAGCTTTAATTTGTTATTGGTGCAATAACATGAATTTCGCTAGTACTATTGACCATATGGTATGAGGAGTATTCTGTGGTCACATTTTAGACATCTCAGACTAGAAGTTTCACATCTTTTACAATAGATTTATACCACCAATTAAACGTATTTAAACCTCTACAGGACAAACTCAGAGAATATTTCAATATAAACTCAGTCTTAAAATGGCTTTTAATACTTTTTTATCATTCTGCACGAAATCAGCCTGTTTTTTGCTCTCTTAATAGTACCAAAACAGATTCTTTTTTGTCCTAGGACTTGAAAAATCATCTGGAGAATTTTTTAGGTCCTAGTACTGAAAAGTCAGCTGTTTGCTAAGTATATTAGTATACATTTATTAATGTTAAGGAGCAGAATTTTGAAATTCATTCGTTATAAAGAGCATTGTTTGTAAATAACAGAAATGTAAACACTACATATTACTTACTTTGTAAATATAACCTCGAAAATACAACTTTATAGTTAATATTTTTAACGATTAAAAGTCTACTTTCTCATCATGATAAAAAACTTTGTTCATCACTCGTAGCAAAAGTGTCTTTTTGATGCTTAATCGTTTTTAAAAACTCGGCTGCGCCTCGTTTTTAAAACACGATTGCGCACCAAAAAGATTCACTTTTGCTCCTAGTGATGAAAACTACTATTACTGAATCATAAGGAATATCTTACCTGGCTACCAAATAATAAATGTCCAAGCTGCGCAAAAGTAATGAAGACGATGAAAAATATTATAGAAAAACAAGCGATGTCTTTTGTAGCCTGTGAAACATAAAGTAAAATGAATTAATACTACACAACAGCTGTATTCCCATCATTAGGCAAGAAAAATTATTTTTTGTACCTAAGAAAGTCCTTCTTAATACTCACTTTATGATGTGTGATTACAGTTTAGCTCCACGAACAAAATGTAAAACAACTTATCATTTTATCATTGTGTTTTAATTTTTATAAATCATATTAAAATAAACATTTACACCTAAAATTTGAGCACTTTTATCTTTTGTTTCAATTTTTTCATTTATATTTGTACTTTCTTATTTTTGAGCAATGACATTCAATTTGAATATTTGTTTTGTACATTATCTGAATGAAGATTATAAATTTGAAGTGAATCTATCGTTGAACATAAATTTCAACAAACTATCTTTTTAAACTCTAAAATTAGCTACAAATAAGGATCAGTGGTTTTTACCAAAGTTCATATATACTAAAGATAATATTTTGTCTAGAATTAAAAAATAGTTTTGGTGTCAGTGACACAATTAACACAAATCTTACCCTGGAAAGAGTGGACTGCATCTGATGCATGGAGTGATTGAAATTGATGTATTTCAAGGTTTTTATGCCGGCAAAGAAAAATAATATTGCCAATAGTGTCGTGTAAGTCTCCTTTGCGGAATTTACTCTGTCAAAACAAGCAAACTCATCCCTCTTTGCGAGGAGTCCCTTGATTTGACTCTGAACTACTAGATATTGGAAAACAAAATATCCTATTGTTATGTATCCAAACTGAAAAAAACAACAAAATGAATCATTAAAACTAAAGTTTTCTTTAGTTCGTATGTAATAAATGATATAAAAATGTCACTTTTTTTATCGTGCTGTACAGGGTGTTCAGAGAAAACGTTCAAACAATTCAGGGGTGTTTGCACACATCAAAAGAGCAAAGGTTTTCTCTAGCCCTAAGCAAAAGTTTGATAGGCCTTTTGAGGGTGCTCTTTGCCACGGATCAGGCGCAACTGATCAAGGACGCTGTTTACCGCTGATCAGGAACACTTTACACTGATCAGTGTAAAGTTTTCCGTTGGGGTGCTCGTTTCTGCCAAGATGGCGCCCCCCGGGCCCCGGCGCCCAAGGCAGTCGCCTAGTTCGTTTATATGGTAGAGCCGGCCCTGAAAGAGTTCCAATAAACATATATAGACCTACTAAAATTTTTAATTAAGTTGATAGCTGCCAGTCGACAATGATTTTTTACATTTAGTAGTTTTAATTTCTTTAACGGATTGTTTTATTAAGTTCATATTTGGCATAGACTTTTATCACCACAATAGACTAATCATTTTCTGAAAAAGTTCTGGTCTTTTTTGTAAAATGGTATCTATTTGAAATTTTAGTGGCATTTATCTCATAAAAAGTAAATTTAAACAAAATTTACAACAAAATCTTAATGTAAGAACAAAATTCAATTATAATTAAATAAAGACAGGACCTACCAAAATTATTTACAATAATTAAATAATGCAATTTTTTTATGGAAACATGTAGTAAGTGTGCTACTACATAGGCAATTAAAAACAGAATTCATATTTATTTCCATTATATTCTGTTATTTGGTGTTCCACCTTTATGCTCTTGGTATCAGTGTTTAGTTAACTCAGTTCCTCAACTTTTTGTGCCTTGTTAAATGTGGTTGAAATACATAAAAAAAATTGTCCTAAAAATGAAAATTGTTGTGAGAAAAGCCCATGTCAGATATAAGCTGAATAGAATGATCCGTTATCCATTAAATAGAAATAAAAATTATTAAGTGTAGAAAAAAGCTAGCGGTTTAACAAAGCATTTTATCACATAATGTTTTAAGGAACTTTTTTTGTCTATTTTAATTAATATCAATGCTATAACCCCTTGAATAATTGGAACCTTTTTATTGAACACCCTATTAGAAATCTACAATAATAGAAAGTTACCATATCCGTAACAGCAATTTAATTTCATATGTCTGGGGTTTTGTCTCCGAATCACTTGAATTGACTATAAAGGTTTAAGATTACCTGAGATTGTCTTAAATGTTTGTATGTTCATGTTTTTTAAAAACTTTGACGACCTCGTTCGAGTGATGTTTTAAGTGTTCTTGTGTTAGGTTCGATAATGAGTACTTAATACTTGAAATGCGTCACGTTTTGGAGATAGAAGGATCACGTTGGCAGACTCAGGTAGTCTTAAACCTTTATAGCAATTTAATATAGGGACAGTTATTGTGAAATGACTTTACATGAAGCTACAAATTGCTGGTCACTTTTTAATCCATAGCAAGTGTTTTGGCATTTTTTAATCATTTTTATTTTAATATTAACCACGTTATATTTTGACAGTTAAAAAGCCGTTTATAGGAAAATTTAAAACAAACTAATCTAGTTAAATTATTAATGGGTTGTTAAATTTAGAAATTCAAAGATTAAAAGTTCAGGGCTCTACTATTATCATAGTTGTAGTAAAGTATATTTAATCCTTGATTAAAAAAACTTGTTTCTAAACAAAAATATAAGAGTAAATCTACTTACAAAGAGAATCAAGAAATCCAAGAAGTTCCAAAAAGAATCAAAGTAGTGCCATTTGAAGTAAAATAACTCATATAACTCTTCTATTGTATACCATATTATAAACAAAACAAAAATAACAAAGAATCCGAGTAGAACCATGTCCCACATGTCCCTTGCAATAAATTTATGCATGTAAATTATATAAGACGGCAATACACCTCCAGTTGGGGGAAGCTCAAGCAGTAATCTGTAAACACATTTATTTTTATTACATCTTAGAAAAATTACAATCTTGAATCGCTTAAATGAAAAATTGTAATAGCATGAACAATGTGATAAATATTCTTGTACAGAGTTAACTTTAAAACCCTGGGAAGCAGTAATTTTCTAATTTACTAATTCACATTCCTTCAATAAATTAAGTTAGACTTTAAAAATTACCTTCTGAATTCATTCGTCAAGGTTCAATGTAATGTTGAGTCTCATATTGTTAAAACTCTTACAAAAAAAATCTCACCACAGAACTTAATTAATGAGTTTTCACTAATATTCAGTTTAAAATAATGTTGTTGGAAAAGTACAAATTTTGATTTTGTAAATTTGCATTCTTGTTTTGAAGTGTGAGATGTAAAAAGAAGCGCTTGCAACAACAGAAGTATCACGATCATAAGTGCTAAAAGGGAGGAACTTGAAATAAAACCTGATTATGATGAAACATTGAGAAATTTAGATTAGATGGGAGGGAAATCTTCCCGCAAAGAGAAATAAATTTCTGTCTTTTGTCCATTCATTACTTTTGAACAGGTTAGATTGGCTTACTACAAGGAAAATATCGCAGATAACCAAAGTCCAGCCTTGCTGTTCGGAATGCGACTTTCCAACAGTACAGTTCATTGTTCCAACGAGTACAGTGTTTTTTCACTTTGAGCATTATAGAGCTTTCATCAGTAACTACGAAACTTTTGAAAAATCCATATTTGGGTGGCTGCAAGCCTATAAAAAACCTTGTTTCAAATCCTTTGTAACATCAGCTTAAAACTGAAAAAAATATATAAAAAATAAATCTTTATATTTTTTTTACATCTTTAAACAGTAAACTACATATTGTCCTTTCAGTAATTCCTATTTTTTTTCTGGCACTACCTAGTTAAAAGCTCTGCGTAAGCTCATGAATGTGTTCTATTCGGTGTTATAATTTGCAAAAAAAGAGAGGACCAAGGTAATGAAATTAAAATATACTTAGGAGAAAGATAAATTAAATTAAATTTAATTAAATGAATGGTCAGTCCTTAAAAACATGCTGGTATTTTGTTGACCAATGGAAGAAGGTTTTGAAAAGGTTTCACTTGTCAAGAGAGCCTCGAGGAAAAAAGAAACACAAGATGACCTTTTCAAAGTGAATGCTTAGCACTCACTGTTCGGACTGGCCAATGCACAGTTTGAGGACTTTGTTCTTGATGTTTATATTTTTTATATATATATTTTATTTTACTATTAAACTTACACCCTTTAAAGCTGTAAATAATATCCTACGTTATTGGTGGGAAGCATGTACTTACGTTAGAGTAAAGAACAGATTGACGTTGACATTGTATGTGGTAAATTGTAAAATCAAGGCTCGCGATCCTCTGTCTAGCCACAGATTCTGAAATAGTTCCATGACAGTCCGGTTGGTTTCCTCTATGTCTCTTCCAAAATCAAAGTAGTATCCTCCACCGTAATATGTAGAGATTTCCCCGCTACTGATAGGTAGAGAGCCAAGCTCCTCCGGTGTGTGGTAATGCCAGCTGAAAGTCCAGGATAAAGTTTTTTCTAAACGGAATTATTTGGTTCTAATTGTAAAAAAATAGGTTCCCTATCCTTGCGACGTTTTACGCAAAGAATTTTAAAATCACTACATATTGCACACCCAGAAAAATAGTGGAACAACAACAGAATTGTCGATTTGACTAATGCCACTTTTGTAGACTGCAAAGACATTCTGTAGTTACCTGGAACATCCATACTCCTACCTCATGTAGTTTCCACAATGCAGTGCTAGTGTCAGTTTTCATCTCACCGGTTTTGCGATGGGTTTTGGTTGAACAGTGACATTTTGTTGTTGTGCTGCCATTCATCTGCAGGTAAGTTTACTTCACTCGTTATGTCTTAGCAAAGAAAAACTGACCAGGTACAGAAGTCTCACGCAATGCTAATTTCTGTAACGCGAAATTATGTAGTTGAGCCAGCCAGATCATAAGTGGCGCTGCGAGCAAAGAAGGCCGCCCGGCCTGCCAGCAGTCGTCAGGTCGGCAACGTAGCTTGGCTGATTTTGCTCGCAGTACCTCCTATGATCTGGCGGGCTCAACTACAAAATTTTGCATTACAGAAATTAGCGTTGCGTGAGACTTCTGTACCGTACCTGGTTAGTTTTTCTATGGTCTTAGTAAAATAGAGGCCCATTTTTATTAAATCCAGTTTCCCTTATTATATTATTCATGTCAAAGCACCCTATAGAGAGTTTTTTTTATCTGTGGTCAAAGAAACTACATTAACATATCACCTTCCAAAAACAAACATTCGAACATATAAACTGATTACAATTGAAGATACTTTGATAATGTATTCCATAATATAAAAAATTAAAAAAATAAGAGTTGAATAGGTTTTAATAATTATAGAACTAATATTGTTGATTCAAAAGATTTGATTTTCTCCTATATATTTCTTTTTTATTCAAATAAATTGTAATCACTGTGGATTTTGTACTTTAAATCAGGGAGTTTATCTTTAACATTTCTCTGCTTGATCTTTAAAATTTCAAACATTTTTGTCAATTTACATGGGTGTTTTTTCTACTCACGCGGTTGTGCTGTTGGCGTTAGGTGGTCCATAATCAGCCTTGTCCTCTGTGCTGCTTGAGTACTCAGCATAGCAATGGGCGAACATCAATTGAAAGTCTGGGGGTACTTCACATGAGTCATTTCTCACTCTTAACTGTGAAAAAATAAAATGCAGTAAGATTTTGTTGTTGTTATTAAATTAAAGTAAGAATCAGTAAAGAAAATAAAAAAAATAAAACTTCCAAGTAGTGTTAACAAATGTCATTTTGTAGTTGGGTTTGCAAATTGGTCATAAGATGTTATCTAACCAATATAAAGTATTTTAATAAAAAGCCAGTGCCAAATTTCAAGAGTAGTATTTTTTTAATAACCCTTAAGTCAGATAAAAGAAAAGGTATAAAATCGCCTATAGTTCCACATAGTTATTAACACGTTCGCTGCGGCATATAAAATGTCGAAAACTCAACCACCACGCTGAACTATATTTACATTCGTCCAACGATATCGCGAATAAAAACCTGTTGACAGTGGCGGCCGGTGGTTAGGGACGCTAGGGGGGCTCTTATCATTATTTTATTTATATTTACGCCAGTGAAGATAAGTAATGTCTGCTTCAGGAAAAACGGTTAGGCATAACTGTAATGTCAATAAATTATAGTTACTCCATCAAACAGGTATAATTCGATCACAAAGTTGAATTAAATTGCAATATATCCTAATAATCCTAATCACAATTATTGCTGACGAAAAGTCGTCTCTGTTGTACATGAACTGATAATCTGTTGTACTGCAGAGTATCAGTTATGTACAACAGAGATGACTTTTTAGGTCAATAAAATTTACCTAAAACAAGCAGTTGTTTACCATCAATTTTATTCAGTTGATATGAATCCGTTTAATGCTTAGGCCTACTTCGTTTTTGTGACATTTGTTTGAATTGAGGAAACAAATCAGACTGAAATAGTTTTGCCGCGGACAGGTGTGTTCTAAGAATTGAAAGCGGTCCGCTACCCCGGATGTTCAGATGTCACACACTTTTCGACAATATATTTACGGTCTTCAAACCATGTTTACGTCTGGGTTCATGTACACTGTTCACGTTCACATACTGGACTAATCCAGTTCAGGGGAGTTTCTTGTTTTTTGTACTTCATATTTAAATTCTTTATCGTACTTGAGAGCCTTTAATACATACAATTGTTTTATTAACTGTAAAGGATACATCACAATGTGAGATTATTTTGCCATTGACTATGAATACATAGTCAATGATTTCGCTTAACAAAATCCAGCAAAAAAAAAAAATAAATAAATAAAAAAATAAAAAATCTGCATCTTTTAAGACATTTTGTAGGGCTATATAGTTGTTTTATTTAATGTCGCAAATCTAATGTTGATCTTTCCAAGTACTTCATCAAATTCTATGCACGCCTTGATGTGTTTGTCACTCGTTTTATGTATCTTAACTTTTTAGTTCAAGTGTTTAAGATCTGAAATACCACCAACAGTTAAGGCACGATCCTGAATCCTTATAATCAAGCAAGTGTTACAGAAAAATGAGTTTTTAATTTTACAGCCACAGAGCCAATCGGCCTAATTGTATAAATTTCTTAAACACTTTTGATTAAAACCAATTTTGATTTTTGTTCAGCTTTGCATTTGATTACTAACTAAATTGGGCCTTAGAAGCCCCAGGAGCTTCAAAGTAATTCTAATAAGTTATTCAATGTTTTTTTTTTTTCATTCTATTACCTACTATACGATTTACCTGGTGTAAATGTTGCTCATCTCCAACGTCACCCATTTCACTTTCACCCTCACAAATCTATATAATTCACTATTTCAACACAACGCACACCAACACGTACAACATTACGCACAACAGAACCCAGATGACGGACGACTGCATCGCGAGGGAACTGACAGTCACATTTTTGGCACTGCTCGGTTGGTAGCAGTGGCTGGAGCAGTGGCGCGCGCAGCCTAGGGCGCCGGGCAGAGCGTTGCATTAGCAGCCGTTGGGTGTGCCTGTGTGAGTGAGCTGCGCGTATGCGCGTCTCCATTTGATTTTACAAGAGCGCTAGGACGCCGTGGCCGGCGTCCGTCGCTCCGGCCCGAGCCGGCCGCGACAGAATTAGAGACACAATCGTCGTCCATTTTGGATTTATTTCGGTACGATCTGTTTCTATCTTCAACTTATGACCTATACAATTGTCATTCTGTTAAATATTCTCATAATAATATTTTTTTAGTTTATTTATTTTGATTTTTAATCAATTTTTTAGGAGGGGCGGCGTCCGGGAGTCCTTATGGGCGAACCACTACTGCCTGTAGAATATATTCTAATCACAAGTAATCTAAAAGCTCAATACCCACCTACACGCTTATGCACAATATGTGTTTCCTTCTCAAACGCTAGAGGAAAAGCAGTCGCATTATCTTGACATTGTCATATGTAACCGATCGGATACATCCGCACCCGCGAAGGAACGCCTTTGTAACCGATCGGTTACATGCCGCAGCGAACGTGTTAATAATTTAGCATTGGTTTGTGAGAGGAACATTGACTCTAATTAATTTTCTATATTCTAGTATTATACTCTGTCGATTCACGAGAACCTCACTTATGAATTATATCAACTGAATTCTAACAATATGTTCAGCAGAGCTATTTTGGAATGATAGCAGTAAAAAATGGCTCTTTTCACAACAGGAATGAGCTGAATTTTTTAACAGGCTACTTACCTTCCTGAATATTCAAAGTGATTTTTTTACGATTCCAAGTTAATGAGTTATTGGCTAGACAAGATCTTTTTGTTAATGTTGTTTGTCAAAATATGATTCACTCAGCGAGTAAATATAAATAAAGCTTGATATTGTTCACGACTACTTTATAGAAGTTAAATTCTTGGTTTACCAAAGCTGCAGATTGATAAAAATACTGTCCATTTTTTATATCACAGACTAACCACGGTACTCTTTCGTTTATCTGTGGAAACATCCACAACTGCTAGATGTAATACTACAGATAAAAAAAGTACTTTACAAGTGTTACGGGCAAAAAATAAAGCTACAGCTATATCTGGCTTGTTTTGAGTCAAACGTACAGTACTACAAATATCTTGTGTTTATAGAGAAATCTATTCCTAAATTATGAGTTAGAAGGAAAAGGAGCATACTAAACATTTAGTCACATTCTGATACCTATTTCTCCTGAAATGTTTAAAATTCTGTGTTTGTATTGTATAGGCAAAATTTTAAATTACCTGTCTGATTCGTGGTTTTCCAATCAGTTTATTTTCATACAAAACCATATTCTTGTCTTCTTCTGGAATAGTCATATTAGAATTGATTTCATTGCCAAACCAGTAATTCCAGAAAGTGTATTTTTGGTAGAAATGGAAGTACTGAAAAATACTACCAAGATATAACCAATTATATTTTGAACCTTTTAGAGGTTTATATACAAACATCTAAAAATAAAGCATAAATTAACAATCATTTCACTTATTGTAAAAAAAAAAATACTTGTAATAAATTTTATTCTTAATATTTTATTACAGATAAAAATTTCATTGAAGCAGACCTGCATTCAGCCCTCAATGTGTTTCCAACAAAAATTTACAATTTATGCATCAAAGTGAATAAAAAATAAAATTTTTACACTTTTTTCAGATGGTTTTTAATTAATAAAAATTTTAAAATATCACAATTCTACTAGTTCTGTTGAATAACTATCACAAAACATTACTGTAATTTTTGGTGCACTATTCGTCATATTGAGTTACACGAAATTAATGTTTAAAATGAAAAATGTGTATGCACGCAGTACGTGGTACGCGTGGTTAGTCTTTTAGCTGTCCACTATGACAAACTTTCATCCCCTCATCATCGATGTACCTAAGATGGACAGCAAGCGGTAGATGCCTATTTTTAGCGAATTTCCCATTGGGAATAAGCTATTACCGGAGGTCTCATGGTAAGACCTAAGCCCGGGACCATGTTACTTTTTCGTTTTGAGGTACCCAGAGAACAAAAAAAGTCATAAAATACACCCCGTCGCAGCAGACCTGCGTACTCAGCGAATTTCCAAATTAGTAATATTAATTGAATGGCTCCGCCAAAAAACGTTCTATGCGACAAAAATACAAATTTCGAGATTTTTAGTGAAAAAGGTTCTAACAGACCTCCCCAACATCGTGGGATATTTTGCGTTGGAAATATTTATGTTGGCATCCCTGATTTTAGTTGTCCATTCCGGTGCCGATTTCGGGAGTTCGCGGAGTTGTTGGCGAATAAGGTTCTATCAGCCGCGATATGGATCCTCCGCCGGCTGTGCCACTGTCACCCGGAGACATAAATCGTTTTAATTTTGGGGAAAAAAGGAAGTTAAATGTCGGGAAATGGTAAGATAAGAATAGAAAAGAAAGGAGAAACGCCGGATTGCCATATATATCTAAAACCAAAAAGCCTGTAACAGGAAAACTGCCACCGGGAGAGGTAAGTGGAATAACGTTCGAAGTGCTAAGGCCTGATAGCTTTTGATACCTCTATAAGTTTAAAATTGTAATCTTTTTATAATATTGTTTTCTAATAATTTTGAAAATGATTTTTTTCCCTAAAAAAATATTTTTTGGACTTAACTGTTATTATTACTATATATAACATGTTGATCAATAATATCGTACGTTAAGAAAACGTTTTAAGAAGTATTAACGTTTTGTGTAAGACTTAAATGTTATCTTTTAATAATATTATTTTAGAATAATATTATAAAAAGATAACATTAAAGTCTTACACAAAACTTTAATACTTCTTAAAACGTTTTCTTAACGTACAACATTATTGATCAACATGTTATATATAGTAATAATAACAGTTAAGTCCAAAAAATATTTTTTTAGGGAAAAAAATCATTTTCAAAATTATTAGAAAACAATATTATAAAAAGATTACCAATTTTAAACTTATAGAGGTATCAAAAGCTATCAGGCCTTATAGTGTAGTAAAATTAAGCCAAAATATGGCTGGAAAATGAAAAAATTTTTGGACAGCCAATTTTTGCTGAAATGTGTTCTATGTCATCCCCTGACCTCCCTCAGAAAAGTCCCCTGAAATCCCCAGTGGGCAACATGCCTAAAAATGATGGGATGGCCCTCGTGGAGTCAGAAATAAGTATTTCGCCGACTAATAGGTTTATGTATATCAAATTAAAGCTCTAAAGTAGTAGAATTCAATGCCGCAAACCCCATCTCAAAAGGTTGCTTGAGTCGAAAATGGCAGCCTGTCAAACTTAGAATAAAAATCAAATTTTAATCAAAAGGCAAAAAAATGTAATAATTTTAGAAATACTTGACCTTTTGAGGTCCGGTTTGCGGCAAACGTTTGCTTGTACAATTACCTTGGCAAATAAGGATAGTTTGACATATGCCCATCATATTACCCTTGAACCACCCTCTACATGGACGTCCCAAAGAGGGAGTTTTGAAAAATTTTTCTTAGTCCATAGCCAAGCCATACATAATTTTAAAGGCCTTAATAAGGAGAGTACATAGCCGAAAACCAGACCTCAAAAGGTCAAATATGTCGGAAGTTATTGCATTTCAAAGTTTTGATAGTATTATTTTATTCTAAATTTTGAACGTCTGCCATTTTTCTCTCGACCGTTATATTTAGGTCGGGTTTACGGCATTGTGCTCTACATTTTAAGACCTTTAATTTGATATATATAAACCTTCTGGAACTTATTCAAATCTAGTATGCTTAATATCAAAATATATTTTAACTCCTTATAGGCCAACCCCTCATTTTTGGGCATGATCCCCACATGGGATTGCAGGGGACTTTTCGGAGGAAGGTCAGGGGATGCCATAGAACACATTTCAAAAGAAATTAGCTTTCCAAAAATTATTTCATTTTTCCCGACTAATTTTACTACACTATTAGCACTTAGAACGTTATTCCACTTACCTCTCCCGGTGGCAGTTTTCCTGTTACAGGCTTTTTGGTTTTAGATATATATGGCAATCCGGCGTTTCTCCTTTCTTTTCTATTCTTATCTTACCATTTCCCGACATTTAACTTCCTTTTTTCCCCAAAATTAAAACAATTTATGTCTCCGGGTGACAGCGGCACAGCCGGCGGAGGATCCATATCGCGGCTGATAGAACCTTATTCGCCAACAACTCCGCCAACAACTCCTATAAAAGTGTTTTATATTTAATTTATTATTGAATTCATGTTGGTACTCCTACTTTCCATGATGATTTTTAGCGGCAGAGGCTACGTCCGGGAAAAAACGTTTCAAAGGACAGGCGATTAGAACGTTTTAACCCCAAAAAATGCATAAAAATAGTTAAAAATCTGATCGTGGTGAGTAAAAGTGTTGTATAATACTACTATACGAGGTTATATATGTAGTTTTAAAAAATAATTGGCAAAAAATAATTCCAACCTAAAAATTACGTAAAATTTTACATATCAATCTTTTTTCTGCTTTTTCTCAAAAGTAGGTTTTTGTCGCATAGAACGTTTTTCGGCGGAGCCATTCAATTTTTAGCAGATAAATCTGTAAACAAAATTTAATCACCTGCTCATAAATAGGGAAATAATAAATGTCTATTCTCCTGATAAATATAAGGAAATAGTATGCTGGTATGCTGCCATTGGGAACACTAAAAGTACGTTTTCAGCATACAAAAATTTATCTCCACCATATGAAGCCATAAACTTAGTTTCATCTATATCTGTCCATAAATAAACAAGTTTGCCTATTTTCCATATAATTAACATTGGAAAAGAGTATGCAGGTTTGCTGACATGATAAGCACAAAAACCAAGATTTTTACCATAAATAAATGAAGCTCAACCAAAGAAAGCTAAATACCAAGTTTCACCCAAAAATATTGGTTAATAAGCGAAATATTAACAAATCCTTATCCTCAATAAGATTAACATTGGAGCCTCAAAATACAATGTACTGTCTTTAGACTTTTTAATATCTCGGTAACCAATGGAGATAGAGCAAAGCTTCAAAATACTAAATTGTGTGTTTTTTTTAGCACCATTGGATGGTGAAAATAAAAATTAAATATTATATATAAAAAATGCAAAAAACTCATTTTTGGGGTACAAAACCCCTAAAACTACCCCTTCCGGTGGGTCGATAATTATGTCTGGTTTACGAACTCATCTGAATAAACCTTGGATTACACATCTCTACCAAATTTGGTGTCGATCGGACCGGTTTTTTCGAGAGTTATCGTGTCTAAGGACACATACATAATACATACATACAAGCATACATATATATATATATATATATATATATATATATATATATATATATATATTAAACAATTTATGACAATTGTATATATAACAATTTATTTTATTTTAAAAAGTTTTTAATCTATATTTTTACCGCTAGGTTTAGCTAAAAAAACATACAATTTAGTATTTTGAAGCTTTGCTCTATCTCCATTGGTTACAGAGCTATTAAAAAGTCTAAAGACAGTACATTGTGTTTTGGGGCTCCAATGTTAATCTTATGGAGAATAAGGATGTGTTAATTTTAACTTATTAACCAATATTTTTGATGAAGTATTTAGCTTCATTTGGTTAAGATTCAACCATTTATGTTAAATAATCTTGGTTTTTGTACTTATATTGGCTGCAAACCTGCATACTCTTTTCCCATGTTAATCATATGGAGTTAGTAGGCAAACTCTTTTATTTATGGACAGATATTGATGAAACTTAGTATAGGGCTTCATATGGTCGAAATAACTTTTTTTTATGCTAAAAACCTACTTTTAGTGTTCCCCATGGCAGCATACCTGCATACTCTTTCCCTATATTAATCGTAAAGAGAATAGACATGTATTTCCCCATTTATGAGCACGTAATGAAATTTTTTTTAACAGGTTCCTCTAGTCTAAATTAATATAAGTAATTTGTAAATTCGCTGAGTCCACAGGTCTGCTTCGGCGGGGTGTATTTACAAAGTATATTAACAAAACCTTAAATGATGAAATTATAAATTGGTGAACTTAATGATGAAATTTAGCATGACAGTAAACGAGGAAATTGTAATAAGTTACAAACCACGCAGACAGCAAAAAAAAAAAAAAAAAATAAATAAATAAAAAATAAATAAATAAATAAATACAAAAATAAAATAAAACAATCATGTGTGTTTATTGATAGTAGTAGCGTACTTCTTAACCAGGAAATACTATTTATTTCTGAATGTTACCCGCCATGGACAGCCTTAATTGGTTTGATTTTAAGGTTTTTTTTTTTTTTTTTTTTGAACTTGGTTACACCTCTGGAATAACTAATACCCACGTCGCAGCAGACCTGCATACTCAGCGAATTTCCAATGGAATTTCAGATTATTTACTTCCCCCATAAAAACACCATAGGATCAAGTATGTAGGTTTGCTGCCATGGGGTATTGTTAGAAAATCTAAGTTAATTAATAATTGGTGAATGTAAACACAAAATTGTATCAAACTCTGGCAATTTTTTATTTTCCCCATAACCCCCATACGGGTGAGTATGTAGGTTTGCCGCCATATAGGTTTTGTAAACAATTATACGTTAAGCCCTATCTAGATAATGTACGTGAAAAATTTGATTAAGTTATGTCAATAAATAAGCAAGATATAGGGTTTTCTTGATTTCCTATAAGAACAACATGGAAAACACATTTTTGGATTTTCCCCGTAACCAGTTATGCTAAGATGAAAATTCAAAATACCAAATTGTTTTTTTTAAGCTCTTTTAAATGGTTTCAGTTAAAATTTATGAATTTTAAAAATTGAGGTCAAAAATTTCAAAAACCTACAACAACATAGGAACAAATAGGAAAAAAAAAATAGGAAATACATAAGAAAGACATATTTTCTGAAAGGTTCTCCTGAAAGATTCTCTATGTATAGTGATTTGGAAAAGTCTGCTTTGTTTACACGAAATCAAGTGTTTTGATTAGGAGTGACGAATATTGACAGTGGGTGCTGAATATTGACTACTTTAACTTTGAGATGCTATGTTAAAATTTGGTGACGAAAAAATAACAAAATCTGACAGGATAAAAAAATCCATTCAATTTTAGGACAAAAAAGACAATTAAATGGGTATGATGAAAGTATTGACCCCGAAATGGGTGCTGAGCATCGGCCATGTTTTTTCTCATTGTTGCTTTTTTATGTTATATTAATAGGCCGTCATAGCTCAAGGACTATGATTTCTCCCAAAACCTTATATTTCTCATAGATCGGTATAGGTTTTACAACAGACAAAATGAAGCATTTACAAATGGGTTTAATAGCACACAGGATTGTAAACAGTGCTTTAGAGGCAAATTGCCTATTTAAACGGTATTGTTAAAATATTACGAGGGCTATTCAGAAAGTATGGAACGTTTTCGTCTTACGCCGTTGTACGTGCCCGTATCAAATATATTAGGGTATGAGAGTGGTCGGGCCCTCAGTGGCTATCCAGCCGTGACACTTGGAGCATCGTCGCGCCGCCCGTTTTCTTTATATTTAAATTCAAAATGGCCGCTTCCCTAAAAAGTCCCGCCAGTTGCGAAGTGCGATCGGTAACACGGTTTTTGTTGACAAAAAACTAAAAACCGATGGAGATTTATCAATTTTTATTTTTTCAATTTCAACACAGCAAAGTCCGTGAAACTTGAGGAAGATAACGAAACCTTCGGAGCAGCGGTTTTTATGGATCTTCTCGTCAACTTTAGTGACCGGTTCGTCAGTCACAACGCTCGGTTGTCCACTCCACACTGCTCATCAAGAACATTGGTTCGGTCATTTGTAAACTGAATACACAACTTACGCACAGAACTTTCATTCAAGACATTGTTCCCATACTTCCACACACTTTTCGATAAATCTTTATCGGTTTTAAGTTTTTTGTCAACAAAAACTGTGTTACCGATCGCACTTCGCAACTGGCGAAACTTTTTACGGAAGCGGCCATTTTGAATTTAAATATAAAGAAAACGGGCGGCGCGACGATGCTCTAAGTGTCACGGCCACTGAGGCCCCGAGCAGTCTCATACCCTAATATATTCGATACGCGCTTGTACAACGGCGTAAGGCGAAAACGTTCCTTACTTTCTGAATAGCCCTCGTATATAATATAAATTAAAATTAAATCTTATGGAAGATCTTGTGGTGAAGAACTGGTAATCTGTTATGGTTCATGCCACTAGTTTTGACTATTTGTGAAGTCGTTAACACAGAGATTTTCAAGTAAGTAACGCTTTTGCAAAATTCCTTCAGGGCTCCAAAGTACAGGACCACAAAATTTCGATCTGATGTAATTTTAACGGCCAATTTTTTTTATATAAAGCAATGAAATAACAAATATGATAAACTTTAGGACCTACCAGTTAAAATTTGGCATGGGTGTTCCTATTTGCTCGTAGGTGTTCACTAAGAAACGGTTATTTCAAAATTCCATCAGGGCTCTGTCGTATAGGATTATGAAATTCCAATCTAAAGTTAATCTTGTGGCCAATTTTTAACACAAATTAAGGAAACATCAAATTGGAACAACTATAGGATTAAAGTTAAAAATTTGGCAAGGAAGATCCGCTATGTTCATTGGTGCTCACTAAGAATGGCTTTTGAAAACCATAAAAAATTTTCATAAAAACTTGTTATGTTGAATGTTTTACAAAACCAAGCCTGCTATGTGAATTGCTTCCCGTTTTCTAAAGTGATTTCCGTTTACACCACAGTTCAACATTTAGCACGCCTGGCATTTTCACTGAAAATTGAGGTTAATAATAACTGAAAAAATAATAAATATTTATGTAAAATTTATTTTGATTTTATGTAAGAATTACAACAGTAGGCATTACTTCTTGATGAGATACATTAAATTAAAATTGTCTATATATCAAATACCCTGTAGCGCATATTTGACTTAACTTACACTACTTGCATATTTGCGTATAACTTTGATACATATATCTATCAAACACCCTGTAGCGCAGGGTTCGAGCATTTGGTTGGTAAACTTAAAAACGTAAACAGCTAATTTTTGTTTGATTGAGTACTGAGGGGCAGTAAGACAGAAACTGAATTTTACCACTCATGGGTGCACGTCCAATCAATTCCTTATGGGAAATACCCCATAAGGAAAATATCCTTGGACGAATAAATGTGTGCCCTGAAAAAAACAGTTGTGATTTTAGACTATAAGGTTAAAGCCTGATTTATTTTAAGATCAAATGACAACAATAACATTTTATTGTTACTATGGTAAAATGAAAAAAATTATATACAGTTCAACATGATACAGATCAAAACAAACCCAAATTACCGTTATAATAATTAAATACATAACAGATTACAGGGATAGAACAGGCATCTACATGGACCATCATCTGCTCAACATACATCCAGAGGCTGGGGAACCCTGGCCGGCCGTGTAACTGGCATCTACTCTACATGGACCGTCATCTGCTCAACATACATCCAGAGGCTGGGGAACCCTGGCCGGCCGTGTAACTGGCATCTACTCTACAAGGACCGTCATCTGCTTAACATACATCCAGAGGCTGGGGAACCCTGGCCGGCCGTGTCACTGGCTTCTACTCTACAAGGACCGTCATCTGCTCAACATACATCCAGAGGCTGGGGAACCCTGGCCGGCCGTGTCACTGGCTTCTACTCTACAAGGACCGTCATCTGCTCAACACACATCCAGAGGCTGGGGAACCCTGGCCGGCCGTGTCACTGGCTTCTACTCTACAAGGACCGTCATCTGCTCAACATACATCCAGAGGCTGGGGAACCTTGGCCGGCCGTGTCACTGGCTTCTACTCTACAAGGACCGTCATCTGCTCAACATACATCCAGAGGCTGGGGAACCCTGGCCGGCCGTGTCACTGGCTTCTACTCTACAAGGACCGTCATCTGCTCAACATACATCCAGAGGCTGGGGAACCCTGGCCGGCCGTGTAACTGGCATCTACTCTGCATGGACCGTCATCTGCTCAACATACATCCAGAGGCTGGGGAACCCTGGCCGGCCGTGTAACTGGCATCTACTCTACATGGACCGTCATCTGCTCAACATACATCCAGAGGCTGGGGAACCCTGGCCGGCCGTGTAACTGGCATCTACTCTACAAGGACCGTCATCTGCTCAACATACATCCAGAGGCTGAGGAACCCTGGCCGGCCGTGTAACTGGCATCTACTCTACATGGACCGTCATCTGCTCAACATACATCCAGAGGCTGGGGAACCCTGGCCGGCCGTGTCACTGGCTTCTACTCTACATGGACCGTCATCTGCTCAACATACATCCAGAGGCTGGGGAACCCTGGCCGGCCGTGTCACTGGCTTCTACTCTACAAGGACCGTCATCTGCTCAACATACATCCAGAGGCTGGGGAACCCTGGCCGGCCGTGTTACTGGCTTCTACTCTACATGGACCGTCATCTGCTCAACATACATCCAGAGGCTGGGGAACCCTGGCCGGCCGTGTCACTGGCTTCTACTCTACATGGACCGTCATCTGCTCAACATACATCCAGAGGTTGGGGAACCCTGGCCGGCCGTGTCACTGGCTTCTACTCTACATGGACCGTTATCTGCTCAACATACATCCAGAGGCTGGGGAACCCTGGCCGGCCGTGTCACTGGCTTCTACTCTACATGGACCGTCATCTGCTCAACATACATCCAGAGGCTGGGGAACCCTGGCCGGCCGTGTAACTGGCATCTACTCTACAAGGACCGTCATCTTCTCCGACATACATCCAGAGGTTGGGGAACCCTGGCCGGCCGTGTAACTGGCATCTACTCTACAAGGACCGTCATCTGCTCAACATACATTCAGAGGTTGGGGAACCCTGGCCGGCCGTGTCACTGGCTTCTACTCTACATGGACCGTCATCTGCTCAACATACATCCAGAGGCTGGGGAACCCTGGCCGGCCGTGTCACTGGCTTCTACTCTACATGGACCGTCATCTGCTCAACATACATCCAGAGGCTGGGGAACCCTGGCCGGCCGTGTCACTGGCTTCTACTCTACAAGGACCGTCATCTGCTCAACATACATCCAGAGGCTGGGGAACCCTGGCCGGCCGTGTCACTGGCTTCTACTCTACATGGACCGTCATCTTCTCCGACATACATCCAGAGGTTGGGGAACCCTGGCCGGCCGTGTAACTGGCATCTACTCTACCAGGACCGTCATCTGCTCAACATACATTCAGAGGCTGGGGAACCCTGGCCGGCCAACTGGGAACATGTTAAGTTTTTTTACATACATTTTGCAAAAAAAAAAAAAAAAAAAAATTGGTTACAAATAAACACTACAAAAAACACTATAAATTGTGTTTTTCTTTCAAATACCTAACCATTAATTCAATTCAATTCAAAATCTCTTTATTCATACAGTACTACAAACAGTACAAAGAATGGTGTCACTCTTAACTTAGCATATAAAATAAAACAAAACAAAAAATTAAAGAAATATAAAGAAGAGATTGATCAAAATCTTTCCATAGTTATATTCTATCAACATAAATAAAATAAAATTAACTATTATGTCTTTGTCTCAAAACCTCAACATGAAATACTATTGATGATAAAATTCATCGAAAAAATACGAAGATTTAGAAATTAAAAATTCTTTGACTTTGCATTTAAAGCTTTCGAATTTTGATATTTTTTTAGATTTTCCGGTAAGTTGTTCCTTGATATTTCGGGGTCCTTTTGAATAATTCCGTCCGAGGTTTCTTAGTTAGTAAGTCATCTCTATTCAGTGTATTGTAACTGTGAACTTGACTGTGATTTAAATTTTTTTTTAAATTTTGTTTTACATGGGAGGTGGTTTCAAGTATGTACTAGCCATATACAGTAATAATTCCTAAATTAGCAAAATGTTCTCTACATGAAATATCAGGTTTTAGATTCAAAATTGTCCGGATTGCCAGTTTTTGGAGCTTTAATATTTTATCCAAATTTTGTTTGGATGCCGAACCATAAAGGGCCATACCATAAGCTATGTGGGAATGTATGTTAGAAAAGTAGATCATTCTTAGGATGTCGGTACTCATCAAATTTCTCGATTTTCTTAATGTAAAAATGCCGGAAGAAATTTTGTAACAAATGTTTTCGACATGTGTGTTCCAGCTTAAGTTACTGTCAATATGTAGCCCCAGAAATTTATTTTCTTCAGAAAATTTGAAATTCTGGTTGATTATGTGCAAATTGTCAAATTTAGGGCGATTTTGCGTGCAGAAAAACTACATCACAACAGTTTTATTTTTATTTAAAAGAAGGTTATTTTTAGCTAAAAAATTATTAATGTTTGACATTATTGAGTTTACTGATTCCTCAATAATATCTGTATTTTTGCTGGATAGAGAAAAACTTATGTCATCAGCATACATGCAAAATTTGGATTTGATTATATCTAGGGGTGTGCGAATAGTGAATTTTCTGGTCGAGCCGAGCCGAGCCGAGCTGGTAATGAAATATTCGAGTTTCGAGCCGACTGAGCCGAGCCCAGACAGCAAAAAAAAAAAAAAAAAAAATTATGATAATTTTTTTGTAAAAATACCATCTTTTATCTTCCCAAAAGGCCATTTTTGGCCATTAAATGAAAAAAGTAAAACACAGTCAACTCCCGATTAACCGGGGTAATGACTGGTTGAAGGATCCCGGATAACCCGAAACCACGGTTAACATATCTTCTAATTGAGTGAACAAGGAACACAATAAAAGGGTCCAACGTGGACAAAAAACCAAGGTCAGGTGTTCTATTGTTTGGCATCTGTCAGCTGGGATGGGTGGGTAAGGTGAAGGGGGGAGAGGGTCCGGCGGCGCTGGGTGAGGGGGAGGGTCGTTTGGGATAATTTATTCAAGATAAGAGCACGCAAACAATACCTCCGTCACAGCAGACCTGCGTACTCAGCGAATTTCCAAATAAGTAGTGTTAATTATGACCAGATAAACCTGTAAACCAAACATGATCACAAGCTCATAAATAGGGAAATAAATGTCTATTCTCCTTATGATAAATGTAGGGAAAGAGTATGCAGGTATGCTGCCATGGGGAACACCAAAAGTAGGTTTTTAGCAATAAAAAAAAAATTATTTTGACCATATGAAGCCATATACTAAGTTTCATCAATATCTGTCCATTGCTAAAGGAGTTTGCCTTATCTCCATATGATTAACATGGAAAAAGTGTATGCAGGTTTGCTGCCATGATAAGCACAAAAACCAAGATTTTAAACCATGAATGGATGAATCACAACCAAATGAAGCTGAATACCAAGTTTCATCCAAAAACATTGGTTAATAAGTGAAATATTAACACATCCTTATTCTTCATAAGATTAACATTGGAGCCCCAAAATACAACGTACTGTCTTTAGACTTTTTAATATCTCGGTAACCAGTGGAGATAGAGCAAAGCTTCAAAATACTAAATTGTGTGTTTTTTTTAGCTTAATCCAATAGTCAAAATAAAAATTCAAAATTTTAAAAATTACATATGAAAAATGCAAAAAACCCATTTTTGGGGTACAAAACCCCCCAAAACTACCCCTTCCGATAGGTCGATATGTCTGGATTACGAACTCATCCGAATAAATGTAGGATTACACATCTCTACTAAATTTGGTGTCAATCGGACCGTTTTTACGAGAGTTATCGTGCCTAGGGACACATACATATATATATATATATATATATATATATATATATATATATATATATATACATGTATATATATATATATATATATATATATATATACATATATATATATATATATATATAAAATTTTTAATGACTATTATTTTTGGTCTCTGGGCACCTAAAAACGGAAAAGTAACATGGTCCCGGACTTAGGTCTTACCATGAGACCTACGGTTATAGCTTATTCCCTATGGGAAATTCGCTAAAAACGCAAGTTTAGAATTATAAATTTTCAAAATTTATTAAAATAATATTCTACTAGACCCCCAGGGGCACAGGATGAGTGCAGACTTGGGCCCCAGCCTGGCTACTGGGCTTCATGGCCCTGGGTAAACCGGCTACGCTCTGTTGATTGACGTTAATTTCAATGTACAGGGTGTACCAGGAGCAACCTATGTCAACTGGAAATACAAACCCCAAATTTTTATATAATTTTTTAATCCTACAATTAATTTAAGTCAACTTTATAAAATAATGAGTGCCTACTAACAATTTAGGAGATAATGGCAGCGGTGATGGAAGTTTAATTTTATCCCATGAGAATAAAATTGGAAAAATTTCAAAAGGAGTTAAAAATACTTGACTTTAAAACAAAATTGTCCAAGTATGAAAATGTCTTAAAACCCCATTTTAAATAATTTCCTATCATAAAATACTGATTATCAGATAATAAATTTGAATTTTTCATTAATTTTCTATGATTTCTGCTATATTGTAAACTTTGTGGAAAAGTTACATGATTGATGACAAAAAATATTTTATGATGGAAAGGTATTTAAAATTAGAGTCCAAGACGGTTTTATACTTGAACATTTTGGTTAAACATAAAACTTTCAGAGATGATTGATGTGAAATTTTGCAGATGTAATTATTATAAAAAAAAAAAAAATAAATAATAATAATAACTAAACTACAATTGCCACTATCTCCCCATACCATTAGGGTGATTGGTACAAATTAAATTGTTAAGTTGTCTAGAAATTACTTATAGAATTTTTTTTTAAATGGCATAAAAAGTGAGGGTGTGTATTTAAAATTATTAACTTCCGGTGTGATAGGTTTGACTCCTGCTACACCCTGCACAATGAAATTGGCGTCAATCAATAGAGCAAAGCCGATTTACCTATAATGGCTATAATGGTACTATTATTTTTTTTGTGAAAAGTTAATAATGTAACTTTTATAGGGGTGATAACATTCTCTGGGACACTAGGTATAGTTTTAGTCTTCCATAAAAATTGCATTGACACATAGTTCTTAAGGTTTGTGGTGCGTAGCCTTAAGACCTATTGTTCACATCGAAGATAGTATTATTAGGTAGAATGAACTACTCACATCCCAAACGTTTTCCAGCGTGTTGACATCCTCATAGTTGATGACCTCATTTGTAAGGTATGTCTTGAACTTGGCCTTGATGAACACTCCCCGCATTACCCTCGACAAAAAATACTCATCCGAGCTATGGTGCCCCGCAGCCACTGAAACCAGTCAAGAAAACTATTTTTTCACAATATTGTTCATAAAAACTTAACTTTTTATGATAAACCTTCTACAGTTTTTCCTTTAGCTCCTTTAGAAAAACCAAATAAACTAAATTAATATTGAAAATAAAATGAGCAAGGGGGGAAAATACAAAATTGTTTAATTTTTAAAGCTCTCTAATGAATTGCCTCTGAAAAAATTGGTGAAATTAAAAATTAAGGGTGAAAAATTACAAGCCAAATTTTTATTCTTTTTAAACCCCATTAAACCTCGTTTGCATAGTCCGGTCAATCTGTTTTTTTTTTTATTTTAACCTGAAGAACGCTACTCCTCACCTTCATACACAATTTCATTTAAATCAAAGGTTTCTTTCAAAAGTTACCATGTACATACCATGTACATGGTAACTTTTGAAAGAAACCTTTGATTTAAATGAAATTGTGTATATATATATATATATATATATATATATATATATATATATATATATATATATATATATATATACATACTGCATAAATTTGAACCAATGGTACTTTTTGCTTCTATAAGGACCTCGAAACCAAAATGTAATATGGTCCTGGGCATAGGTCTTACAGTGAGTACTACCTTAATACCGTATTCCCCATAGAGAAATTCGCTAAAAAAAATAAATAAATTAGCAAAAATCAAGTAAATACTTACAAATTCCTAAAACGAGCAGAAACACCAGGTAAATCACCATTTCTCTTATTACTAGTTTTAAATACTTTTCCCTTTCCATGTACTTTTTTGCAATTTCTCGTGTAGTCAGGACCCCTATAATTAAAAATTTTTTATTAAAATTCTGTTTATTACAACAGTTGTCAAAATAAAATCATTATACCCGTGTCCCATAAGAAACTCTCGCCACATAAGTTGACGAATTGGCCAAAAACAGCTGGGATGGGCGAGGGGGAGAGGGGGTACTTTTACAAAATCATTGACCCTACGTTACATGTTAATTTTCATGGAACAGCTGATTATCCAATAATTTTCACTGAATAGTAGTGAAAATTTATTCGTCAAGTTACGTGGCGAGGCTTATAAAAGCCTCTAGTATGTATACTTATTTAATACGCTAAGAGTTTTTTTGTCTTGATAACTCCTCCTACAATTATCAACCGATTTCGAGTTTTGGGTGTCGGTGGATAGGGCTTGGTCTATAGTTGTTTCCGCCAAAAACTGATGGGAATCGGACAGAAAATAAAGGCGCTATCCACCATTGAAATCTAAAAATTTCTCATTTAAATAACATTGTAATTGAAAAAAAGCATTTTAAACATCTGTTAATAATCAGCTGTAAATACGTGTAGTTTTTGGTAATTACAGATATTCACAATACTGGATTGGTCGGATGTCATTGGTTTAGAGCTTAAGTAACATTTTTGTTGTAATAAAATAAATTGCTCGATTGCGAGCAACACGTATACTAGTTATTTATTATCCATTTATGTAAAAAAAATTGCTGTGCATATTGATTTGTTTCAAAATAACTTGAAAATAAGAAAACTCCAAAGAAATGCATACTTTTAAAAAGACCAATATGAAAAGAATAAGGAAAATAATTACTTACTTGGAGCTTCTTTAACACCTTTCTTTCCTTCATTGTCTTGAAAACCTGCTATATGAACACCACCTCCGCCTTGGTCATCTTTTTTATCCACGTTTTTCCGTTTTCGTAGAGTGTCTTTTGAACCGGATGTCCCAGGTTCAGATTCATCCTTGGCCATTTTTATTTATAAAATCTGGTACACTCTGGCAAATTAAGAGCTTGATCTGCAAAGTATGAATAAAAATGTTCCTTGTTATTAAAAATAGAATGTTTGTTAATTTTTAAATTTAGTTTAAGGCAATAACTGTATATGTGTAACCTATTCACTGCTGGAAAACTTTATGGTTATTTATTTATCAACAGATACACCATTTACATTAAGAGTCTTACTTGTCTACTAGTGCTTTCAATTAATTACAATATTATGTATCATGCAACACTATGAACATTAACTCTTAAATTAATCTTAAATACTAAAAATAGGTTTTGGCAATGTCCCTAGGCCATTCAGGTCTTAACTTTTTCTGTGAATGTACCTTAAGATCGAGCTGTGTCTATAACCATGAAATAATTTTTTTGGGAGAGGCGGGAAAAATGCATTACGCACACATTAGCCACCCTGTAGTGTGGGGCTCCCCTAAAAAACGGGTTTACAAACCAAAAAACTTCCTCTACTCTTTAAGATTCTAACCTGGAATTCAAACCTAAGATTCTGGGCCACTTTGCGGTCCAGATCGGTTTTCTTTTCCAGGAGGATGCCCCGGATGAACTGTGATAAACAATCCCAGTTGCCCTCATCCTCCAAGATATTTTGGCAGGCCAATTCCACCGAAAATGCACCAAAAATTAGTGCTGCCTCCAGGCGGGGCCCTTCCCAACGGGGGCAGTGGAAGACGGTGTGCTCCGCATCGTCAGGAACGCCCGCGCAATAAATGCAGTCCGGTGAACCGGTCTTGCCCATCCGGTTCAGGTACGACCGAAAATAGCCGTGAGGAATTGGGTCAGGTAGTAGTCTACCTCCCCATGCCGCTGTTCCACCCACTGATGGACCTGCTTGATAAGTCACGCAGTCCATCGTCCTTGGGTGTCGTGCTCCCAGCTGTGTTGCCACTGCTGGAAGGTTCGAGAGCGCTCTTCTGTTCTTGCCGTGTCCTTGCTGATCTCGCCTTGTCTCTGATAAATCACCTTCCTCTCTCTCCTGCCAAGAGCTTGACAGGGATGACTCCGGCGACCACCAGGATGGCAGGCTCAGACACTGCCCGGTAGGCGGAACACACCCGTATCGTCGCTGAAACCGGGCGAGTGGCAACATGAAGAACTCTTTATCTAGAGCGTCTGCCCACATCTCTGCTTATAAAGAAGCACGGACTGGACCGCGGACATCAACAGACGTCTTTTGCTGTATCGGGGACCCCCAACATTCTCCCAAACCCAAGGTAAACCATTACCCCAAGGTACTTGGCAGCACGAGTTGATTGGACCACCTCTCTTCCTACTCAGAACGGGACGACGGTGTCGATCCTCTTCTTTATGAGGATTACGATCTCCGTCTTACTGAGAGCAAGCGAGAGACTGCAAGCATGACTCAACTTTAGTTGGGCCAGCTCAACGTTGCATGCAGCTATGAGAGCTGCGACGTCACCGGCGTACCCAACCAAAGTTGGTTTCCTCAGGCATTTCGGATCTCAGGAGGCTGTCATAGGCAACGTTCCAGAGATCCGGGCCGAGTATTGAACCTTGCATGACACCAGAAGTGACTTCCATTGTCCGCGTTCCGTCCCTTGTGTCATAAATCAGGCTATGAGAGGGGGGATAATCCCCTTAAATTACTGCATAAAGTAGCAACAGATATGCAGGAACGTGAAAATAACCATGAAATAATGATTATTGTACAAATGCAATAATTCTAGAAATTGCTACCATCCATGCAGAAATGTTAGTCCTTATGGGGTTATTGAGAAGAGACCTGCTTTCAAAATTATGGACATAATTTTGACGGCATTTTTTCACAAGTAACTGAAATGACGAGTTAAAAAAAAAGCTTCATTGGCTAAAAGTCAAATAATGAGCTTTTATTTTGTGTAAATAAACATGCATTAATTTTAAAATTGGCTGAGAATTATTTACTGTAATAATAAACCGTCATCTCCCTTGTGTCACTTAGGGACTAAATTTATAGATAAGATGATTGTTGGTAATATTAATCCTTTAATATTGCGCAACTCTCATCTTTTTTTAAGCTCTTTAGGATTTATCACGAGTAAATGTTATTTAGATGGTTAAAGAACAATCATAAATTTGAGACAAATAAGAGGTATACAAATACAGTACAGTAATCATAGATAACAATAAACACTTGACATAGGCTTAAGACTTAATACCTGCAAGGAAAATTCCTTTGAATATTATTAAATACCAGAGGATTGAAATAATACTATTATGTGTCAACAATAAAAACTGAATCCTCGAAAATATTACTAAGGCTATTTAAAAAATTTATTTTGAACATATTAAAACCAGATTAGTGTGAAATAAGAGTATGTTTGTATTAAAATAAATTTGTTTATGTTATAATTTACAAGAGTTGATAGAGTCAGTAATCAACCGTGCCTAAAAGTTGAATCAAGTCAGTGTTTATGAATCAGTAAGTTATGTTTGTATTAAGTTGGTAATGTTTCTTGAAATAATTTATATTTTTTAATATTAAAATCCTCTAACTACTAAACTTTATTGTTTACTAAAAAATGGTTAATTGAAATTAAATACTTACGGACAAAACAGAGTTATGAAAACTAAAATGGACAGGCTAATTCACAAGGCTGCAAAATATAAAGTTTTTTTAAGGTTAATAAACAGCAATGTATTAGAAAAAAAACATGTGCTATGCCATATAAATCAAACTTCAGCTGATTTAAAGATAGTTTTGATTAATTTCAAATATATCAACATCAAAATAAAACATACAGGGTAATTGATAAAGGTGTGCCTGATATACTCCATATATATAAAGGTGCGTTTACACTACTGAGTTGACAACCAACTGATCAACAACTGTTACTTGTATATGGCTTAGGTTGACAACTTTTGTTTGTCAACCCTTGGTGTAAACGCACATTATGAGGTATTGGAAAGATGTTATAAACAACATGTTGCAAACAACATTGGATTGTCTATACTCTCTGCCATTATCCAAATGTAACATAGCCTACATGACGTCAAAGGTTAAAAGTTATAAACACATACTATTTTTTTTTTTTTTTTTTTTTTTTTTTTTTACTAGAGAGAAAACAAAGGATGTCAACTTACCATGCATATATATGGTGTGCCAAAACGACAAAGTGTAACAAATATATGTGTAATTTAAAATATTTTTACCATTTTTTTAAAAAATAGAAAATTTTGAATTTTATCAGTGTAGGTATATGCATGATAAGTTAATTTACTTTTATTTTATTTTATTTAAAACATAAATTTACAATGAATTTTGGTTGAAAAGATGATTCCTGAGAATTTGAACTGAACTTTTCAGAACACATTGTTATTTTAGATTTTAATGAAATTTTGAGAACATGAAAATTGATTCCTTAAAATCACCAGCGAGTTGCATAGACTGAGATGATGTCATGTTGCTTGTATGGCAGCATCATTTGAAACATTAAGGAATGAAACGGTAAATAATCTATACTTATTGAACACGCTATCGGCTTAAACACCTATATGGTAGCAAACCTACATACTCATTGCTGTTTATAGGGAAAATACAAACTTTCGATTGCCTTTGGAAATTCGCTGAGTACACAGATCTGCTGCGATGGGGGTATTTCGTTAAGAGAACTCCGTTTACAATTTTCAACCAGTTATCATGTTTTTGGTGTCATTGAATGGGGTTTAGTCTGAAGATGTTTCCGTCAAAAATTAATGAAAATCAGACTTAAAATAAAAATGCTATCCATAATTAAAATTAGCAATTTTCCCATTATAAGTCACGCCACATAAGTTGATGAATGGCCAAAAACAGCTGGGCAGGGCGAGGAGAGGAGATGAAGGGGTACTTTTCCAAAAACACTGAGCTTACGTTACATGCAATTTTTTATAGAACAGCTGATTATCCAATCACTTTAACTGAATAGTAGTGAAAATTCATTCGTCAAGTTGCATGGCGGGGGTTATAGAAAAATATTGGTATTGAGTTGAACATTAAAAACATCTGTTAATGTAAATCAGTATTGTTACAGGCATGTGTAGTTTGTATGTGAAGCACTATGGGGAAGTATTTGCCCCCCCCCCTTAATATCAATCACAAAATAAAAATACCCTAAAGGCATAGGCGTTTTGATGTTATACAAGCATTCGGCACTTAACAATTACAAAACTAGTTTTATTGTGCTCTCTTTCTTCAATCTTTATTAAGTCACCTGCACTCTACAGTAAAAATGTGAACTGTCAATAGAATTTAAGTTTTACTTATATTCATACTTTACTACCAAGGGCAATTTTTTAAAAGTTAAAATGAGTTTAGTTTTAAAAAAATACTCTTGCGCATAGGCACAAAAAAAAAACTGACAAGGAAAGACAACTTTGCCAACAATCAAGTAGCTAGATTTACGATGGACTCAGGAAATGCCAGTCAAGAATGGGGAAGATTGGCCAGTGATTTTAAAATCTTTCCTTTTGCTTGCGCTGTTGCACCCCCAAGAATACGATGCGCCCTGGACCCGTGCCCACCAGGCCCATTTACAAAATCGGCCCTTTGTTGTTTTGTGTACTGAGAATCACAATATTGGATTGGACGGGAGTAATTTAGTTAGGACTAAAAGTAACAATTTTAGCAAAGAGTCTAAACTAAACTGCTCGATTTTGAGCAACATGTATACTATAGTGTGTAAAAAAAGAGTTGTGTGCAATGCAAGGTGGTATGTGACATAGTTGGGCTTGTCACTAGCGCTTTTGAAAAATAGCCAGATCATTAAACTGAACGTCAGTTATGAGATTGGTTTGCAAATATGGACTTGAGCGCAGTGCCGGGTTGACCGAGCCTTGCTCGTTGGTTGATTAATGTTTGTTGTAGATAGTTTCATGAAAAACACGTTATCAAGATTACACAACTATACCTCTTCATAGTTAACAGCCTGTTTCAAACCAATATTTATTTTATTTTTGTTTAACTTTTGTTACTGTATTTCGTTACCAAAATGACAACCCATAAAGGACGGTTTCTCAAAGCAAGTTTAAAACAAACTTGTCCATATGTTTAACATTAAATTAAACTAAGTTTAAGTTAAATATGTTTGGAGAAACTGGCTCTAGGACTAGCAATGTCAAAAGCTACAATTTTCAAACTCTTTTTTGGACTAAAAACTATTTCTCCTGGTGATGAGGCTGTTTCTAAACTTATCTTTTGGCCAACATACTCTTAAGGTGATTTTAAAACCAAATTTAATGCTAGATTTTTAGATAAAAATAAAATACATTACTACATATAGACATCCCTCATATTATAGGCGCATTCTGTAATAGATAATATTACAGGTGTTCCCCGAGGTTTGGTACTCGGTCCGATCTTCACAAATGATTTTCCACAATCTGTGCCCTTAAAGCTGGGTAATTATGAATGGTGATGACTTCATCTTTTTGGGATCAAACAAATCTCTTAAGTCTTTTGAGATCAATACTTTCATTGCTGTTAATTAGCATTGCTACAGATTACAGCCATCAGAATAAATGGGCACTTAATGAATACAATAAAGGATAAATAGATGAATTTTGGGTAAGATGACCTTATCTCAGAACTACCACAGCTACAAGGTGTCGAGATGTTGAAGCACATTGTAGTGTTAATTGATTATTCTCTTTCTTGACATCTACATTTGGATGCTTTGTGCTCCAGTCTTAGAAGTGCACAAATTGTGTGCACGATAGGAAGGATTTAGGCTACAAGTATGTTACCCCTGAGGCTGTTTAAAACGCTTGCCATGCACTTCTTGAAAGCAATCTGTCATATGGAATCGTTGCCTGAGATGGATCTTCACTAAGACCTATGAAAGACTGCTGGGACACCAGGATAAGACTATCAGATCACTCTTAGACCATAAGACACAGATCACTCTTCGCAACTTAATATTTTAACTGTAGCAAATATTTACTTAATTGCTGATACAATACCAGGAATACAAAAAATTTTAAGTCTGCCAGCACATAAATGAAAATTTATTGACAAGACACCATCTTTCGCTGGTACCAAGCTAATCAACACTTTACCCCAAGAACTACAAGGCGGATCCATAGATATAAATAAAATCCACTAGACTGCTAACATCCTGCTGCAAGAATAGCTGATACATCCACCCACCACCACAATTGGTGATATTTCTGTTAGGAAAAGAATGTAATCAAACAAGAATAACGTATTGGACTAATAATAATGTTGCGAGCTGACATATTGTTGTTATTGGTGGATAAGGAGACCCCGGCCAAACCGTTGAGCACGTCTACCTCTAATGGGGATTTGGCGCAAGCCCCAGGAAGGATGGGATATTGAAGGAAGAGAAATTGTGAGGCATGGGACAGACTGTCCACTCATGTTCTAGCTAGGGGTTTCTATGCCCGTCGCACTCCTCTCCCCCTGCTGTCTTGAACATATGTTCCATGGCTAGGGGATTCCATGCCCATAGCATTTCTACTCACCCCCTGCCGTCTACATATACATTCCAGCTAGGGATTAACCATGCAGTTCGCATTAACCCCCCGCTGTCTCGAACATAAATGGGGTTTGAAGGAAGGGAAATTGTCATAGTGGACAGCCAAAAGACTTACCACAGTGTTATGACAACTTCGTTTGCTGTACCCAATGTCAACTTCGCAACTAGTATAAACTAGTTTTAAAGTTGTCCTGGGATGCGAGCTGACATATGGCGCAGCATGTGGGATGAGATATCCCCTTAAAATGGTGGGGGAAGCAGGCTAGCCCCCAGCACTGTTGCACCACCTCAATCAGCAATCTAGTTCTTATTTATATGTATGGGCTGATCACACTGAGACCTGAAACCTCAACCTTCAAGATGGCCGAGTGAAGAGAGACCTTTCTAGAGCATTGAAAAGTATATGGACATGAAAAACGAATTCTAAAACATGATAATTTGATAAGATTATTCTAAACATTGTAATTTCAATGTACATTGATTATTGTATCCATGTATTTTTTATGTTGTTTTTATTGGTGGATAAGGAGGAGGCTCCCGGAAGGATGGGATATTTAAGGAAGAGAAAAGATGAGAAATAGGATAGCAGAAGGCCTTTTGACAATTTAGAGGGAAAACTCCGCTCCTGTGACAACTAATTTTCATCCTCAAACAGGCGGTTCGCTCTGCACTCTAAATGGCCAAGCAACCGACTGTCCATTCATGTTCCTCAGCAACCCACACAGCACAAGTACATCCCCAGGACTTCCGAAAGATATCCCTACGGGATATTGGAATATCCCAGGGAAATCCTAAATATCCCCAATATTCTCAAAAAGTCATCCCAGGGATCTCCTGGGGATATTGAATGTCCGCGCATATCCCGCGTTTTGGGATATCCGTAAAGGATGTCCTTGGGACATTCAAATATCCCTAAGGGATGTCCCTGGAAACCTCTCAGGATCTCCCGTCTTAAAGGAGATATCCTACGGACAGCAATGGGATAAGCTAAGGATTTCCCAATATCCCACGTATATCCCATGGACATCCTAAATATCCGCACATATCCCGCATTTTGGGATATCCGTAAAGGATGTCCTTGGGACATTCAAATATCCCTAAGGGATGTCCCTGGAAACCTCTCAGGAACTCCCGTATTAAAAAAGATATCCTACGGACAGCAATGGGATAAGCTAAGGATTTCCCAATATCCCACGTATGTCCCATGGACGTCCTAAATATACTTATTACGCTATGGGAATATCCCAGGAAAATCCCAAATATCCTCAATATTCTCAAAAAGTCATCCCAGGGATCTCCTGGGGATATTGAATGTCCGCGCATATCCCGCATTTTGGGATATCCGTAAAGGATGACCTTGGGACATTCAAATATCCCTAAGGGATGTCCCTGGAAACCTTTTAGGAACTCCCATCTTAAAGAAGACATCCTTCGGACAGCAATGGGATAAGCTAAGGATTTCCCAATATCTCACGTATATCCCAGGGACATCCTAAATATACTTATAACGGTTTGGGAATATCCCAGCGTTTTCCCAAATGTTCTCAAATCATCCCAGGGATCTCCTGGGGATATAAAAAGTCCGTGCTTTTCCCGTGTTTTGGGATATCCTTAGGACAGTCAAATATCTCTTTTTTAGAATATTCCAGGGAAATCCTTGATATGCCTGAAAGGAATACTGGAGATTAAATCTCCCTACAGGGGGTATGCTGAGACTACCTTTAGTAAATGCTATGGAGAAAAATTATCTAGAGATTTAGACACTCCTAATTAGTTATTTACAGCTTATGTTAAAAAAATAAACATAAACAAACATGATCATCAGATGCAGCAACCATTTCATCCTGAAAAATAACTGGAAACATTTGAGGCACAGTTAGTTGTGATTATTGGAACACGTCCTTACAAAACTTAAATTAAGACAACTTCATTAAAATGTTTTTAAGATAATAATAAAATGTAGGCTTTTGTCAAGAGAATATTAGTATTACACCTCCAAACTGTGTTGGTAGATTTCAAGTTTAGTTCATGATTCATTTCACTTGCTAAACATTGTAAATTGTATTACAATTATATTGAAAATCATATTTTAACAATAAACAGGTAAATTTATAGAGTTAAACTTGTAAATAAGGATTGATAGTAATATAAAAATAACATCTTATCTTTTACAATTTTAAGTGTAAAAAAAATAAAATAAAAAAAACACAGCCCATTAACTAAGCTTATTGAACTTTTAGAGACAAAATATTTTAGCTCATTATAAGTATTCTAGAATACAAAGTTTCTTAAATATAAAGGGAAAATGCCCAAAAGACAACCAACAGAAATCACATTTCCAGGTTATCTTTATACAATATATAGGCGATTGAGAGCGGGTTCAAAATATTTGGAAGTTAAATGGTTTGTATGACTATTAATTTCATAAGGGCCTTTTTTGCTTCTTGAAGCCCTTAATTAAAACATTCGCTAAACATTGAAACATTTTCACTAAATCACCTGAAAAGGGCTTATTTTTCAATTGAATTGATTGAACTATTTTAACATGTTTTTGTAAACCTGATCCTTGGAGGGAAAGGGGGTTTAAACCTGATGGTGGAGGAGGTTTGTTTATCCTTGCTAATATCTTATTGGCTAAGGCTTTTTTGGTTTCTTGTTGGTTTGTTGTTGTTGTTGTATTTGTTTTATTTCACCGTTGCATACCAGCTGGTAGTTCCACATAACAACATATTGTGTATCGGTTTTACAATATTATTGGCAATTATTTCCAACGGTTGCTTTTTAATCAATTTACTTTAGAAATTTTACTTTTTAACTAAATATATATTTGGCTTTAAAATACACAACTAATCAGGAGTTACTGAAAGGTATTAGAAGTTATAAAAACCGTTATTGAAGTAAATTAAATCTGCTCCTTGAACATGTTTGTCAAGAGTTTAAATGTTTTTTAGTTACAATTTTTTGTTTACAGTTTAAATCTCTCCCCCACCCCAATTTTCTCGAGAAGGATCAAGTTTAAAAAAACAACCTCTACAGTAAAAAAATCTATCATTGCAGGAGGGCCTTAAACGAAGAAATTATAATAACAACTTGGCAAATAAAAATAATGTTTTAATTGCAAAGTATATACAGTATACAACTAAACATATTGTGTAAAAATAATACACATAAATACCCAAATAAAATCTTAAAATCTAACTATTTTTTGCAAGTCTATGTTCTTTGTGCATTCCCAATAATGTTTTAATTGCAACATTTACATAAATAAAAACATATTGTGTAATGATAAGTACACATAGTAAAATATTGGTAAAATATTAACATAAAATATTAACATCTATCCATTTTTAGCGAATTTCCCATAGGGAATAAGCTATTACCGTAGGTCTCATGGAAAGACCTAAGCCCATGACCATGTTACTTTTTCGTTTTGAGGTGCCCAGAGACCAAAAATAATAGTCATTAAAAATTATATATATATATATATGTATATATATATATATATATGTATATATATATATATGTATGTGTCCCTAGACACGATAACTCTCGTAAAAATGGTCCGATCGACACCAAATTTGGTAGAGATGTGTAATCCTACGTTTATTTGGATGAGTTCGAAAACCAGACATATCGACCTACCGGAAGGGGTAGTTTTGGGGGGTTTTGTACCCCAAAAATGGGTTTTTTGCATTTTTCATATGTAAATTTAAAAAATTTTTAATTTTTATTTTGACCATTGGATTTAGCTCAAAAAAACACACAATTTAGTATTTTGAAGCTTTGCTCTATCTCCATTGGTTACCGAGATATTACAAAGTCTAAAGACAGTACATTGTCTTTTGGGGCTCCAATGTTAATCTTATGGAGAATAAGGATGTGTTAATATTTCACTTATTAACCAATATTTTTGGATGAAACTTAGTATTTAGCTTCATTTGGTTGAAATTCATCCATTTAAGGTAAAAATCTTGGTTTTTTTTACTTATCATGGCAGCAAACCTGCATACTCTTTTCCCATGTTAATCATATGGAGAATAGGCAAACTCTTTTATTTATGGACAGATATTGATGAAACTTACTATATGGCTTTATATGGTTGAAATAAATTTTTTCTATGCTAAAAACCTACTTTTAGTGTCCCCCATGGCAGCATACCTGCATACTCTTTCCCTATATCTTAAGGAGAATAGACATTTATTTCCCTATTTATTTTGCACGTGATGAAATTTTGTTTACAAGTTTAGCTGGTCAAAATTAATATTACTAATTTGGAAATTCGCTGAGTACGCAGGTCTGCTGCGACGGGGGGTATTTTAGTCTCTATTCTTTATACACTCCTTCAATTTCAATATGGTAATGTTTTGATTGCAACATGTACACAAATAAAAACACACTGTGTAAAAAAATACACATTAAAATACAAGTAAAATCTTCAAATCTCAGTATTTTTTCTAGTCTCTATTCCTTATATTTACTCGTTCAATTTCAATTTCCTCATGTACATTTTCATCATTTCTTCATTTGATTTTCTGAAACATTAAATTAATGGAATTAAAATAAAATTAAGACTTGTTAACGTGTAATATTGTTTGAAGAATTTTACGTATCCAGCAAAAGAAAATCAGGGTGTCTACTGAAATCTGATTAAAAACTGTATTTAAAGATATGCAAAAAAAATGACATTGCCAAAAATAATGTTTTTTGAGACACCGATGCATCTTGGTACTTAATTTAAATTGAATATGACTAAAGGGTTAGTAATATAAATTATTTGTGTGTTTAGCAAATTTCCCTTTAGGGAATACGCTATTACGGTAGTAGCCATGGTAAGACCTAAGCCCGGGACCATGTTATATATACGTGTGTGTGTGTGTGTGTGTGTGTGTGTGTGTCCGTGGTACTGATAACTGACTGAAACCACTTAAAATAACTTAAAAAAAAAAACAATTTAATATTTTAAATTTTTAGCCTTGATTAACAGGTTACGGAAAAAATCTGAAAATAAGTTTTCGTGTTATTCTTATGGCGAATTAACAAAACCCTGTATTTCACATATTTATTGGCATAACTTGATCAAATTTGGTATATATACAGTATATTCACTAGGTAGTGTTTAACTTATAATTACTTACAGCACTCATATTGTGGCAAACCTACCTACTCACCCCCATGGGGTTTATGGGGAAAATTTAAAATCCCAGAATTTGATGCAATTTAGTATGTACATGCACTGGGAAGAGATTTTCCTATATCTACTAACAATCCCCCATGGAAGACAACCTACATCCTCAATCCCATGGTGTTTATGGGGGAAGTTAAAAAAAAAACCTAATCCTATTGGCAAGGGCGGATCCAGGACCGAATTATGCGGGGGACGGTTTCCATGAGAGGGCAATAGCAACTCAAAACATTGGGGTGATTGTTTTAGGGTGAAGAGTGGGGGGAGGGGGGTGCAATGACCTTGAACATCGCGTAAAAAGGTGAGGAAGCGAAACGTCATGGTCTGGTGTCCACTGTCAACTTATTTTGAGAATTCTCTGTTTTTATTCCCACGAACATTTACGTAAATTTAAATCTTAGACTCCTTAATTAAAAGCATAGGATTATGTCTAAAACGTGTTTTAATTATATTTTGTAAGATAACAAAAGTTTTAGAGCAACGCAGTCTAGGTTTTAATTGTAAAAACTGATTAAAGGACGTATTTGGAAATGAAAAGTATGAATTATCCAGTTCTATTTAGAAAATTTATTTATGAAAAGAGTTAACAAACCGTTAAGATGTAAGTGTACTGTATTTGCGAAAAGGTTAACTGCTTTTTCACAACAAAATAAAAAAATCTTGCTTCGTTACTTTCTGTTTCTTCTCTAGAAGACATAAAAGATTACTAAGGAGTTACCAATCTTCCAATCATACTTACTAATCAATGTGCTGTCACTGACACATTTATTTGTAAAGGTGGAACTATAGTTGAAATAGTTCCATGAAACAGCTATATTGTAAGCCTATATACATAATAAATGCCTATACCTATATGATGCACTGCGTATAGTTTATTTATAGGTTCTTTTTTGCATTGTTTAGTACATGTTGATAGTACAAAGATGCTAAACCAGAATTTCGACCTCGACGAACGTCGCAGTCACCGTCAAAAAGCTTATAAAAACTGCCGTAATTTTGAATTTTTTACATTTGGCTAATGTTGTCCCTGAAGAAACAGTGTTTCATGAAAATCATGCATTATCATTTTAAAAGTACATAGAGTTTTTTTACAATTTAAGACCAAAATATACTTTTTCAACATAGTCAATATGGTCTTATAGTTTTTCTAATACCGGTATGGCTTTTCAAAGTTACTCAAATTATCCATTGACCTTAATTTTTGCGTGTAAAGCTAAAGAGCATGTCGAAAGATAATCGACTTTAACTTCACCAGGCTTTTTATCATCTTATACAGTCTTAAATATTGCTTGGTTTTACTTCTGTCTGTCTATATGTGATTTCAATAGGCCTACGTATTTAAAAATGTTATAGGAAAATACATATATTTTTTTGAATTTCAAATATTACTAAATATTTTTCCGCTTCCAAAACGGCGGCAATTTAATTTTTGCAGTAGCACTTTCGGTGGCTTGCCATTGTCAACTGCTAGTCGCCGAAAGCGCTCCTGCGAAAATACTCAAATAAAATCAGTGGCAGTCCAACGGACAACATCACCGATTTAATAAAGGTTAAATACCTGCTGTCTGCCGTGTGATCCTGGTAATCCTGTGATGGACTACGCATTTCGACGTCCTAGGCCAAATCAAGCCAACAAATCAGCGAATTGTTGAATACTGGACCACCACGACATCTACGTCTACTTTTAAAAGGTCTTAATTTATAAGAAATTCAATGTTACTTTAAAATGATTAGGTATGATTCTGGTTACAAACCGTTCCTTCAAGGTCAAAACCAGCCAAACGTAAAAGAGTGAAAAATTGCACCAGATTTTAAGCTTTTTGACGATGGTCCGGGGGGTCGGTAAGGTCGAAAAATTTGAGTATCTTGGTAATATCACAAAGTCCCACTATCCCATTTCATGCAAACTATACCCTACTTTGAATGACAAAGTTAGTGTACTAAACCGTGATTTTTGGGGTTGTATACATTGCGCGCGAATGACGGAAACAACCGAGGTTAGCTGAAACTTAACTGTTCGGAGCTTCAGACTTAGTCTAGCTTTGGGCTCCCTAACATTGCGCCGTGCTAATTGACATTCTCGACAGTTCGGTTTCTCATGGTGTACATGCAGCCTTTGAATAATTGCAACGGAGACGCAGATTGCACAAAACCTTCATACTTTGATTTATATATTGTTATAAATTAATAAAACAACCTTAAAAATGCATTTTAAAATTGTTCGTTTTTTATATTAAAATCCAATGTCTATAATATTTTAAAATTGTTAGGCCTATGGAAAAATATAAAATGGTCAAGATAAAACTGCTCGAAAAGTTTACTTACAGGGGGGCGGCGATCGCTCCTTCCACCCCTCCCTGGATCCGCCAATGCCTATAGGAAATCCGCTGAGTACGCAGGTCTGCTGCGATGGGGATATTTTATATTTAAAGGTGACAACTTTTTCACAACGACCGAATTGATCAATTTCTACCTATGATATTTAAAAAGTAATATCAATACCATACAAAATATATAAAGTTATATTTGTCAACACTTTGTTTTAAAACATAGGGACTATTACTAAAAAATCCAACCAACAATTCAATTTCTTAACTTTACTTATTTCCTCAATCCATCCTCTCTTTCGCTTTAGAGAGCCATTTTTTCAATACAACAGACACAATATAAATAAATTTTATTTACATACTTTATAAAACATATGACCATAAAATAGCATAGTATAATTATTGCGATATTATAACAATCGAGATATCTATGGGATTGATCGACATTTTCATTCGATAGTTGAATAAACCGATATATCGATTGTTAGACGATCGATATATCAATTCGTATCGATTGATATTTTCATTCGGTAGCAGCGTGGCCTAGTTATGAAACTGCACCCCAATGATCTAACCTAACAATCTAAGGCCTAAACACTTTTATGGCCAGCAATGTTTATAACAACAAAATCAATGTTTTTTTTTTTTTTTTTAAATATTTAAATGCATAAGTTATTCCCTCATAACAATAGGAAAAAATCCTTCCCTATGACCTCCACTGCCTAGGCCTACACTACAACCAAATAAAAATATATCAATATATTGAATGTATAGAATACTGTATTGTGTATTGCATTGAATGTATTTTGAATGTATTGAATACTGTGAAATACAAAATTTAGCTTGAAAAAGAATATTATAATCTAACAAACTAGGTAACATTAATCTAAGCTAATCTCCATTAACATAAAGAACCACTCCATGCCCGGAAAGTTTTAATTCGAGAGTAGACCACATTTAAGTGAGATGAGAGGTAGCCTAGGCCTAATTGTACTCATATATGTTCTACATAGTATGTTTTTTGTCATTATGATTAGTAGTGTATTGGTTTTGTTTATATGCCTATGAATGATGGTAGGTTATACGGTATCATCAGGTTAGGTCAAGTCTTGTTTTTGATTGTACCATAAATGTGGGAATACAAAACTAAAAAATAGGGGTAATTTTTTATGTGATTGTCTTTTGAATTGTTATTTAGGTATAGATTGAATCGATAGTTGATATGATTGATACATTGATCGGATCTATTCATATTTTGGTGAAACTTCATTGTAAAACTCCACCGTTATTATCGATGTAGAAATTTCGATATCGCTATTCTCTCAGATGATACAATTACACTATACGATTATGATTTTATCATCTGATTTTGTTTTCTTCTAATAAAATTAAACATAGGCCTACCTTTTTTGACAATGAAACAAATATATCATAGCAAACAAGTACTCTAACTGAAAATAATAACAAAAAAAGTACAAATCTTAGCTAAAATGTTTAACCTGTAACATCAAGAACAACACAAAATAAACTACCCAAGTTTATTGTGTAGGTGTATCTTCATTGTGAGAAGAAGCAGACTTCGTTAGACCTAAAATGGCCTCATACAATGGCTGCCAATGAATACGAATCAGAACGGTATTATAAGTTAGGCCTATTGCTATTTTATTGAGGGAATATGCGTTTTAAATGTTTCCAAACACCATTGATTTTGTTGTTATAAACAACGCTGTCAATAAAAGTGACGGAAGTTTACGGTTCGATTGCTAGGTTAGATTATTATTATTATTTTGAATATAGGCTAGGCTAGGATAAATAAATTACCCTACTATTTAATCACGGATAGGCCTGTCTTAACTTAAAACGGTTACAAGATTACAACTATCGAACAATCACAATATCCAAATTTTGATAGGCCTAGGTATTGATAATAACGGTGGAGTCAGATAACAAAGTTTAGCCGATATTTTCATTCGATAGTAGTGTAGGCGCTATTTGAAAGTGTATTAAATAAAGTTTTGAAAGCGAGCTTCAACCAATATGGTTTTTACACATAACAATTCAGGTCTACACACCTGAGTTCTAGCCAAGTAGGCTATTTAGAAAGAAGGAGGCTAGTCTATTTTTATGGTAGGCCTAAGTATTTATAGTTGTCGTTAACAGAAAAATATGTTTAGATGACACTTTCACTAAGCAAAGGAATACCTTAGCACAGTACTAAACCATGGCCAGGCTACAAAGCCTAGGCCTAGTCTGTGAACATTTAAGCCAAATGAAAGGGTACTTATTACTAACACACTTAACCTATGTAGAAATTTAATAACATTAACTAAGGCTTTACATGTAGAACACATACCTGGGAATTATTGATGACGAACAAGTGCTTAACCAACAACTAATCTAAGACTCCAATCCAAGCATGAGTCGGGGGGAAGAACGGTATCTGAAGAAGACGGAGGACAGAACAATAAACAATAAACTGTTAATTTCACTAATTTCAGTAACTTACTGAACTGAATTGTCTTTTGCTTGTTTCTTGCTTGTTATCAATTTCAAATTGGTGTTGTACCGTTGGAAGAAATTAAAAAACAAAATAAACAAAACAAAACAATCAAACAACCAACAGTTTGGCGCGAACTGAACTCAAGGCTGTCTGCTATCGTCAGCTGTGACTTTTTTCTATTATGCCATTGGCAGGGCAGACTAATATTTACTAACCATGCAACTCGGCTGTTTACCAGTGGTGGTCCTTTATAAGAAATGATTTTAGTGCACAAAAATCTTATTAATTAAAAGTATAATTGAAATGAAACTTCACAATTAATTCTTATCATGTATTAATAATTGATATAATCATGGTGGTTTTTACACACTTCTTTGCTGTGCTCGTGCTATGGCTGTGTAAATTAATCGTTTAATTTAAAAACAAACCTCAATGTAACAAAAGCTAAAAGTAAAGCATGGCAGCGAGATAGTTGAGATGAGATTTTGATATAATTACTTTTGGAGTGACAATAACTAGCCATCCAAGAAAACAGGGCATGCGGTACCCAATGTTACAGCAACATTTTTGCTGTGTTTCGACTGTTACTCCTTATTGTCAAAACCGTTCAATTTTAAATAAAATCATATAAAATCTCTTTGTTGACATTTGGTAACCTACCAATTACAATAAGCAAAGTCAACACGTCAGTCACTTTAATATGGCCACTCAGTAAAAATAATCGTGTATATTTGGCAATGTGCCAAAATAAAAACAGAACCAAATTAAACTTAGTGAGAAATAACAATTGTTTTCTAGCATACTTTGTTTATGAATTTTTACTCATATAATTGACAAATCCAATGCCTTTCTCTGTGAAAACTACGATCAAACTACAATATTCAGTTGGTCACTTATAACTGAATTGAGGCTGTGCTTACGGAAATCCCAGGGACTTCCCTTAGAGGTCTTTTCAGATGTTTTGGAAAAGAGACCTTAAAGAAAAAGATAGCCTATTGTTACGTTGAGACAGGGAGTTTTTAACAAAAATCCTATTTCAAGTAGCATATAATATGTTTTAACTAAAGTATGAAGACACAGATATCCTAGGGATATCCTTGGAATATGATAATCTACGTAACTCTGATACTTGTGTTGCTTTTAATATACCTATAATATACTTTGAACTTTTCTCTAGCATGTGTCTTGGAGGAAAATAATAGTGAAGGAAATCTAATTTGTTTGAGGAAACCTCTTTCACATTTCACTTTGGAGGTATTTCCAGTAAAATAACTAATTTATAAAAAATTGCTGTTTTTAGTAATTAAATAACCTACCTACACTAATTTCATTTTAGCTCCAACCATTGAAACGTCCTAAGGATATTCTTTGGATTTCGTTTCAATTACAGTACGTCGTTTAGAATAAAAAACAAATAAATACATAAATAAAACAGATTGATTCTAGGGTATTATTATTTTTATTCTTCTAGAACATCTACCTCTATAAAAGTTTGTTCCAATATTGTAAGTCTTATCACAATAATTCACAAGTTTACACTGTACAGATATTTTCTCGGAAAATCCTGATAATATATTATGGATGTGATCATAATATAATTAATTGAATTAAAACTATGCTTACGGACATATCCCAGGGACTTCCCTTGGAGTCCTTTTTCACAAGTTTTGACAAATATAGGATATTTTGAATGGATACATTCAAACCATGGATGGATCCATTCAAACACATTCAAACACATTTGAATGGATACAGTTTTAACTAAACTGTTAAGACACAAATATTCTCAGTCTACATAACTTTAGCACTCACACATTCCTGGGATATCCCGAGGACATGCTTTAAAATTTGGGTACACTTGTATCTTAGAGTAAATAATAGTGAAGTAAATACAATTTGTTTATGGAACTTTCCCGTACATTTCACTAGTATATATTTTCAGAGGTTTTTGTTTAACACAATTACAAATAAAAACTGCGGTTTTTAGTAAATAATTGACTATACTATTTATATTTTAGCTCTAGCCACTGGACACGTAGTAGGGATGTTCTTTGGACATCCCTTTCATCTGCCTGGAATAGAATCCTAAATTATTGATTGGCTTGAAAGCAATGTTATTATGTTTTTTTTCTGGGCCTCGATGATAAAACTTTATTCCAGTATACTAACACAATATGTTACGAATTTATACTGTGTATACAGATGTTTTTGGGATATCCTGAGAATATTCTTAGGATGTGACCGTCCTTTAAATAATTAAATTGAGGCTGCGCTTACGGACATATCCCAGGGACTTCCCTTGGAGGTCTTTTCGGATGTTTTAGAAAAGAGAACTTAAAGAAATTGATAGTCTATTTTTCACTTTGATACATGGAGTTTTTAGGAAAAAAATCCCATTTCAAATAGCATATTATATGTTTTAACTAAACTATAAAGACACGAATATCCTAGGGATATCCTTGGAATGTGATAATCTACGTAACTCTGATACTAAGGGTAATTCTACTGATTTCCCTCAAAGAAAATAATTAATTTATAAAAAAATGGTTCTTTTGGCAATTAAATACCTACACTAATTTCATTTTTTCTCGAACCATTTGACACGTCCTAAGGATATTATTTGGATTTATTTTCAACAACATCGTATGGAACAAAAATAAAATAAAATAATAATAATAAACAGATTGCCTTGAGGGCATACTTATTATTATTTTTATTTTCCTGGAACTTATACGATAAAAGTTTACTCCAGTATTGGATCTCAATAATTCACAAGTTTATACTGTTTGTACAGATATTTCCTAGGAAAATCCTAAGGATATGACCGTTCTTATGGAATCGAATTAAAACTATGCTTACGGACATGTCCCAGAGACATCCCAGAGACGTCCCTTGGAGGTCTTTCTGAAGTTTTGAAAAAGAGGCCTTATAGGAAAATAATTTTTATAAGTAATGACTTGATTGCTGAAGCTTTTAGCAAAGCCCCTAATTTTATTGGCATATACTTTTCTATTAAAATATAACTAAACGAATATCCTTGGGATATCTTTGGGATATCCTTGGAATGTGACCATATATGTAGCCCTGACACATCCTTGGGACATCCCTAGAACAACCTTTAAAATTTTATTAAAAAAATGTTTTATGGTATAAAATAGAGAACCAGGCCCATTAAAAACTTATTTTGTTTGAAATTGTATATATTTACTTCTATTTACCTAAGAAGTTTATATTTTTACTAAGTCCCATTGGAATATCCTTAGGATGTCCTGTTGTGATTCTCTATATCCCGGGATTTGAATGGGATGTTCGGGATCAGTTTGGAATATCCTAGGGATATCTTGTGCTCATTGGGAAGGAGTTTCTATGCCCATAGCATTAACCAGAACATGAACGGATCATAAATGAAGGGAAACTGTCATTGTGGAAAGTTTCTTCGTTTGCTGTACCAATGTCCACTTTCCAACTAGTACAAACATGTTTTTTTTTTTTTTTTTTTTTTTTTTTTTTTTTTTTTTTTTAAGTTGTCCTGAGAAGTATTTTTTATATTGACGCTCTTTTAAAACTTAATGATTTTGAAATCGTTTTCTCTCTCTCTCTCTCATAGGATAGAGCTCGTGAGCCGAACTATGTCACACCAGCTGGCATTACAAACACATATTTCTTCTTCACGCCTTGGAGGCAGCCTTCTTTAATTTTTTTCTCTGCAGTCCTGCATAATTTTAACAAACTTCCTGATCCGCCTCTTAAAATACATTTTAGATTTATCTACTATTTAATTTAAATTAGGTTGTAACTTAATAATTCTTTAAATATTTTTATATCTATTCAAATAAACAATACTGTAAAACCATTTATTTATTCATGTTTCAAACATTAAATCTAACGTACTGCACAAATAGCATAAAAGCCAAGTTATGGTGCAAACAATACAAGTTTTAGGAAATACAACTTTTATAAAATGCTCTTAAATAAAATCTACATTAGAATATAAGTACCTGTTATTGCCTAAACATTATACTTAAACAGACTGATAGCACAAATATCATTACATCATTACAAATATAAATATCCATGTTGTGTTTAAAAATTATGTCTGCCAAATAAATTCCGGAGTGAGGCAAATTAATTCTCCTTCAGGGTCTTCCTTGCCCTAATTTGCTGAATAGAGTCTATTTTATTATCAATCAAATCAATCTTGTAATTGACATCAGTAATATTGTCCTCAAGGTTCCTAATGCGCTGCATCAACTTTTCACCCAGCCTGTAAAAAAATATCGATTGCTTGTAGCTTTATAAATTTATTACTGATAAATATGTGTTTTAGATTTAAAAGAAATTAATTATACAATTATATTGATTTCAGACTATATTGTAAGCAATAAAGTCGCTCTTCATACGTTACTAGTTCAGAACCTACAGTAGGGCATCTAGACAAGCATGTTTCTTTTCCTCCTTTTTTCTCAGCTTGTGTGCATAGTAGGGAAAATCCGCATATACCGTTAGAAAGGTATTGTGCTGTACATGAGCAGAATCGTATTATAATTCACATCGGTCCCCAGTGCTATGCCCTACAGGCTTTCAAAGTTTCAATGTTAATCTTAAGTCGCGTCTACACTGGCCGAACATTCATCGTGGCGAACTTGTTCGGCGAACACAAAAAATCAACTAACATCCCTAACGTACAATTACCGGCCATATTATTTACATTCTAAAAGGTTAGCAACGAACAAACAAAAGTTCGGAAGAACTTTGTTTGGCGAACATGTTCGGCCAGTGCGGGCGAGGCTTTATGGGAGAAGGAAAATTGATTGAATCATTAGACAGCTGTTGTAATAAAAAATGCTAGCAAATCAGGAAGAACAGATGGTTGATATTATAAAACATTTGGAATCTAATTGATTCAAGATCAACTGAATTTTTGGTTGAATTTTGACCAGTGGGCGATCTCTAATAGATTTTAATATTTGGAACTGAGGTAGCATCTACAACGTCAGCCACATCAAGGTACCTTAACTGCAAAATGATAAACTCAGAACTACAGTATTTATCAAATAAGTCAATACCAATAGCAATCACCATAGCATAATCACCATAGTAATCACCATAGCCACTTTACCATTTTTTTTTTTTTTTTTTTTTTTTTTGAGGGAGAGGCGGAAAAATGCATTACGCACACAGGTGGCCAGCCTGTAGTGTGGGGCTCCCCTAAAAAACGGGTTTACCCACTAAAAAACCTCCTCTACTCTTTAGGAATCTAACCTGGAATTGTTTATCACATTACGTCAGGCTAGGCCTAAATTTTGCTTACGCCCGTCGGGCTCGCTCCTTATCCAGCCGCTCTATCAAGGGATCTGGGCCACTTCGCGGTCCAGATCAGTTTTCTTTTCCAGGAGGATGCCCCGGACGAACTGTGACAAACAATCCCAGTTGCCCTCATCCTCCAAAATCTTTTGGCAGACCGACTCCACCGAAAATGCACCAAATATTTGTGTGGCCTCCAGGCGGGGCCCTTCCCAACGGGGACATCGGAAGAATGTGTGTTCCGCATCGTCGGGAACACCCGGGCAATAAATGCAGTCCGGTGAACCGGTCTTTCCCATCCGGTTCAGGTACGACCGAAAATAGCCGTGACCTGTCAAAAATTGGGTCAGGTAGTAGTCCACCTCCCCATGCCGCCGTTCCACCCATGGTTGGACCTGCTTGATAAGTCGCGCAGTCCATCGTCCTCGGGTGTCGTGCTCCCAGCTGTGTTGCCACTGCTGGAAGGTTCGGGAGCGCTCTTCTGTTCTTGCCGTGTCCTTGCCGATCTCGCCACGTCTCTGATAAATCGCTTTCCTCTCCCCTGCCAAGAGCTTGACAGGGATGACTCCGGCGACCACCAGGACGGCAGGCTCGGACACTGTCCGGTAGGCGGAACACACCCTGAGCGCGGCTTGACGCTGAACCCGGGCGAGTCGCAGCCTGTAGCACTCCTTATCTAGAGCGCCTGCCCACACCTCTGCCCCGTAAAGGAGCACGGACTGGACCGCGGACATCAACAGACGTCTTCTGCTGGATCGGGGACCCCCGACATTGGCCATCAGCCTACTAAGGTGAGTAACTACCTTAGCGGCCTTGTCCGCCGTACGGAAGATCTGATCCCTCCAGCTTAACTTGGTGTCCACCATAACCCCAAGGTATTTGGCGGCACGAGTTGATGTGACCACCTCCCTTCCCACTCTAAACGGGACGACGGTGTCGATCCTCTTCTTCGTGAGAATCACGATCTCCGTCTTACTAAGAGCAAGCGAGAGACCGTGATCGGACATCCAGTTGTTGACAACCCGCATAACTCGGTTCAACTTTAGTTGGGCCAGCTCAACGTTGCGTGCAGCAATGAGAGCTGCGACGTCATCGGCGTACCCAACCAAAGTGGTTTCCTCAGGCATCTCGGACCTCAGGAGGCTGTCATAGGCAACGTTCCAGAGATCCGGGCCGAGTATTGAACCTTGTGCGGCACCAGAAGTGACTTCCATCGTCCTTGTTCCGTCCCTTGTGTCATAGATCAGGCTTCGAGAGCGTAGATAATCCTCGATGAGCCGCAACAGATATGCAGGAATACGAAAGGTGTTGCGAAGCGCATCCAACATATCGACCCACCTCGCCGAGTTGAAGGCATTCTTGACATCAAGCGTAACAAGAAGCACTACTCGGCGGGAGAAATGGTTGTGGCTCTCGGCTCTCTCCACAGCTCTCTGAACTTCGGTGACAGCGTCGATCGTTGACCGTCCCTTTCTGAAGCCGTACTGACGGGGGCATAAGTCCCCGGCAGCTTCCACGGCAGAAGTCAGGCGGGAACGGATCAGCTTCTCGAACAGCTTCCCAGCCGTGTCCAACATGCAGAGAGGCCTGTGGGACGACGGCAGTTCGGGATCACCTTTGCCCTTGCTGATCAGTACAAGCCTGGCTGTTTTCCAGGGAGCCGGAAACACCCCTTCTACCAAACAGGCATTGTACATTCTCAACAACAAGTCAGCGTTAATTGAAAATACTTTCTTTAAAGCCTCACTGGGAATCCCGTCCGGGCCAGAAGCCTTGTTGCTCTTCAGGGAGAGAACGGAGGTTTCCAGCTCCTCGAAAGTGAAGAGTGGAACGTCCTCTACCCGTCCGAAGTCAACCAGCGGTTGCTGTGGATGTTCAGGAAACAACGCAGCGACCATCCTCCCCATGGTGGCGCCCTCCATGATGGAAGGTGGAGAGCGGGCGCCGAGTTTCTGTGTTACAAGTTTGTAACCCAGGCCCCACGGGTCGGAGTCAACGTCGTCACGAAGTCTCCTCCAGCTATTCGCCTTGCTCCTGTTTATCGCCTGGCGGAGAGATTTTCTCGCAGCTTTATAGGCCTCCGACTTACGAACTCTGTCTGCGGGAATCCTCGCTCTTGTGGCGGCTCGTCTAGTTCTTAAACATGTTCTTCTGAGTTCCGCAATCTCTTCAGTCCACCAGTAAACGGGTTGTTTGTCGCGTCGGGGTTTCCTTCGCGGCATAGACTGGTCGCAGGCCGAGACGATCAGTTCCATCGTGGATGTTACTAGTGCCTCGGCCCCAGCCTCACCAGGATTCCCCTGCGCTCCCCGAGAGATGACTTCGGTGAACTTGACCACGTCCGACTTGTTGGTGTTCCACCGGCGTGGCCCTTCCCGAGATGCGGAAACTCGATGATTTGCCTGATCATGCAGGTCAAAAACGATGTATTGGTGGTCGCTACCCGTGTAGTCCTCCACAACCCTCCAGCCTGAGATCCTCGGAAGGAGCGACTCAGACGCAAAGGTGACGTCGGGGATCGTGCCTCTCTGCCCGGGGCGCCGAAAAGTAGGTGTGTCGCCCTGGTTGAGGACAACAAGACCGGCCCTGGCGATGAAATCCAGGATGTATTTCCCCCGGGAGCTGGTAGAGGGCATTCCCCACTCGACGGCCCTGGCGTTGAAATCGCCACCAACGACGACATGCCCGGTGGTGCCAAGAACGCACTCCTCTAGGCTATCTATCTTGTCGCGGAAGTCCTGGACGGCCTCGTTGGGTGTGAGGTAACAACTGAAGATAGTCACGTCCCTACACCGAACACAGACGAATCCTCGGCCGCGCCCGTGACTTCGCACCAAAACATCTCGTGTATTACGTGCCCAAAATGCAGCAGTACCGAGGCTGTCCGAGATCCAAATGTTTGGGTCTCTGTCCCGATACTGTTCACTGATAAGGAGCGCGTCAGCACCAAGTTCTCGGGCGAGCTGATCTAGAAGGTTATCAGCTCCCCAGGATCTATGAAGGTTGGCCTGGAGGATGCGAATTACCGGCCGCTGCCTTTTGCCTGTTCAAGTGCGGCTCTGAAGGCACCGCACTGACCAGACCCGGGTAAGTGACCGAGGGCACTGGAGCCTGAATCCTTGCAGAGGAAGCAGGAGGGGCTCGAGGAACATTCCTTACGTTTGTGGCCCTGGCTTCCACACTGGAAGCAGTTGGCACTCCTGTCGGGCCCTTTACAGTTTCGGGAGGAGTGGCCGAAACCGAGACAGCGGAAGCATCTCGAAACTACCACCCTCCGTTTGAGCCTGCAACTAACCCAACCAACTCTGAGGTGCTGAAGGCTAAGCAGCTTATTGGCGTGCTTTTCGCTCATCTCAGCAACAGCCATCCGGAGTTGACTTCGGTTAGGCTTTGTCAGCCATACCCTCACTCCATCGGCCGGTATCTCCGGGAGTGCCACCTGGATCGCACGGGTCACCTCATCTTCGGTGGAGAGGACATCAAGGTCCCGAATCTCGACCAAACACTTCGGTTCTAGGGCCTTGATGGAGCCTTTGTCCCCAAGTGCAGTCTTGAGGGAAGCGGCAAAACCGATCTTGTCACTCGACTTCCCCAGTTCGAGGAGGACATCCCCGTTCTGGGTTCGCCGAATAGACTTGATAACGGTGTCGGTCTCTTCCGGTTTGGCCTGCGATCTAATCTGACCCAGAACATCGGCAAAAGATCGCCCCCCTAAGGGCTTGATCAAGATTGCCTCCGTCCTGGGCTTCTTAGGCCTGGGTTGTTTAGGCTTTCTGACAGACTTGCCAGAGGCCTCCCCAACCGGGTTTGAGACTTGCGTCCGCTCCACCCTCGACGCACTTTTCGAAGCTGCCTCCGCTTGCTTCTGCCTCCTCCTTTCTTTCTTAGACAGGCGCGTCTTCCAGCCCCCCAAAGGTGTTGAGGCAGAGTTTGCTGCCAAGGCAGGATTAGCCGCCGGAGCAGGAACCTCTGCAGGAGTAGCCGCTGGAATCACGGCAGCGCCCGGGGCGGATTCAGTAGCCTGGACAGGAGATGTCTGCGATGCCGCAGTGACAAAAACCGGTCTCGGCACTGAGTCCACCTCAATAAGCTCAGGGCTTCCCGGCGAAGAACCGCTCTGCCTCTTCTTTCGCTTTCTGGCTTGAGTCTGGGACTCAGCCAGATGAGCTTGAGGTGAAGCAGAGATGACTCGGTTCGTGACATCGCGCTCCTGCTTCACTGCCTTTAGCCTGATTTTCCGGCATTCCTCGATTTCTTCTAGAGCATCTTCGAGTTTCGGGATCCCCTCTTTTATCGCCTTGTTTATGTTCTTTTGAATTAGGAGGACCTTGGCCATCTCCTTCAAAAGAACTTTCATCTTCTTCAGACATGAGTCTTCCTCCTCGTGGGCGTCGTCCTGCTGCTGCCGAAGCATTTGCAGCTCGAATGCCGCACGAAGAGGGCTCTTCCTGGGAGGGATTCCTTGTATCCTGGCTAGAGGTGTTACCGGCTCGGTCACACCCATACCCAGATCAACCTTATCTTTCTCCTTTCCGGTTACGGCCGATGATCCAGCGACACCAGCAGCCTTGAACGGGGCCGGCGGAGAGGAGGTTTTAATTCCAACCGTCGGCGTCCCAGTCTTTGAGGTCGGAGACCTCTGCACAAGTGAGCTGCGCCTAAAAGCAGCCTGTTCGTTCTCCTTTCCAAGATTCGTGTTTTGCAGTTGACAATCCATACTGTTTTGTAACCAGCGCATCGTGCGGCAAGAGGCGGCCCTTCATCGGCCGGGAGCGGGTACACCCTCGGAGGTCTACCCCCCGTAGGAGATAAGACACCCCTACCCCGGGACTCCGGGGCCCGAACCTCCGTTTGCCCAGCACCGATACACAAAATGTGCCGGACGTGCTGGGGGTCGCACCGTGGCAATGCAGAGTCCGATCCCTGCATCCATGCCGCACTCCCTGACTAAGGTCCGAAGCGGCTGGCTTCTGACGACACACTGGAGGAGACCATCGGCAGTGCGAGGCACACATCAGTCCCTGCAACACAACAGGGACACTCCCAGGACCCCCCAGCATGCGCCGGTCGAAAGAAGGTGGAAAGACACCCTTGATTCGGGGTCGAAAACAAGAAGGTGAGCAAGGTTAGCTTAGGAAAGAATAAAGACGGTGAGCTAAGACCTGAAAGATGAGAAGAAAGGCCTTAGCTCGGGAAGAACTGTGAGGAGGGTCTCACAGCTTGGCTCAGGTACCTCGGGGTCGCCAAGAAACACCCGTACAGTGGAAAGCCCACTGCCCCTGAGGGTATAGCCACTTTACCATAGCATAGTTAATCACGATAGCATAGTAATCACCATGAGGCACTTTAACAAAGAAAGTAAATTTTTTAAAATAAAATATTTGTAAGTGTTTTAAAGAAAGTCTAAAATTTTTAGAAGTAAGGTTTTTCCATACTATTTATTTTCCTATCACATAATTGCAGGATATACCACAATGAACCTTCAATTGTAACATTATCGTTATGTTTAATGACTCGTACTCTAGAATAAGGTTTATAGGGTAAGCTAGCATTAACTGAATATTATTTCCAAATCAATTGATGGATGAATTGAATTATTTTATCTGATATTAAATACTTTTGAAGACAAAAAGAAAAACTTACTCATCTTTCTCTTTTTCTACAGTTGTCAGAAGACCTGCGAACGAGAGATATTAAATATACATCAATATTCAATATACTAAAAAACAATGCATTTCTGTATCGCAAAAGAATATTTTACAGATTTATAACAATGCTGGGATTATTACCACACTAATTTAGGTTACCGGTACCTAACTAAAAAGTAACCTGCCTTAAGTCCTCTAAAATGTTCTGACCACTAAGTAAATCATATCTAAAAGTCGTTCAATGACAAATAAAGACTAAGAAAATCTGTTTTTTTTTGTTTTTTTTTCTTTTATGAACTAATCAGAAACAAAATATAAGGCTATACTGAATTATGAACTACCCACTGGCAGTAGAAAAAGTCAGTCAAACATATTTTATGTTAAAGATGTCAATGCCCAAGTCAAAGCCATGCCAATAAAATTGCTTGTGCTTAAGAACCATAATAAATCTTTAAATATAATATTATTGTGTAATTGTTATCTACAATTAATGAATAAATCCTAAGAATAAAATTGTCAATCACCTCCGGCATCAGATTTTAGGTTGAAATTCTGCATCAGTTTCTGTCGCATCTCGTCCTGAGAAATTGGTTTGTCTTTCGGGATATCGAATTTGGAAAAGAACAAATCAATTTCCATGTCGTTGAATCCACACCTAAACAAAGTACATTTTACTGCATTTAAGAAAGCCTGTTTGTTATATTTCTAAAGTGTTTTTATGACTGCTTTAATATAAAAACCAGTGTTGTGAATTTTAACATATAAATTGAGCATATAAGAAACTTTTTTAGAATTTTGATGTGATTAATAGTATTAAAACAATGCGGTTTATAGTTTAAATTTGGATTGAAATGGAATGTATTAGGAGGCTGTTTTGTAGGGAGAGATTATGTTAGTAGACCAATAGGGTTGGGAGTCCACTTGTTTCATAAGAAACCCACAAATAAATATCCCAGTCTCAGTTTTTTGCACTATAATGACAATAATAAAAAAATATTAAAATTATTTGATCAGATAAAAAAATAATAACGTTTCTAGGTTTTAATTTTTTTTTTTAGTTTCAATAATTGAACCTTGATTTAATTACATTACAAGATATCAAATAGTTTGTCTAGAAGATACTAATGGTATGATGTACTGCTATATACACAATGTAATTCTAGCTAACCTTCTAAGTAGGTTTTGAATATCCTCGTAAGGGGACCTTTCGCTGACTGGTTTTGGTGGGGGTGGTTCATGCTTGTTTGCTAGTACTTTTAACCCACATAAGCGAAGCAGCTTTCTTATGTACTGACCAAAGATATCAGACACGTGCATCTCTTTACTCTGGTCCCGTAAGCTTGAACGAACTTCTGAATAAGTGTCAATAATTATTGCCAGGAACATGTTCTGAAAATTAAGCTGGATTTAAGTTTGATATTCTGGAAGCTTTTCAAAGTTTTTGTCCATTTATTTGGTTTTAATGAATCTTTCAAGTTTACATTAAATTGTAAGTAAGTACTTCAGAATTTTCATTTTAGTTATAATATTTGTATGTGTATTTAAAACTGTAAGGTTATATAGGTTACATAAATTCTTTTTTATTAAATAAAGTATATATTTTGAAAAATAAGAACTATTATATACTAGTTAAAACTTTGAAACCAGCTAACGATAATATATTCTCACCACAAGTATGAAATAAATGAAGAATATATATGCAAAGAAGTACACTGGACCCAGGAAATGATTAACTCGTTCTATCTTGTGGTAGTCAAAATCTCCAACAGCTGTACGTAGAAGTGCGAATACTGAATGTATGAATGACCTGAAGTCCCTAACCTGAAAAACAAAATAGTTAATGCTTGAGTTAAATAGTTGTATCTCGCCAACTGAAAATTCAAGGGACTATGATTTTTCTTTTGAGTTACTTATAGTTTTACTTAGGGAATACTGTCAATTGAGTTTAAAATATTTTTGTAAGTATATTTAACGTACAGTACAGTAAAAAAACATCAGACAGGTGCTAGACCAGATATGTCACTGACTCCATTGCAGCCTTTGCTCCAGGATTTGACTTATAGAGGCCAGAGGCCCTTAGAGAAAAATCAAGATTTATAGATATAGATGTAAAGTTTGACTTCTAGAGGTAGAATACAAATTAAATTTGAGTTACGATTTGAACTTTCAGTTATAGAGGTAATGTTTGAGTCTATTTGAATTAAAGAGGTAAAAAACGTGAAATTATTTCGAGTTACGCATGGTTTTTTTTCTATTTGACTTACTTTCCTGGAAACCTTATCCAAGAGGATTGAAAGCAATTACAGATTCAGAATTAGATTTTTTTCACTCATTTAATTTAATTTATCTTTTTAAGTATTTCAAGATCCAGATGTAGGCCTATAAGATCACTTATCATAAATACAGCGTAATGGGTATCAGTATCTTTAAAAAAAGCTAGTATTTTTTATCACAAGAACCAAGAGTGGGTCTTTTCTGCCTTTTTATGACTGCAAGCCATTTTTAACATAAGTCTTAATTAATTATAATCGGCTTGAAAAAAATTTAAAATTCTTCTGTTTATGGGTATGCTATACCGTACCCATTTGAATCCCACCAAGGTAAAATAAAAACATATCAGATCCTGTTATAACATAAACATATAGGCCTATCAATATCATACTTTTTGTTAATCTCCCATCGGTTATACTATAGTCTGTTCAGCGAGAGTGTGAAGTGAAGCTCCGCCTCCTACTAAATTTATAGCCCAGGCAGTGATCGTGGTCAGGTGAAGTTGCTTCAAGAAAACGACTGCGAATCATCTTTTGAGCCACATGCCGTAGGCTACATGTGACTTTTCTATCCTCATTGACCCAGCTTCACTTCAGACTCTTGTTGAACAATAGTCAAAGTAATTACCTGACCACCAAATAACAAGTGTCCCAGCTGAGCGAAGGTTATGAAGACAATAAAAAATATTATGGAAAAGCAAGCAATATCTTTTGTGGCCTGAAACAAAATTATTTAAAAACAGCAAATTATACACTTGGTAGTAAAAACCTAAACCTCACGGTTTATCCATCCCCCTCTTCCTTCACTCTTTTATGTACAGTTGGTTTAAATAATGCTAAAAGTGAGAAGAATCATTTTTGTGCAGTGATTTTAGTTAAAATTATTGATATTATGGCACATTAACAACTGTACAACAACTGTGTAAGTTAATAAGTACATTAACTTATTTTAACTGTGTTGTATTGTTCTGTATTAACTGTATTGTTTATATACAATATACAATATTAAGTGTATTGTTTTATTTAATACAATAAGATTAAACAACTTTTAGTTTGCAGAAAATCTTTCTAGCTTTTCTTCATACACATTCTATCGTGAGCTTTTGATATTAGGCATTTTAAAACATTATGAATTGAAAAGATGTTACCATACTACTATTAGCTTACCTAATAAATCCTCCACTCCACAACTGACATTTGCTCAGTTAACTTATACCAATAACTTATACAGTAAACTTTATTTTGTAATAGTCTACACGACATAAGACAAAATGTCAAGTCAAAAAAGGATTGTTGATTTCAAGATGAGCTTGCTCCCTCAGTTGCCACTAAGAGATTTTTTTTGGTTTGTTCAGTCTCTGTGGAGACTTTTAAATTTTAAATTTATATGGTTCATTCTAGTTTTTAATCCACATTTTGAAAATGAAAATCTGATGCTCGACAGCAGCTGATTTGTTTGTTCTCCCTGATGATGGCAATGAAGTACTGTACCTCATTATTGCAACAATGTATAGAAAAGATCCGTTTCGAGCACTATGACTAAATTATTTTCATCATAGAATTGAATCAGTTTCAATTAAGAAAAACCCGTTTGGTTCTTGTGAAACATGGGCATATTGGGCATCCATGCAAAATCACACATAGAGTATTGGTTAAGACTCACCCTTTGAATAGTGGTCTGCATCTGATGCATTGAATGGTTGAAGTTTAAGTATTTTGCTGCTTTAATTGCAGCAAAGAAGAACAATATGACTAACAGTGTCACATACGTTTCTCTTGCTGAATTTATGTGTTCAAAACAAGCGAATTCCTCATCTTTTTTAACAAGATCTGGGAGTTGGGACTGGATAACCAAGAATTGGAAAATGAAACTCCCAATTGTTATATATGCAAACTGAAAAGCAAGGAAAAGTAATGAACTTCAAGTATTAACTAATGAATTCTCAGAATGTCTCAAATGTCAACAGTTCACACAATACGAATTTTTGCAGTGAGTTGTGGATGGTGTGTGACAGCCATCAAAAAACAACTTCATAAACAAGAACAATAATTATAAAGTTTTTTTGTACTCTTTGATGCCACACCATCCACGTGCTCAGTGAAAAGTCGTATCATGTGGAGCTGGCCTTAGATTGTTCAGAAAAATAATATAAAAAGGTTCTTAAAATTTCAATGTTCTGTATATATTAGGTTTGAGAATAATCTGAAGTGCACTTTAAAAAATATAGCACAAAGTAACATTATCTGAAAGTATTTAATCTGCTGGGATTAATTAATATTTGGATTAATTTGGTATCTGTCATTAATTTATAGGTGAATAAAATTGTCATATAAGAGTTTAAAAGAGTCTACAAAGGAACCCAGTAGTGTGAAGAAGTCTTTTAATTAAATAAAAACAAAACTTTAGGAAGCAAACACTATTATCCAACTTTACTGATTGCTTCACTAAGCTAAATTTCATAAAACCCATAGACAACTAACACAAATTATACAATGTGTTTTGATATAGGGTACTTACAATAAGAATCAAAAAGTCTAGGAAGTTCCAGAAGGAATCAAAATAGTGCCATCTAAAATATGTAATCTCATACAGCTCTTCAATTGTGTACCACAGAATGAAGAGACAAAAGATTACAAAGCAGACCATCAAAATATTATCCCACAAATCCCTGAGCAGGAACTTGTGAATATAAACTATATACGATGGGATTACTCCTCCTGTGGGTGAAATCTCCAGCAAAAGTCTGAAATATAAACAGTTTTGTTCAGTTTATTATGAATAATAATAATTATCACCAACATTAAATAAAGTATCATTAATTAATTTCATTTTGCCAAGTGGCCAAAAGTTTAAACATCCTGAGTTAAAACATATTTCATGTGTTTATTGAAAATGAGATTGAAAAGAAAGATTGCAACACAAACCATGCATTGTACAAATCTTTAAAATTATTTAATATGCTAAGGTTTTTTGTGTAGAGAACTCCTTTCTACGATTCTCAACCAATTTTCAAGTTTTTGGTGTCGTTGGATAGGGCTTGGTCTACAGTTGTTTCTGCCAAAAATTGATGAGAATCGGACTTAAAAAAAGGGCGCTATCCACAAATTAAATTTGAAATTTTCCAATTAAAATAACATTGAGATTGGTTTTAGCATTTTAAACATCTGTTAACGTACAGCAGCAGTTATTAGTCGGATATGCCTAACCAAAACAGGTAATCAAATTATCACTTGATGATTACAACACTAAGGCAATCACTTCGCTTGTGTACATAGCTGAATAATAACAAATTAGTTATAGTTGATTTAGAACTAAATATAACTTTATTTGGATTGTACCAAAATAAATTGCTCGATGTCGAGCAACACGTGCACTAGTTTCTTATATTATGAGAAACATTATATTATAACTTGAAATTAATTGTTAAAATGTCAATGAAAGAACTTTGTTGATAGGAATAGTAGCAAGAAACGTTTCATGTGTTACTCTTTGATGCCTCACTAAGGATCCAGTACAGTTAAAAAAAATAAGGTGGAATTAATTTTTAATTTCTTAAAAAAAGACTATTAGTCTATGAGTCAATGTTTAAAGGATAACTTAATCACTATTACAGTATCAAACTTTAAAATTTATAATGATATCTATAATAGTCCCAGGACAACTTTCAAACTAGTATATACTATAGTTGTTAAGTTACAATTATGTAAAGCAAACAAAGTTGTAATAACATGTAGTAAGTCTTTTGGCTGTCCACTATGATAATTTCCCTTCCTTCATAATCCATTCATGTTCTAGACAGCGGGGGGCTAAGTACGTGCTGCGGGCATGGAGACATCTGATCCATCACAATCATCACACTCACTACTTCAGTCATACTCACCTTAAAATACGCACCACAGAGTGCGTCGGGTGTTTCAAATAAAGTCTCTCTTAAATAAAAAGACACCCAGACACCCTTAGCTGGAACATGAATGGACAGACAGTTGGTTGGCCAATTAGAAGGCAGAGCGGACCGCCTGTTTGAGCCTGAAAATTAGTTGTCACAGGAGCACAGGAGTTGGCCCTCTGAATGCTCAGGCGGCAGTCTGATATCCCGTCTCTTACACTTTCTCTTCCTTCAATATCTCATTTTTCCGGGGACTTGCGCAAAATACCCAAGGGGGAGAACACCTTTGGACAGTTTGTCTGAGACTTCTACCAGGCCGATCAACAAGGGAGTTGTACCAAAACAAACGTTTTCGGCTATAATAGCAACTTTTATTTATATTTAAAAACTATTTATATTAAATTGGTCAATGATGAAATATAAACTTTTCTTATGAAGATTTAACATGGAAAAAATCAAAATTTACAAACCCTTGCAATGAATTTATTTTACAATCTTTTAATCACTCGAGGTATTTGTGTAACTACAGTAGAAGAGCAACCGCTTGCAAAGGATTTGGTTTATTATTGCCAGCACTTAAAATATTATTATAATTTATTATTCTTTTAATAGAAAAAATACAGAGTTGTACTATATCAAATACTCAACCAGACTTAAAATAAATAAGTTTTAATTGTTAAATTGTTTGAGGTTAATTATATAAAGTAGCTGAATAATTGGGAGGAAATTGCGAATTGAAAAGCACATTTCATACATATTTTACGCCACCTGAGTAGAGCTCCACTCACCATGACTGGAGCTGTATATGTTGAGTATCGACAAGCAACAACTCGCTCCGATTTAAACTGGTATTTAAGGTTTCCGATGAAATTTTGGTAAACTCCGATATGGCCCAGTAAAAAAGTTGATCAGAGAAACTAACCTACTGTAATGGAACTGGTTGACTTAAATTCAATTACAATTATGTTTTAGGACATTGTTTGGTGTTTGAACCCTCTTTCATTACATGTAGGCTAACTCATGCAACTAACAGACATAATCTACTTGGAGTCACTACTCACATGAGAGTGAAGAAGATGTTCTCGTTGACACTGTACGTAGAGAATTGCATGATCATGGCTCTCGACCCTCGGTCCAGCCATGTGTCTCTCAAGAGTTCCATCACAGAACTGTTCGTCTTATCCATGTCTTTTTTGAAATCAAAATAATATCCTCCACCTCCATAGGTTGAAATCTGTCCACTGACTGGTAAAGAACCAAGTTCACCAGCTGAGTGATATTTCCATCTATAAGCAATAAAACCGTGTTTTGTAAAAAATACCAAATTAAGGTTAGTAAGAAATTAAAAAAAAAATTTCTTTACAATAGTTTTAACAATAAATTGCATGATAAAATAAACTTTAAAAGAAAAAGTTTCTCAGTTGAACTCAATAAACTGAGAACTGAATTGATCCTTCAGTATGTAGTATTTGAAAAAAAAAAAACTTAGATATGTTAATTTAATTAAGAGGAAGATTATTAGTATGTATGATTTATTTATTTATGGAAATCTCCATTTTTATGTAAAGTGATCATGCAATACAAAGAATAACTTAACTTGGACACAAGAGTTCAGAAGGCACTAAGTAGGACATGATATTGAACCAAGTGAAACATGCAGGCACTCAAATTAACTTAAGCGGGATTCCAAATAATCTATACTATCATTATATGCTACAAAATAAAACAATACAAAATGTTGTCATGAAAACTGATTCATTCACTTTCATTATTTGTGAATGTCCAGCATGTTGGATTCACTATTTAAGGTCCAAACTAAAAAGTAAATTATCACTCATGATATATTTATCTTGTAACTAAAAGAGGAAGGGACACTACATCAACAAAAATATTTTTGAGCGCGGAAAAACAACAGTAAATTTAAAAGGATTAAAAAAATAACCAATAATTATGCCACAAATTTTCTGAATTCATCTCAAGTACTTAAATATTTTATTTATTATTTTCATTTGCTTACTTTTCGAAATTAAACCAAAAGAAACTAAGGAAGGGGCTTAAATTTGAAGATCCTGGAAGATTCAAAAACTCTTGTGCCCCTGGGTTTGGGCCCACAGGGCCCTTTTACAAAATCGGCCCTGCTCAAAGTACCTATGTAATATCCTTTAATTTTTTTTTATAAAACTTCCCTCTATATATTATTAAATAAAAACAGCTGTTAATTGATTAATATTCCTAAATTTTATTATGTGTTTATCACTAAAATGTTACTTTCATAAGAATAAATTGGTAACTTTGAAGACGTTTAGGGCAGAGCCTTATAGAGGTTGGAAGAATATCATCAATTTTCTGGAGTTTTCAAGAGCATTCAGTCAAGTATATGATAAACAGTGGTGGATTTACCACTAGGCCGACTAGGCCCTGGCCTAGGGCCGCGGGCTGAAGGGGGGCCGCACGGAGTCTCAAATATACATATATTTTTTAAGGATGTACTTGCACGATAATTTTTTAGCAGACTATTTTAGTTCAAACCCCGTAAATTCACAACACAACAGAGAGACTTTGGAGAAGTCATTGTGGCGTCTGTCGTTTTCCATGTCATTTTCAGGTGATCATGTACTTTGCCTGTCCAGGTCACATTCACATTGGTGGCAACACTGGGCGACGACTCGGCGGCCCCTTTGGGCTTTTTATTATAACTTACTGAAGTTAACTCTCTGTGTCTAATAAGTGCAAAGCTTTCCCCTTTATATTTTTTGGTTGCCAGTTTGCTATTGGTGAGACGCTGTCAAAATGCAAAATCTAGATGACGTTAAAACTAATAGTAGTTTAATTTAAAGATTTTCTAAAACCATTAATATTTTTTGTAGTATCAAAATTGTGTGTACCATAAGTATCAAAATTCAGAAAGAAACAAATTTGTACCAGTATAGTAATATTAACAAAGTAATTCAGATCAATAAGGACCCTATTATTGCACCTACACTATTAAATACAGTTTGGTAAAATTGAGTACGGGTAGCCATCTTGACTATTTTTATAGCCTCCCACCAACAGTAATTTGACCAACATAACGGACATAACATCCCTAAAATACAGCGGCACGCTTTTCACATAGGCCTACGTTTGAACAGAGAGTAGTGACTCCAGTTATAGAATAGATCCATTGACTACAGATATATATAGTCAATGAAAAAGCATAATGAAATGCATAATGGGCCCCATTCCCCACCCCCATTTAATAGCTGGATAATCCAGCATCTTTTCAAGACGAGCTCGTTCTCAGCAGAGATTAGAGTGTACACATACAATTTCACTTTACTCGTACCAGAGCATAGGATAAAAAATTAAGGACGATTTTAGCTTAATTTGAGGGTTTTAGTAACATACTTCGGTCAGTGATGAGTATCGTACTTCGGGGGCCCCACAGAAAAGTTGGCCTAGGGCCCCTACCTTCATAAATCCGCCACTGATGATAAAGGGTTTTTACTTCTGGGAATGTTTAAACAAATTGTGTTACATCGGACATTACACACCCGACTTTTAACTTTAAAGGGATTTAGTGCAAAAATGGGGAAAGATAGAGCAAAACCTAGATAAAAAAGTTGTAGATAGTTCAATTCCCCAATGATGATTTCCCCTCAGATTTCAAAACAGATACATCCTTGAGGCCCTAAAACTACTTGAGGTTCTATGAAAACTAAAGAAGATACCCAACTTGGCAGCCACCACAGCAATTTTTAAAGGTCTCTATTTTTTAAGGGTTGAAGAGAGTGGTCTACAGAAAAATGTATCACAGGTTTTGTTATGTTTGTAAGTTTTTAATAATGGCGAATTCAAGGAGGATTAATATATATATATATATATAATCCTCATTAATATCATGGGTTGTATTAAAAAAAAAACATTGTACATATTTAAATACTTCAAGTATTATTTGTCACATTTAAAAAATATCACTCACGCTGTGCTGACATTAGTCTGTGTTGGCCCGTAATCCTCCGTGTCCTCAGAAGTATGGGAGTAGTGAGCATAACAGCTCTCAAACAAGTCCTTCACCTCTTCCGGGATGGAACACGAGTCTTTCTTCACTCGTACCTGTAAAAAATTACTAAAACATTTGGTAAAACTGCTTTTGCCCCAAAAATATCCTGAATACTTACATAATTTTCAATACTTTTCTCTGCTTACTGAGGTTAGTGTCTTTTCATTTGAATTTTTTAAGATACAGGCAAAAGACACATGTATTGATAAAAAATAAGGTGCATAATATATGATTTTTTATATTTTAGTAGAAATCATCAACCTGTAAAATTTTACTTCTAATTGTGCACATTGTGAAAAAAGTTAATATTTTGAGAAAACAATTATGATTTTAATGAGCTTTTACATTCACAGCGAGCTTGTTCGGTTCGCTCACTCGCCTTTCAGAATGTTTTAATGTTTTATGGGTGCTGCACTCTGGTATAAATTTGTTGAACCCCATGCAGAATCCGTGACCTGTGGTATCTACTTATATGGTTAACAACTAATTTCATCAATGTTACTAATTTTTTTCTTTTAAATTCAGTTGTAGTTCTGCAAATTTTTTAGTTGTATTCCTTTTGATTTACTTTTATTGATCCCAACATTCATAATCACCAGAAGTATAAATAGAATTTAAAAACTAATAAATAATTGTTATCCAGTAATTCAGTTACTAGCTACAACGGAAAAACCACATGTTTATACTGGACCTGGTGGTTCGTGCTTTGACAGTTGAGTTAGCTGTTTTTAGCAACTGTTGTTTTGGTTTTTCTACACACAAGAAAAATGTTAATATTTTTATTATTTCAATTCAAGATTACAACGAGATAAAATTTATCCTTCCTTAGAGACAGATATTAAAATTATTTTTATCCCACAACTAAGTTATTTGCAAAGATTGAAGAAAATTGTTCAATGGGTTTTCGAGATTTGAAAGTACAAAAATATCGTAGAGTATTGTATAATGCACTGAAACATTTCTGTCTACCATAAATTCTTCTATATTTGAAATAATTCTGATGAAATTTTAAAGTAGATTTTAAGTTGACAAAGAATTACCTGTCTAATTCTTGGCCTTCCCAATATTTTGTTTTCATAGAGAATAGCATCGGCTATGTCCGGAGGCGTCGCGTCCACTCTATCTTGGTGACTGTACCAGTAGATCCAGAATGTGTTTTGCAAGTAATGGTAGAAATACTGGAACAAACAAGTACATACATCTGGAATTTATAATGGGTGCTACTTTGTAATGGGTAAAACTAACACTAAATTTAAATGCATAGATAAATGTTTAACCCATGATCATTGTAAAGGTTACCTTTATTGCCTTTAGTATTACATTACAATCCAGGAAAAACAACAATAATGAAACAATAGGTTCAGGAATATGGGTAAAATAGGAGGCAACCACAGTGAATATGACTCTTACACTGAAGAACGTTTGGCAATTATGGTAGTTCAACTGCTCCGAGAAGGGGGTGAATGGAGGACTAGCTCTCGCTAAAATATTGTCAATAACTTTGAATACCATATCCTCACATTTTACTTACTGCGGAGAAAGTAAAATGAGCTTATTAGGCTAATTTAAAACTGCTCATTTTTATAATGGTGATTTCAAGAAAGAGTCAAGTCTGCTTTGATATAGAAAAGTGTTAGGAGCACCTAATAAGAGTCCATTCTGATTGAAAACTAACTGATCCGTTCAATCCATTTTCGATATTCGCTAGGTACCACTTACTTACCGACCAAATGTCCTCTACTCTGTTGATATCGTTGTAGGTGATTATTGCGTTTGTACGACGAGCCCTGAATTGCGCCTCGGTGAACAGTTTAGTCATAGTCCTGGTGAGGTAGTATTCGGACGTGCCATGGTGACCAGCTGCCACTGCCAAACATATGATGGAATTTATATGATGCATAAGATGCCAAACATATTTATACTTCATCGTAGGAGATGTAGCTGTAGTCCTTGTGCCGGCATTCAACAACTCTGAGAGTTTTTGTCGTCCATTTGGTTTACTTGGTTTTGGAGTTGCAGGAAAGCTTTTGGCGTCTTAACATTGTAGCAGCCTAAAAGACAACGAACTCTCCAAGTTTCTGGGAGGATATAAGGGGGCACTGCACCCCCAGGTTTTATGGATGATAGCCTAGTACTAGTAATATGATTAGTTATTAGTGGTATATAGAGTTGTAGCAATTAGAGTTCTATGAATGTAACAACACTAAAGGATATTTTTTTATAAAAGAAACAGTAGGCTACATCTTTATGCCGAAAATAGAAGCATTTAAATTGGGTTTTGGTATTTTAATTGTAATCTCCCAAGTAAGATTTGATTATATATTTTAATTCTATTTCAAAGTCCGTTATGGTCACAATTTTAGGTTTTATGGCCATATTAATTAATTGAAACATTTTTTTTTAGAAATATTGATTTGATTACTAGCCAAAAGCCTAAACAACGATATTTTTCAATGTTGAAGCATAAAGTACTTACAGATTCCTAGAACGATGAGAAATATAAAATAGAATAGCATTTCTCGTACGCATAGTTTTAAGTAGCTTTCTCGATCCAAATATCTTCTTCCAATCTCTCTTGTGGTCAAACATTCTGCAAAAAAAGTTTTTAGAGATTTTTGTTTTCTGTTTGGAATAATTGAGTTTTGTAAAATTTTGTGTGAGTGTTAAAGGACAGGTACCTAGGTAAACCAACATAAACCATATTGTTTGAATTCTTTATGTACAAGAAGTGTAGGGTCTGCTTTTAAAAAAGACAAAAGGAACATTAAGATTGAAAACAAATGTTTTTCAACTCATAAGTTAGTTTTATATATACGTTGACTAAGGTTTGTTGTTAAAAATAAAAACAAATATATTGTATTTTTCCTTCAAAGGCGTCTGCTTGGCAAATCCTGCAATACAGCAGTGACTGTTGTTTGCCTACGAAATAATTGAAGGCGCGTACTGAATAATATCAAAAGCGTATCATTTACAATGGAAGTTCAAGCGTAATTCTTCTCAAAGAATTACAATTCATTACAAAATTACAAGAAATACAAGAATTACAAAATTACAAGAATTACAATTCAAAGAATTAGGCCCAATTCATCTCAAAGAATAACATTTAACCTTTTTCCTTTTACTTTCATACAGTAATCAAAACTGCAAAACTGACGAGTAATCTACTGATACTTGTTTCACAAAATTTCGAGTATTCAAGTAATTTGATGATACTCGTAGTTTGATATTAAATAATAATGTGTTTATTTTTAGCTGATTTCCTTATAGGGAATACGCTATTACGGTAGTAGCTATGGTAAGACCTAAGCCCGGGACCACTTTACTTTTTCATTTTGAGGTCCATAGAAGCCAAAAACACCATTCGTTCATTTTCATATATATGTATGTGTCTATCTATCTATGTGTCCGTTATACTGATAACTTTTGAATGGTACCTTCAATTTTGATGAAATTTGGTATGAAGGTGTAAAACCAGGTTTATTTTCATGAGTTCGCGAACCAGAATGCTCGGGTTATGGGAACTTGGTTTTATGGGGTTTCAAAAGGGTCAAAAATGGTTTTTTGGTATTTTTGGACCTTAATTTTCAAAATTCAACAATTTTAACTATAACCATTTAAAAGAGCGTAAAAAACAAACAATTTAGTATTTTGAATTTTTAACATGGCTTAACCGGTTACGGAGAATTACCAAAATTAGGGTTTTCATGTTAATCTTATGGGAAATCAACAAAACCCTGTATCTCGCTTATTTATTGACATAACTTGGTAAAATTTGGTATGTGTATATTCACTAGGTAGGGTTTTACTGACATTAGCTTACAACACTCATATGGCGGCAACCCTACTTACTCACCCCCTTAGGGTTTATATGGGGAAAATTTAAAAGTGCCGAATATTGATACAATTTGATATTTACCTTACCTAATAATTACATTTCTTAACAACCAACATTTTTTAAGAACATCCCGTGGCAGCAAACCTGCATTCCTATATCATAACCTGTATCATTCCTATGGTGTTTATGGGGAAAATACAAAATCCCAAATTCCTTTGGAAATTCGCTGAGTACGCAGGTCTGCTGCGTCGGGGGGATTTTATGTAATCCAAACTAGAGTTAACCACAGAGAAATTACAGTAATGTTATTGTTTTAATACTTGGAGCAATTTTAGTAGTTTTCTGGGGGGCGTACTCGACGTCAGCGTCATCTGGACTCATCTCTATCCCTTCATCATCCCTCTCCCCCTTTTTCCCTTTTTTAGTGTCCTCCGATGTGTCAGCATTTTGTTCTTCTTCATTCTTTTTCTTTGCCATATCTAACTTTTTGCTTGACTTTAAACTGGTCTACTTCTTAATCTGGAAGATGAAAAAGTCAGGAATAAAAGTGTATATATACCGTAACAAAATACTAACTAACGATCCAGCTAACTTATATAATGTAAAAGCGCTGTAAATATGTTTTTACACAATGGGCTTACTATTGTTTCAAAATAAAATAAAAACTGAAACCTCATTAAATAAATGTCTAACATGTTATAAAAAGTATATTCACTAATATACTGAATACTCAATTTATTTTAATTGGCCGTTGATAAGTGTATCTAATTTAATATCAATGCGATTTGAAATTCAGATTAAAACTGCAAAATACAACATAGACTTATGCAACCCAAAAACGTTTATTATAAGCTAAATATAATTTGATGTTCTGAAACACTTTTAAAACTTATAGGCCTAACTACAAAAACAGTGGCAATAATATTACTCGGCCGTTTCCAAAGAAGTTTGACTTTTTAGACTTGTCCCGCTCGTGGAGGGACTGAAGATTGCAAGTACAGCTGTGAGTACAGCAAGGTGGGAGACAATGCAGAGGCACACTGGAGTAAGAGCGGCATACCAATTATTAACCTGTTCCATTCACCCTCTCAGAGCGTAGCCCCAGCCTGCTCTGTCGAGACAAACCCTCCGCGAATATTGCAACTGCTCTAACATTCACATGAGAAATAGGGGAGATTCAACTTCACGATGACAACAGGAAATTACTACAGTACAGTATATCATATGATCTGATCAAATGTGGCTTAAATAGAGATAGTATAATGTTGATATTTTAATTTTGCATTATTCATGGATTGCCTAACAGATGAAATTTAAGTACATAGTTTTAATACGACGTATTATTTTTGATAAATCAAAGTTAACCTAATCTGGTTCACAGCAAACGTTCCGTTCGAAAGAATTGAAATTTTTCTTGGTACAAAATTTTATGGTTCTCCATTCTGGCAACAACGAATCCAACTGTCTGCCTGGTTACACAATTAACACGCCTGACTGCAGCCGGCTCGAATTGGCCAGGTGGAAGGGGACATTTTACAACCCCCGAAAATGACTGTTTATACTCTTTGCAGTTTACTCTTTGCAGATGATGTAAAGCTTTTTCGAGAGATTGCAGCTTACAGTGATCAACTAATTCTGCAGAGTGATCTCAAGAAGATAGAGGAGTGGTGTCTGCTGAATGACATGGATCTAAACCCATAAAAATTCTAAATAATTACTTTCTTGAGATCCAAACAGCCCCTGAACTTTAACTACTTTCTTCAGGACATCGGATTGAGAAGGGTTAAGAAGAAGTCAAAGATCTCGGCGCCCTCTTGAGCTCCAACTTTAAACCTGGATCCCACATATTAGACAGGCAACAAAGCACTTCGAACTCTTGGCTTTATATACAGGACCTGCAGGCAGGGACTATCTGTTTCTTCTCTCAGGACTATCTATGTCGTCCCCATCATGGAATTTTCAGTTGTGGTGTGGAATCCTCATCAAGTTGGACATCGCTCATCTCTTGATGCAGTACAGAGACGTTTAGCAAGACTGGTGGGTGTTATGTTGGGTTTCAACTACTTGGAGGCCAACGTTCAAGAAATGGAGCAGTACCTGAACCTTCCTAGTCTTTCAACTCGAAGAACTGTTGTTGATCTCATGTTCCTGTTCAAAGTCTTGAATAACAATGATTGTCCTTATGATAGACTTTCACGTCCCCCGTGGCGCATGACACTCCCAGCTGTTTTCCATCCATCATCACTCAACGAATTATCTATACTACAGCACAATACCAGGACTAACAAGAATTGGGAATGCAGTTTATAACGAAGTGGACTTTTTTGGGTAGCCAGTGTCTACATTCAAGAGGAACGTTTCATTGGCTGTGAGATGTATTGATTTTCGATCCTGAAGAATCACTCAGGAAAACTAAGTTACAGCACTATTGTTGTACCCTCTTATATTCTATTATTGTTATATTTTCGTTATCTACTATTTTTGTACCTACTTATATTCTGTTATAGTTATGCTTTCTTTGTATATTTTTGTTATATCTACTTATAGTTTACTATTGTTATTGTAATTGCTTGGCTACAATTGTTATTGTACAATTCATTGTACAAAGGTGTATTGCCGTATAAATAAGTAAATGAACAGAAGGATTGGCTTGATTTGGATGAGCCCGTTCTGTTCCTATTCGTCGTTTTGTTCTTTTACTCTTAAAATTCCTGAACATGAATAATATCCCTAGCTTAAAAATTGATAAACTTGAAATAGTATGGATTTCAAATTTACATTCCACTTAAGGGAGAGGAACAAAATACTTTTTTCTCAATTTTCTTAAAAACGAAGAAGATAACAACAAACCGAGAGATAGACGCGTGGTACTTGTGCTCTTGATTTTATAACCATACACTTTCCTTAAACAAACTCTACTGGCAAATTATACTAAAATGTAATCGTTTTGTAAATAAGATATACTATTCAAAGTACTTACTTGATGAAAAGCAGAAAGCAGTTTAAACAAATAAAAATTAACTCAATAAGATTCTTCTTGGTATTATAAAAATGTTAGTAAGCAACCAACACATTTTGTAAACATCCCAAAATCAAATGATAACCGCAACCTCCTAAAAATTAGTCAACAATAAAAACATCTGACATATACAAATAAAATTTGTTAGTCGATATTTAATTTTGCAACGAAATGTTTTTATACAGAGTGTCCCTGAACTCTCTACAGACCTCTTGAGGTAATTTAGATTTATCCTGACATAAAAACAAGCCAAAATATCATATTATTTAAAATTTCCAAAACTCCATAGTTAATCGTACATCCGCCATTTTGTGTTTCTTAAAGAATAATTTTTAATTTGAGAACTGTATGTTGTAGTAAGTTAAAACTTGGTCTACGACTTTTTGAAGCAAAGGTATAATTGAAGAAAAATAATCAATTTTTCACCTCTCCTATTTTCAAAATGGCGGCTGTTTTCAAATCTCAAATTGCATAAAAACTACATAAGGTAACAAACAAACTTTTATCTGACAATCAATTTGGATTTAGAAAAGGTAAAAGTACAAACAACGCAATAAATAAAGTAATTACTGAAGTAGTAAGCAATTTAGAAAAGAGAAACAAAACTATCAGCATTTTTATGGATTTGAGTAAAGCTTTTGATTGTGTAGACTCTGACATTTTGTGTGATAAATTAATTGAATTAGGTGTCAGAGGAATTGCCAACAAATGGTTAAAGTCCTATCTCTCAAATAGACAGCAAATTGTTGAAATTTCTGGCTGTAGATCTAAAAATAAATCGATTAACTATGGAGTACCTCAAGGTTCTATTTTAGGTCCTATACTTTATAATATTTACGTTAATAGTCTAATCAAAGAAGTTAACTATAAAAACATAATTTGCTATGCAGATGATATTGCTGTAACAATAAACAATCCTTCGGTTGAAAGTTTAGAAATAAATAGTTATATTATTCTTACACAAATTTATCAGTTCTTGGGGAACTTAAATTTATATGTAAATCGTGAAAAAACAAATTATATTGGTTTTAATTTATTGAGAAATAGAGATGAAAATTTTTATGGTAATATAGTAATGGATGAATTTGAGCTAACTAAGGTTAAAACAGTAAAATATTTAGGAATTATAATAGATGAAAATCTAACATGGTCCCCTCACATAGACTCACTATGCAACACTATAACATCCTGCATATTTTGCTTGAGTTATTATTGTCAATTCAGATATAAACCCTTACTAAAATTGTATTATCATGCAGTAATAGAATCAAAAATTAGATATGGCATTATAATATGGGGATCAGCAACTCAGAGTTTGATGAAAAGAATATTTGTTTTACAAAAAAGAGCAATAAGACTAATTCAAGGGTTGAAGAGAAGAACATCTTGCAGACAAGCTTTTAAATCATTAGGTATATTGCCATTATATTCATTGTACATATATGAAGTCATAATGTTTGCTAGATTCAACAACAATTATTACATTACCGAATCTATGAGTTTGCATAATATTAGGGGAAAAAATAATTTAAGACAGGAATCTCAAAGGTTATTACTAAACTGTAATCTAGCTCAAAATATAGGCGCTTCTTATTTCAACAAGTTACCTTACGAAATGAAAAATATTACAGACAAAACTAAATTTAAAAACGAGCTAAAAAAGTTCTTGATTGATGGATCTTTTTACTCAATAAGTGAATTTAATGAACATTATTACAACCAATCGTAATTTATCACAAAATAAATGAATAAACAAAAGCTTTAATTATCGGCTTAAATTGATTTACCTTATATAGATTATATTAACTCCACAATATTTTGGCACAGTGTCATCTCAACGTCAGAGTGAATGGATGACTACTGTGCTAAATGCTAAACAACTCATAAGCAAACTCCCACAAACATCATGCTATATCGTAAATATAATTTATATAATACTTTTTGTGTAAAAAAAATCAAGAATACTAATCAAGATTTTATAAATAAATATTATTTTATCATCTCAATCAAAATTATTATATTAATATTATTAAAATAATAAACTAGGACATGTTAACATTCCACTACGATATTTAGTTTCACGGTACAGTATTCTGGCGTAGTGTCATCTCAACGTCAGAGTGAATGGATGACTACTGTGCTAGAGTACTGAATTGTTCAGAAAATTCCTACTAAGATAAACACTAATTCAAGGTTCATAAATAAATATTTTTCTATCTCATTAAAAATGTTTAAAATACTATTATTGAACGATTAAATTATGATATATTAATATTCTGTGGGATCTAAAGCATTCAAGCAACCGGGCTGTATAATGCTGAAGGTCTCTCTAAAATAAGTAAACCAAAGAAACTCTGTAATGTTAAATATGCAATGAAAAAAGAGTAATAGATAAATAGTATGCCATAAAATCATACATATAGATTTAAAATTCATAAATAATTCATTTTCCTAACATTTTATTGGGAAATATGACGCATCCCAAGCATCCGGGCTGTAGTGATGCTGATTGTTTCCCATCAATTGTAATTAAAAATATTATTGAAAAAACATGATAATAAAAAATAAAAATATAATGATACAAATAAAAATATAATGATAATGATAAAAAATATGATTAATCATGTATATATAGATAATTTACAAACTAATAACATAATAATAAACTTATTCATAAATAACAAATATATACATGATTGCCTTCAATAATAAAATCATAAATATTACACACTCTTTCGTCCTTGTCTGTTTTGTTCTCGGTGAGACGCCCAAATTGAAAAGGAGACCACAGAGAAAGGAGGAAGTTCAAGGAAGGAAGAGTAGAATTAAAAACCAATCAAAATTAAGGAATAGGCAAACAAACCAATGTGAATAAATGTAGGGATGAAGAAAGAAGAAGGAAGAAAGAAGAAAGAAGAAGGAAGAAAGAAGAAGAAGTAGAACTAAAAAAGAAAGAAGAAACAAAAAAACAATTAAAAATAATTGAAAGACTAAAAAAGTTTTGAGTATGAAATGAATAAACAATGAATTATCTTGTTGAAAAATCTGGAATTGTGAGTTTTAAATTGTGAAACACATAGAAAGACTTTTGTAAATTCCCATACAATGTAAATTTGTCAGCGGAATAAAAATTTATTATTATTATTATTATTATTAAGTTTATGTCGTAATGTACTTTTTATAACATTTAATTTAAAATCCAACGATGTAAATATTATGTAAATCGACTCATAAATAAGCGAGATAGAGTGATTTTAATAAAAATAGTCATGCATCTGAGTGGGTTGCCGCGACGCCAGCGCAACAATGGATATCAAACCAAAACTGCTCCCGGGGAAGCTGTACAACCGTGACTAGCCTCAGTAAAATCACTCTATCTTTCATATTTATTAACAGATTTCCATAATGTTTTCATCATTGGATTTTAAATTAAATTTTCTAAAAAACACATAAGAACACCAAGTTTTAACATAGGATACACATAAACACACATAAACACACATATTCACATATACAAAGTTTTAACTTATTACAATAAAATTTGTTCTTAAATTTAAAATTATTCCTTAAAAATAAAAAATGGCAGCTGTATATACGGCTATGGAGTTCTTGAGATTTTAAATATGATATTTTGGCTTGTATTCATGTCAGGATAAATACCTTAAGACCCAAGAGATCGGTAGAGAGTTCAGGGACACCCTATAGAGTGAGTACATTTAAGTGGTCTATTAGGCTTTGTATGCAGTTCAAGATTTTAGATTTTTTTGTTCATAGTTGTTTCCTTGTTTCTAGAGGTTTCCAATCAATTTAAGGTGGGATTAATGAAAATTATTTCTAATAAACACGAGTAAGCAATAAATCCGTCATACCATAGGCTAATATCTTTTTCCAAATATTGAACCTTTGAACTGCTCCTCTCTTATGCCAAAAATTTGAAGTATGTGGATGTAGCCGATGTTGGCAAATGCTGAATTTGAAATATTTCTATAACCTATGGATCTGCATGTTGATTGCAGTCGCAAATCATTATTAATAAACATTTCTTACCATCCATTCATGGGCGAATTTAGGCTTTAATCCGAGGGTGCGAGCTCTTCATGAGGGATGAGATATTTGAATACATAATTCTAACACCAAAACCCGATTGAAATGTTAGTTCGTTTCTTAGGCCTAAGTAATATAGAAGCCAACTATATTATATTATATTACAACTGTTAAAAAATGTCAACTCTAAAATCAGGATTTGCAGAGCCAGAGCACGCCCTGCACCCTCCTGGGATAGGAGTCAGTGTGCCACCAAAAAACTGTTAGTTAGTTGGTTGGGGTTGTGAAAATGTCGGAATCCATTTGGCACTATTTCCTTCAGTTCGTAGCCTAAATCCGCCCATGCATTCATTTTAAATCAACGGCCAAAAATATACCAAAATGTTGGCCATAAATTGGCCATTGATCACCAGTCAGTAACCTTCTACTCCGTAGAGCACGAGCGCGATAACCACGTGAGTTACGGCGTGTTGTACCTTGTTGTGTCGGGGGGGGGGGGGGGGGGGTGTAGCCAGGGTAGCCGACGTAAATCAACCTCGCCAATCAAGCCGCTCCACATCCCAGATGCTAATTGGGTTTCTCTCTTCTACTTCCAGCCGAGACTTTTATTGAGCAAAAGTGAAACGTCTGACCTACCAGTAATTGGAACTGGGGCGGTCCCTCGATTGTTATTCAGGGTGCAAGTTATGTGCAGCTTATGATGATTAAGGCAAAATAGTAGAAAAATTCGAAATGAGGTGTTATACTCATATTTTGTTTATCAGTTCAAAAGCTTACAGGAGAGAATATGAACGAGGCCCTATTCCTTTCGCCTTAGATGAAGGAAAAGGTACGATTAGGCCTATATTTAGCAAGATTGGGCATTTTTATAGAGGTGAGGTATAATTTATGTGCCAAAATTTTATTTTTAAGTTATAGAATACCTATGAAATATATAAGGAAAAATATACTTTTATTTTAATCAGTCTTTGGATGTTCATAATTGGCATTGGAACCAGCTGAACGATAACAGCACAGTTAAACGGAGACTCAGCTGCAATAGCTTAACGAAGTACGTTATTGACATAACGTACTCCGTTAAGCTATTAGGGCAATCGAGCAATTGAATTCGTATATAATAGTATATTTCACCACTATTCCGGAGAGTAACCCATTTCGGGGCGAGATAGTGTTTTAGGCATGAGGCGAAGCCGAGGGTGGAAAACACTATCGAGCAACGAAGGGAACTTACCGGACGAGTTGTAAACAATAACTTTTCATCACAATACAACTAATAAAAAATATGGGAGTTTTACAGGAGAATTATTCGTATTTTTTCGTCACTAGACAAAGTAAACAAAGTCAGTAGAATTCTTTTTTCCTCCACCTACTATCTAAAGCCGTATTTTACTCCTTGGAATAGAGTAGTAAAGTACTAATTTCCATCCCATGTGACTTGAATACCTAATCTTTCTACCTAGGGAAAACTCGAGTTTTTTCGTACCACGGGGCTAAAGTTAGTTACATAAGAATAACATTAAAAGAGAGATTAAAAAGAACATGAGCCACAGTCAGCTGTTACTTGTATTTGTTTAGTTACTCATTGTTGACTAATAGCAGCTGTAGCTGCTGCTCACCCACTGCTGACCATTCAGTCAGCAGTGGGTGAGCAGCATCTCTATTACTAGAGATGGCCGTGGCAGTGTAGGTGTTTGTTTACATTTTGCTTGGGTAGGCTATTAACCTAAGAAGTCCAAAACATAAGTGTAAAACTTTTTACTAGGCTTAAATTATATTTTGTTTTTTTCGTGTTCTTCAAAATTGATATGGCCTACCTTGTGAGATTCAGCTAGACGGAGTAAGGGATCATATGAAGGTAAAGTTAAATTATCTATGGCAGGCCTATTAGGCCTAAATTTTGTTCGTGTAGGTGGAGGAAAAATGTTGTGTGCATCAAGGGACTAAAGTACTTTTCTCCCTCAGGGAAATCGTCGCCCTCGGCTTCGCCTTCGGGCGACAACACTTTCCCTTCAGGGAGAAAACATTGTACTTTAGTCCCTAGAAGCACAAATAACTATTTTTTTAAGTCAGCTGATTGTGGCTGTACGGGAAAAGTTTGTTGATTTACGATAAAGAATTATTTTCCTTGGACCGAAAGTAATGTTTATGTACGGAAAAAACAACTGACGGTGACTAGTTTTATCCAATGTATCTAGAACAAACCAAGAAATCTAGCCTATATATTCTAGATACTGTGGAACAAACCAAGGTAGGTGACACCAACAGCTGATGGAAGCTTTCCTGCACCTTTGACGTCTTTGTTTACCTTGACATGCGTGGTTTGCTTTGAATATTTTAAGTGCTGCACCTTTGACGTCATTGATTTTGTTATTGTTTTTGTTGATGTCACCTACCTCCTTCTCATTCTAGATTTCTTGGTTTTATCTGTTTGGAAATTGACGACTTTTGAAGGCTTCAGCTGTACGAAAATCTGTTACTTTCGAATACAGAGTGATGAAAATAATATTTTCATCATACCATTGCGATAAACGTTGTTTTCGGAACAGTCAGCTGTGATCGAAACTAGTTGATTCCCGGTGGGTTGGATAAACGTGTTGGTAAACAAAGTTTTCGGGACTAGTCCTCGAAACAGTGGTTTTCGGGACTAGGCCGGAAAAAAACTTCCAATGTTTGACACCACTAGCGCTGCTATTCTGCTTACAGTAACTTAAACATCGTTGACTCCAATATGTAAATGTCAAACAGCTGATTGTTTAGTTGTAAATAGTTAAAATACGAGATAAACAAATAACAACGTAAGAGGGGGTATATAGGTTAAAATTTATAAATTTTTATCCAAACTGTATATTTATTAAAGGTGGTATGATGAAAAGTACTGTTCGTAACTCGTCCGAAAGTGGTATATCGGTGCTCGATCAAATTCAAGTACTCGGCTTCGCCTCGTACTTGAAACTCGATCTTGCACCGATAACGACCACTTTCCGGACTAGTGACGAAATATACTATATCATCATACCATTGCGATAAACGTTGTTTTCGGAACGGTCACCTGTGATTGAAACTAGTTGATTCCCGGTGGGTTGGATAAACGTGTTGGTAGGCCTAAACAAAGTTTTCGGGACTAGACCGCGAAACAGTGGTTTTCGGGACTAGGTTTTGAATAACAGCTATAAATAGTTTAAATACAAGATAAACAAATAACAACGTAAGAGGGGGTATATAGGTTAAAATTTATTAATTTTTATCCAAACTGTAAATTTATTAAAGGTGGTATGATGAAAAGTTCTGTTCGTAACTCGTCCGAAAGTGGTATACAGGGTGAATCTCCCTAAATGTCCTAAATGGATTACAGACAAACGCTTTGCCCTACATCCTTCAAACAAAATTATTTTCCACTAAATTGACCCCAAGGAATAATTTAAAAATATTTTTAACGTCGTATAAATACAGGGTGTACCAAAAACTGGGGATCACAGGTTCGAATCTTGGAAATTTCAAATGCAAACATCTATATATATATAATACGTGATGCCCTTTTTTTGTTAACACTACTCCTCCCTTATTTCTGGACCAATTTTAAAGTTTGAGGTGTCAAAAGAATGGTCTCAGTTCGTAGTTTTGCAATAAGGTTTTAGATTTTTGATATTTTAATTCTGAAGCTCACGGGCAGCTCTCAAAGTTCATTTTTTTGTCCATAAGATTAACATGGGGAATAATTTATATTGAATTGCTAAATAAAACAGCTGTTGATAGTTAAACAAACACATATGATAAAAGCTGAATAGAAGCAAATTGAACTGGTACTGAAATATCAACACAATTTCATACTTTAATACGAGGAGTGTCTAATCTGAGATTTTAACCTTTTCTCAAAATGTAGCAGGTAGATTTTGCTTGAAAGTTTTATCTAAGTTTTATAACTTAACCCTGAAAAAATTTATTTTTGTTTACTTACGAAACCAATTTTGGAAATGGAAATTTTTGACATGGGTCTTATTGGTTGTCCGACTGGTATTGAAACAATAATGAAAGGTAACAAATATTAAAATAGAACCCTAAATTTGTGTGGATGGGTTTTCAAACTGCTGTAAACTATAAGGAAAAGTGATAGTTGGTTGTAAGTGTAATAACCTTTTTATTTACTATTATAGCATAAACATGTTTTATACAGAACGCTACACATATTAAAAAACCTGTGTAAAAGACAACATTTAAAGGTTTTTTTACCTTCAGTATAGAAAACAAACTTATTACAAAAATGGTTTTTATAAAGAGAAATTTTAACCAAAATTAAAATGCCGCTAAAAAAAATGAATCACACCAACAAATTTGTAGATTCTCTTAATTTTTGTGATTTCTTTATTTAAACTTTGTAATGCCATTGAAAACTAAGTTAAAGAGGATTTAGACATAAATGGTAATGTGGACTCATTCCTATGTCATTGACTATTTCATACAGTAGTAGCCTACTACAAAAACAGCCGCAGGGAGTGCTGCATAACTCATACAGGACCGGGGAGTAATGAAATGTTTATTTTTATTATGTTGTCATTTACGTTTTAAATGTTTGATGAAATATGTGAATCCAACGTGAATTTATTCTAAGTTTAATAGGAGGGTTTAAACAAAGGCCCTAAGACATATCGGAATAACTACGTAATCTTTTAGCTAATTTAGACCTAGAAGAACGAGCACCATATCTCAACACTATCACATTGGGAAGTTGGAGAATTGGTAATGAAGATCAATCGATGAAACGCCAAAAATGTTCTATCTGATTTTCACTATAATAATTTTTTTCAGAATATTACCATGGAGCAAAGTTTGATCACCAGATACCCTAACAAATGCAGCGCATTGCGCTGCACAGGCCCCCTAGTATATCATATTACAGTATACATCATTAGAAAGGTCTATTTAATAGAAACATTTTGGTGTAATTAGAATTTGGTTATCTTTATTTGTTTCAAAATGGTGTTCATTTGTGTAGCCAAAATCAAAATTTACGGAATACCCTGTAATTCTTTTATTATTAGTCATAAATGACTTCTGATTAAAAATACTTATTTGAAATAAGCTAAGCTTTACAATGATATGCCACAAGATCACATTTATTTAAAAATTAAAATTTCCAAAATTTTTTATTTTGAAAATGTTTACATAAACAAAACTCAAAAATTTCAAATGCTAACCCATGTCATTTTGTATATCATCTTGAAGCTCTCGTTGAACTGAGCAACTTTGTAATTTACACTAATGTCGTATCTCTTTTGGTTTTGTAGTAATAGAGTAAAAATGTCATTTTCCCATATGATTTGCATGTTAATTAATCAGGACATGATAGTATGGCAGTCCTTCTTCCATTGTTGCCATACCTTTAAATTAACATGCAAGTTATATGGGGAAATAACGTTTTTCCGTTATTACTACAAAACCAAAAGAGATACGGCATTAGTGTAAATTACAAAGTTGCTTAGTTCAACGAGAGCTTTAAGATGATATACAAAATGACATGGGTTAGCATTTGAAATTTTTAAGTTTTGTTTATGTAAACATTTTCAAAAATATTAAATTTTGGACATTTTAGTTTTGTAATTAAATGTGATCTTGTGGCTTATTTCAAATAAGTATTTTGAATCAGAAGTCGTTTATGATTAATAATAAAAGAATTACAGGGTATTCCGTAAATTTTTATTTGGGCTAAAAAAATGGACGCCATTTTTAAATGAATAAAGATAACTAAATTCTGTTTTCACCAAAATGTTTCTATTAAATAGACCTTTCTAATGATGTATAATATGACATATGTTTGTATTTGAAATTTACAAGATTCGAACCTGTGACCCCCAGTTTTTGGTACACCCTGTATTTATACGACGTTAAAAATATTTTTAAATTATTCCTTGGGGTCAATTTAGTGGGAAATAATTTTGTTTGAAGGTTGTATGGCAAAGTGTTTGTCTGTAATCTATTTAGGACACCTTATGAGATTCACCCTGTATAAGTACTCGATCTTGCACCGATAACGACCACTTTCCGGACTAGTGACGAAATATACTATATCAAGGAAATGGACAGTGGCAAGTAAACCATAGGATTATTTCTAGACATGACTAAGCTTTTGATAGTGTATATGCCATGATACCTTACTAAGTTAACTATCAAATTATGGAATTAAATATGCTGCTTTAAAATGGATAAAACCATACTTAAAAGACCTAAAAAGTGTGGAAACAATGAAATCACAACACAACTAAATTTCAATGAATAGGTTATTCTGTACTGTACCTCAAGGATCAATATTAGGCCCATTTTTATTCGTATGCTACAAAACTGGAATACTAAATCATGCAATAAGTTTACTCAGAAAAATTTTCCAAAATTCTGTAGCTGCCCTTTGGTTCAAAACATTTAACCATAGTACACAGGACCCTGGTCTGGCGCGTGATCGAAGCGAACGAGCTCGTCTTACATGTTTTACCGAGCAAAATCTTGGTCTCCTGTTACTATCATCACAGAGTAAGGAACCTTTAACTCTGATAGGTAGTAAAAGGTATGCTCTGGTAGTAAAGGTTCCTTACTCTGTGCTATCATACTAAAATAAGAATATTTTAAGTGGGAAATAAACCTATCACTGTAGCAAAGAACTGCCGATTAGTTACACCGTTATATCCTAAAGTGTTGTGAGGCCGTTTTAAAGATTTCCCCTGATTTCCTGTTTTTTTTCTGGTACCTGGGTGGCGCATGGTCACTTCCGAAAACAAAAAAAAAAAAAAATCACTAGCGAAGTAAAGATAAAACAGTATAAAAAGAAAGGAGGAAAAACCAAAGACCCTCACCAGTACGCGAGGCTGACTCGGTGACCCGAGCCAAGAGTCTCTGCAGTCTCAAGTAGGCCTATATACCACACGACCAGTGGAGAATAAATCGACCACGGAGCCGTGCCAATACAATGCATGTGCACGGGCTTGGCTGCCAACATCCTGGTCGATAACCGGATGTGGTACAATAGCGTAGAACTTTGATAGTTAAAAATTAAGAAATATTGAAATAGTCAGGAATAAAATAACTAGGTATACAATGCAGTTGTCTGCTTGCAATATTGAGCGGAGCGACTATTTTTTAAATCCATAATAGCAAATGTTTTATAGGTAATTCAATTGAGCTCGCTCGCTACACTCACTCTCCGTCAATTTAGTTCGTTCGCTGCGCTCACTCACCTTTTGGGTCGGCTCATTCGCTGCACACACTCGTCACCAGATTTAGGTTGTTCGCTGCGCTTACTCGCCACAAGTCTGCAATACTTTAATAATTTTTGATTACGCAGGTTTGCTTCGACGGGGTATTATATGTTTACAAGATATTAATGATTAAATGGTGCGTCGTCCAACATTTGCACCTCCTCTCCGTAAACGTGGCATTTCATTCACGTACAAAGGTAAACAAACTACTAAAATAAAACAACAATTTCATATAAAACTACTGTATTCACAAACAGCTGATAGTAACAGTCTGCAGTCAAATTTGATCCTAATAACAGCTGTATAATCAACACAATGTAAACAAACTAAATAAAATATTTCTCCTATTAAAATAACATGGTAACTTTAAAGGGCCGTAGGGCAGAACCTTTATGTCTGATTTGGACCATTTCAGATTTATACCTTCCCATAGATGGTTACTATGACCAACCAAAATTTTGTGAGGATCACTCCAGCCGTTCAGGAGGAGTACTTGTAAATAAAAAACCAGAGTGTAGTATAGGAGCTTCGCTCAATAACTGCTAAAATATTTAGGTAATACTAGTATAGGTGTTGCTCGAAATCGAGCAATTTATTTTCATACAATGCAAATGTTACATTTAGCTCTAAATCAAAGACATCCGACCAATCCAATATTGTGAATCTCTTTAATCACCAAAACTACACGTATTTACAGCTGATTATTAACAGATGTTTAAAATGCTTTATTTAATCCCAATGTTATATTTAAATGGGAAATTTTGAGATTTCAATTGTGCATAGCGCCTTTATTTTCAGTCCGATTCTTATCAGTTTTTGGCGGAAACAACTACAGACCAAGCCCTATCCAACGACACCAAAAACTTGAAAATCGGTTGAAAATTGTAGGAGGAGTTCTCAGGACAAAAAACCCTTAGCGTATTAAATAAGTATAGATAAACTAGTTGTTTACTCCTTATTTTCAACGTGTATTACGAGTTTATATTTATACTAGTATCTTAACAGTGGAAAGAGCCTTGAAGCCGAAACATGCCAGACTAAATTAATATTGCATACAGAAACCGCATTGACATACTATACTATACTACATACTATACTAATTTCAGATTTATTTACTGCCTGTTCAATCAAGTAAATGAATGACACGCCTCAAATAGCCTCTGATCACTTACAATATTTTGTTATTGATTTACAGCTTTGGTTAGCCAAATGGAGGATTAAAATAAATGAAACAAAATCCACACAAATCACATTCTCTCTTAGACAAGGCACTTGAACACCAGTTGCCTTGAATAACATTTTGTGAACTGAAGTGGGCAATGTAAAATATTTGGGTCTACACTTGGAACAAAAATTAACCTGGAAATTCATACTTGGAGAGACACAAATGGAACTGAAAGTGAGAAGATTAAATGGGATATTGGGTGAAAGTTTTAAATTGTCTTGGTCTACCAAATTTTTTTCACAAAGTTATTCTCAATCCTATTTGGACTTATGTAATATGTTTGGAGGACTACTAGCAAAACAAACATTAACATTATACAAATATTTTAATCTTAAACTTTAAAAAAGTCACTCAATGCTCGATGGTACGTATCAAACAAAACTATACACGACGGAATGAACATGCCAACTGTTGAAGAAGAGATCACAAGATTAAGGGGAAAATACCAAATGAAGTTGGAAAACCATCCGAACAATCTTGCTGTCAACTCACTTAATAATAGTTACACCATTTACCGACTGCAAAGGTGTGTTAAAGTGTTATATTTGGTATACATATTTGGTCAAACTTGCAGTGAATAAGTAACATGATTTTTCACCGGACAAATTATTGTCCATGTAAATTTTTGTTTATAGTTTTTACTTATTGTATTATGTATTTTGAACCAATTGTAAAATAAAATTTTGTAATTAAAATACACGATTCAGATTAACGAAAAACAGTTTAGACAAACCGAAAATGTGTGATTTCTTATTTGACTACAAGATATAGACTCGACAACTGCACGATAGAAATATAATAATAATAATAAATATAAATAACAGTAAAACGATACAAATTCCCTTAACCCAGGAATTTATGCCCATCCTGTCTGCGTGGTGGCTAGGTAGATTACCTCCGAGGCAAATATGTGTTTACACACTTATTTGGAGAACAATTATTTAAATAACACTAAATTGCCAACTATATATAAATAATAACGATTCCACATAAAATATTAATTTCAACTATTTAATTATTTCTTGTAATTCCATCGTGCTAGAGTGTTGGAAGGTTAGGAATTCCACAGTGAGTATCCATTAAATGAGTCAGTTAATAGCCTTATAAAATTATTTTACTGCTGGCTGTACACAGGAGGAAAGGAGCTCAAGCCGGTAATTGGGGTGTAAATCTACATGCTGCTGCTGCGAGCTGTCCAGTGGTCCAGTCGGGGTTATACATATCGGGGGCAGTCGGCTCAAATGGGTTAAACGCTGTCAAGTTGAGATTATAAGGTCAGGTCATTCCTCAGAGGACTAAAACTTACCCTCGAAATGCCTTTGGGTTTGAGTTGTGCCCAGTGACAGCCAAGTGGAATTTCCGTTTCCCTCACATAGCGGTTACTCATTTTGCGTAGACGAAAAGACGACAAACTTTGACTCTTGTAAAAGTTATGTGCCGCTAAAGTTGGACAGTGACAAAGCTGGTCGTCGTCACATGTGGACCAGTTTAAAAAGTTTCAAGTTTGGCGAGTGCGTCAAGCGTCAAGTCATATCATAGTATCTTTTGACGGGTGCGACAGGCAATCAAATTTGGCGATTTTTAAAATACAGTCCAAGCTTGACACCTCTGACGCACCTTCCAAAACTGTACAAAAAATCATACAGGTTTTCATGTCGTCGGCGTCGTCGTCGTCCACCATATGAGAAGTGAAGTAATATATTTTTATTTTATTTACAGTATAGGAACTAGCAATTTACCCGTTCTTCGCACGGGGTGTGTGCATTCTGTTTGTACAAATTACATATTGTAAATTCATCGAAGAATAAAATGCTATAGCTTTAAATTTCACTGTCTCTGCAGTAGAATCAATCAGTCAATATGGCAACATTGCAAAGTCATTCACCCACTTGATTCCGTATGGCCGCGACTGTAGATACAATAGTTTTATTAACAGATGGTAGGTACATTTGACAATACTTTGTTGTTGTTTTGGTTTCTTGTAATCATGTGCCGCATGTTTTATTTATAAACAAATCAGATAAAAAAACTCCCAATAAATGTTGACATGGATACCTTTATGACGATCCTGGAGTAAGCCCTGAGAGCTATGAAAACTAATGGCTCGAAACCCTACGTTATGAGATTTTCCATACCTAAAATTCCAAATTATGAAATACAACGGAATCAACCATTGATTTTCTTCATGAATCTTTCTTTTGGACTTTGTGAAACGTTAAATTAAAACCACTATATGTTACTAAAATTCCATAAACTCGTTATGGATGCTGTAAGGCAAATCTTATCTTGACTCATGCCAGTACCAAGACGCCCATCAGGTGCCGATTGCTCTCTTCCAGGTTGTCTAATTATAAACTGGCAGCAACATCCACCAGCTTCCCAGCCACTTAGCGACTGTTGAGCGTTAGAACCAACAACGGAGATATGCTAATCGAATCTCTCCAGCACACCTGTTATCACTTTCCTGCTGACCTTGATTGTTTTATCGCCGTCGGTCTTGGCGGATTGATAGTGCTGTTGGGGAATCGAGGTTATTTTCTAATAGAGCTATTACCCGGCGATTATCTCCGGGAAATAGATGGCCAGTCGGAGTCGCTCCGTTCACCATTGACTGCCTAGGAGATTTATAGGTCTATAAATGAGTTACTCAGCATTTCATGTGCGGAATGGAGCAGAATTTCACTAAAGCGATAGAGTCAGTTCAACTTTAAAGAGGTTCAACCATTAGGTATGTTTAAAAATTTGGATACCTTTATCTTTTTATTTAAATGATTTTAGGTTTGTTTAAATTCGGGCCCTACTTTGGAAATGATTCCGGACTCTATTTTTACGATTATAGAAATTCAAAATTGAAGCATATAGGTCGGCGTAGTTTTTTTGTTTAGTTTTTTTTAGATTAAATTCATAATGCACAGAGTGTCGTGGTTGGGTCATAAATGGATTAGTGGTTGATTGGGTTGGCTATTTATGGGTTGGTTTATCTCGCTCAGCCATTGGCTGAAATCTTTCAATGTCACTTTTTGCACCACTTAATTTGATTATTATTTAAATTGTACCTCGTGACATGAAAAAAACTTCACTATTTTTCCAATTTGTTTATTAAACCACCCAATTAACTTCATGACAAATTCAGAAAATTTCTGGATCTTACAGTTTAAAACCTGGTAAAAACTCACAGATTCTAGAGGAATAATAACTAGTGCACTGGTTGTTCGAGTTCGAGCAAATTAATTTTAATACAATACAAAGTTACATTTAGTTCAAAATCTAAATTATATACTCCCGAATGTGTAACTGACTGACTCACTCATCGGGGTATCAGAAATTCGTCAAAAGTCGGTAATGTAGATCTCCTATATATTACTTACTACAGAGTGATTCCCAAGCGAGAACTAAACTTACCGACCTGTATTATTGAGAAAACTGCCAACATACTGGGAGTCGCGGATTACCGAAACACTCTTTTTAAGAAATTTTATAACATTAACCAATTGTGCCTTTATAGGTAAAGCGGTCTATCCACCGAGAGTAATTTCAATGTACAGGGTGTATCTGAAATTACCTCTCCAGACCGGAAGTCACTGATGTCAAATACTAACTCTCACTTTAAATAATTTTTTTTAGTTTTACACGGTTTTTAAGAAAACTTTACAATTTGATCTTGTACGCGTAATTTTAGCAGTTTATTGAATATTTGAGGTTAAAATTTAGATTTTCCTCATTCTTCTCTGAGCATTTTAGGTTAAGCAAAAATGTCTTGGCACAAAAATGTCTTAGACTCTTTTAAATACGTTTCCAACAAAAATTGTCAGTTTGGTCCAAAAAGTTTTTTTATTAAATTTACAACATGACGGAGATTAATGAACATGTATTTAAATGTTTAGTAAAACTAATCACGTGATAATTGATGTTTTATGATGGTATATTATTCTAAATGAGGTTCTTAGACATTTACATGTTTGGTAAGTTCTGTTATATGTAAAATGTTCAGACATAATATATGTTAAATTTTCCCCAGTTAAAAAAAAAAAATAATGTCATGCTATTTATTATTCTAAATCAGTATGATTAGGGTTTAAAATATTAAATTTTAAAGTTGCTTCAAAATTACGTCTGGTCCCCTCTGTATTGAAATCAGTGTCAATCAACAGAGCAAAATGTGTTTACCTACAACGGCACAATTTGTTTTTTTTTATTTTTTTATTTTAAAAGAGGTGCCAGGTTGGTATGGGACACCCTGTAAGACAGTATCATATTTGCACGATAGTCCTCCCAAAAATTGGTTCTTTATTTGGGATGGCACTTAATTTCTAACGAACTCATTAGGAAGTACATCATTGACTTTACCTGATAGCATGCTAATTTAAATTTTACAATTCAACAAAAATTTTAACTAAAATAGCAGATTACACAATTGATTTATCTTTTAGTGCGTAATAAATTAATGTTTAGTTTAAAAAGGTGGCAGTACAGTATTTTCATTTAAAATAAAAAAGCTTTTTTATTTCCTGCCCCAGAAAACTATCTGATTTCAAAATTTAGCGACCAAACATTTTTACCCAAAATAAATATGACATTATTTTTTTTCTACTCTAGCGGCCAAATTATAACATCTGAGGCAATCCTCGCGAACATCTTTCAAGTTACTACAAGTTTGGTTCAATGAATTTTCGCCCCCCAGTCCACACAATTAAACATAATTAAATGTTTATTTATTTTTGTGGGGAATTTTATCCCATGTAGACGTAATTTTACAACTACTATAATATTTTACTCAGAACCTCAACTTTGCACATAGACATATCTTGCACAGTACCAATATCAATTAAATTATCAAACTTAAAAATTATCATGATGATTTTCAATATCACGTATTCTTCTATTGAAAGTGAGTCGGAACGAATTGCTATATCAAGCAACTGATTGTTTTACTTTGATTGTTATTTACTGACCTGGTCCTACGGCTAAAACATACGTCCTTTGATGTGTATGGTAACTTTAATATTTTAACCATTATTTAACATACTTTTGTTAGTAACTACTGTATTATTGTATTTAGAAACTTGAAGTTTTTATATGTTGTTAATTCGTTGCCAACATGGCAACCCATAAGCCCAATGTTAAAATTTTGTAATTTTAAACTTTAATTTTTAGCAAAATTAGATTTTCCCTGGGGGCGAGACCCATCTCAATCGTATTTTTAAGGTAAAACTAAGTTTATTCCAAAATTTGAAGGAAATCGTCGGAGCCGTTTTTGAGATAATTGTGCAAGCAAGCAAGCAAGCAAACAAGCAAACATTGCTCGTATAAGAGTATAGGATATATGTTCCGATACAAAAATGTTGCTTACTGTAGTTGTAGTCAGTTAACGGCATTATAAGTGGTTGTGCATTAACGGAAATACTCCAAATATAAGACACCTGCATGAGACCAACTTTAATCGTTGTATTGGTTAGACGAGATTGCCATACCGGTGCCAAGTGGCAGTGGCAGAACGAGAGCGGTCGCAGCCAGCTGGACGCTAAAGTGGATCAACTCCTTACTCGTACACTTCCTCAGAGTAATTAAACACCACCGGACCGCGATGCATTACCCATGACCGTGGCAGTATAGGTCTGCCGGATGCGGAGTAGTTTATGTCCTGCATGGCACTCCGCGGCGGGTCACCGGATTGGGTTGGGGCACTGCCACTCCGCACAACTCTCCGACCGTTCCAGTCGCGAAACACGCTCTACTGGTATCAGGACAACTTAAAAAAAAGGTTTATACCTGTTGCAAATTTGACATTGGACACAGAAAACGAAGTTGTCATAACACGTGGAAAGTCTTTTGGTTGGTCCGACATGACGAACGTATTCCCTTCTCTTATAATCCATTCCTTCTAGAAGGTTGTCGATGACATTCGGAGGTATGGAAAACCCTCAGCTGAGGAATACGAGTCGGTTGTTGGGTCAATTGGAGGATAGAGGGACCGCCCTTAATACCTGAAAATTTTCACTTCCAGTAACGCGGAGTTAGCCCTCTGAGTGGTCTATAGGCTGTTTGCTGTACCGCGGTTTCAACTGTAGACCTTCCGTGTATAAGTTCCGTGTATATAGACCTGCCCGTAGCTGTGCAAAATGCTCATTAAGGATAGACGTGATTAGCGGTACGGGTGGGGTCTCCTTATCCACCGTCAACAACAAACAATAAGAACAAGCAGTACTGCTGTGGTTTGGGTGGACATGAGCTCATTAGGTGGAACTATCAACTTCCAGAAATAACAGTGGTAGGCCTAATCGTGTTATAATGTTAGCCATGTTCGCCTTGAAGTGCCTTGCTTCTGGCATAGCTGAGAGATCTTCTGCGTGATGGTTCAGCTGCCAAAGTTGTCCGTTTACCCAGGGAGTACGTCCAGCTTTAGTGGAATGCTGAAGACGCGAACAACATCACCCCATTGTGATATGCAACATGGCTACACCTAAAATAAGACGAATATGACGAAAGGATGCACTATTTATAGTCAAGGAATAACTAAGATCTTATCCCCTCCACAGTTGCCCTACTAAGTATATCCATTATTACCTTATTCTGGGAGAAGGCCGATTGAGGTTCCAAAACCCACCTCTACTGACAACCTCCAGTTGATGAACACAAACTTCACCATCCTTACCGACTAGACTTCCTCCTGGGACTCTTTCCATGATCGAAACAACTTTATGATAGCCGACCCAACCGTAGAAGATGGTGGTATTGATCTTCTTCGAAGGAAGAGGACTCAACGCAATCGTTTCCACACTGTACTATAGGAAAATGTAATCATTGGAAATCTCAATAAGTAGTAACATATGATCCTACTTAGTCATACTGGGGAGAGGAGTATAATGCTAAGGATCACATAGTCATCGAGTGCCCACTGAGTGCTTTCCCTGAAGGATTGATCCAACCGAAGGGTTGGATGCATTGTGAAATGGAAGCTGGGCTGCAATGGCTTATCGACTTGGATTTAGCTGTCACACTAACAAATATGTTCTGCACCACATAATTAGATCAAGATATCTTAGTATTGCTAGATTTTGGTGGCTGGTTAATAAAACTATACCATACACTGATTTCACTTCATGCCGGAGTACCCCACCATTCCACCATGATCCCTTGGCCCCCATTACTTTTGGCACAACGTCACACTATTATATGTGTAAGCTGATCTCAAATTACGCAATTTCAATACAGTTATACCCCAATTAACCTCATCATTACCTAGAAATCCCCTAAAATATCTGAAATTTCCCTCAGAATATTGGGGAGATTACCTGACCTTTTTAACATCACCTGGCCCATCTGATGATGTGACCTCAAGTGCCAATCACTCCGGCGTAGTGTAGTTGACCTTACCGCAACTTAAAATGTTAAATACGTATAGTAACCGAACCATAAGTAAGATGCACGAAAATTGTCCGATGAGGGATGATGCAGTGAGAGGGGCTGAGGGTGCACACAGCAGATAAAATTTCCATCGAACTATTTTCGTGAATCTTACTATAGACATCGACATCGATTTTAAACGCCAACCTGAATAGACTTCTCATAGTAGGCCTACAGGTTTGTTTGTAACCGATTTTACGGTACTGATACTGTATACATTGACTGATATCTCTTGCCGCGGACATGAATACAAACGAATTAATATAGATGAATCAGTTCTACCACTTTTTTTAACCCTGCATGAAACATTTTATAATTGAGAAATTTGTTTATGTTGTAATAATGTGTTTTTGCAGCACTGTAAAGCCAGCTGAATGATTACAACATCGACTGCAACGACTTTGGCTCGGCGAACACGAACCTTAAAAATTTCGGTATAAAACAAAATGCATTGGATGAGAAGTCTATTCACTAGTTAAATGTATTTAAAGTCAATGCTATAGGTGAATCTACTAGTATAATTGAAATCATATGACTCGTGGTTTTATACTAGTTTTTAAACTTCTTACTTTTTCAAATAAAATCCCTTTCCAACTATAAATGATTTGTGGCAACACTATAGAATCCGTATAAGGAAAGCCCTCAAAGAAATTGAAAGTGCTCTATCACTTGGCACAATGCTGGAAGAAATCGTAGTTGAAAAGTGGAATTTCTCCACGCGTGTGTCAGCCGATCGACAGCGCTGATCGTCACCCACGGACGATCAAACAATCGACATGAGCGGGAACAGGATCAGTGTGCCGAAGCCGAAGCACCACCCACTAACGGGAGCGCATTCCTCGTCTGCCATTGTTGCGGCTGCGCCACTTTCTAGACGTTCACTGGCAGAGTGGCGGCACTGCAGAGGCTGCACAGGCTGCACCGGGAGCCAGAGACAGTGTTACCAGATTTAAAAATCAAATTATCGTGCGGACATGGAAAAATTATCCTACTTTTGGGTAAAATTATTGTACCGTACTATTCCCTATCTTATTGATTTCTGTACATTGTTATTCAAAAGAAAAATGGTAAATTACTGCTGAACTACATAAATAAATTACCATATTTTAGAATAAAAGCGTATTAAAAGTCAAACTATACACATCTACAAACCGTACCACCATTTCGCCAAACATTATATGAATGAATTACCATCTTTTAAAATAAAAGCGTAATAAAAGTCAAATAATACACATCTACAAACCACCACCATTTGGCCATTAAGAATCACTCAGAAACCAGTATTGCCAAACCAAACATTACAAATGTTTACTATACTACGGATACTAAAACGTAGGTTCATCGTATTAGATCTAATAAAATTTAACTTTATGCGCATGCGAAATGTGCAAGGTTTCTCTTTAAAACAAACAAACTATTATTATTTTATAAACATTATGTATAATCGAATATAAATATACTTGTGTAATTGTTGTAATTGCGCTAACTGTTTTACTAAAACTGTTGGTTTCGAATTATAGACCTAGTACGGTACTTTTAGGGTACGACCCTAAAACGATATAGCAACCGTAGGCGATGGTGAAATTATCGTTAAAGTACGATAATTATCGTGCGACTGGGAACTTTGGGCTGCAAAGATTGCACTAGGAGCACTGGGCTCTGATTACTGGAGGGTGCCGGCTGGCGAGTGGGAGAGTCCGGCTCCTCGTGGTGTACCTTAGGGCTCACATTTTCTACCATCAATTTTTATTTTCATCCGTTTTTTATTCCCACTCGAGAATCAAAACGGTCCAAAATAATACTGAGTGGTGGCATATTCGTTATCGAATCTGTAGATCCGGGAACTACGGTAAGTGTGGGTAAAATGCCCAACATCCTATCCATTGGTTCTAATGGGTCAGAAGTTTAGAACTTCAATCTTGAATTATGTGAAATCACTGTTCATTTCCATTGTCAGATGTAGAATGTCGCACTTGATCGTCAAATATGTTAGAGTATTCTGCAGTACAAAATTACCAAAACAATTCAATTCGGATACAGTCAAAATAGCCTTGATGATTTAAAAAAGATAAGTATTAATTTTCGTTATCATACTGCTTGAAGAGCAACGTATCTCTTAAAATCACCTGGATAATGATTTTCCCCATAGATGACTTTTGTGCCCATCATATTTTGTTAGAACCTCATAATAGAGAAAAATGGTTCATTTGCCTATTTGGACTAGTTTAACATCATAAACGTTTTAAATAAAATGTTTGTAATTATTAAGCTTGATACTGTTTCTATAAATTGCCAAGAAGAAGGGCTAAATTCGTTCAATTTTATACAAATAGGTTTATGAGAATTTGATAAATGTTACGGGCTGAAAATAATGTAAGATATTTTATTGCAATTGTTATTTTTCATATCTCATTACTAACCACGAAGACTTAAAGCATGTATCTATTGAGAAGAAACGCTCACCAGACCACTACTAACCTAACCCTCCTCACGAATCTCTTCAAAGTGTTACCGCATGTCCGGATGGAGGCAGCGGTTTCTATATAACTAGCAAACGATGGGGAGTATGTGGGAAGTAGGCGAGAGGCACTAAATGCAGTTAAATTCGCCCGCATTCTATACAGACTTTCCTCGACGTCCGTAGAATCATGCTGTTCTCACGATGTTCCTCTGGTCACTTACAGTTGAAGGGAAAATTCATGTTTTGTCGGGTCGGTTTCTCGATTGTACCAAGTGAAAGGGTCTTTTTGTCGGCCAGTATGATTGTTATAGTCACTGTTTATGGTTTGTAATAGTTGCTGAAAATGGATTCTATAGTTTAAGTCAGTCGGGTTTAAACGATCCATGTTTTCTTCTAGGTTTAAAAGGAATTCCAGAAGCTATGCTGGCGATATTGTAAAACTAGTCTACACGAAAGAAAAGGCAATATCTTTTTTGTTGGAACATCTATCGTTTCACACTTTCAGACCAAACTTTCGCCATATTAACGTTCAACAATATTTCATTTTCATACTAAACTTACGTAAGCAATTGCTAGACATTATACAAAGTTATAGGAAAGCTAATAAGAGGTTATAAAGAGCTAATAAAATCTTATAAAGAGGCTAGTGAAAACTGATACAGTATTTAAAAATGTCTTAAAATTAAATATTTTGTTATATTTACTTATTTAAAAGTGATCCCCTCCTTCAATTCTCAACCAATTTTTTAGTTTTTGGTGTATTTCGCATCTTGGTATGTAGTGGTTTCCGCCGAAAATTTGAGAATCGGGCTTAAAATAAGGGCGCTAACCGCAAATTAAATTCGAAAATTTCCCATTAGAATAACATTGGGATTGGGTTGAGTATGCCAAACAAATTAATAGCTTTCAGTAGGAAAACAATTGGATAATTACTTCTAATAATATTTTGTTCTTAATTGAAGAGTACAATGGAAACTATTCAAAATGGCATGCTTCCGCTAGCTGAAATTAATTTTGAAATTCACAATAAAATATCTCAGGGATGTAAAAATCTACCGTCCAGGAACTAACGGTGTAAAATATAGCAACATTTCTGTGCTAAACAATTAAGCTGGTTATTATCACCGAAGTGGATAGTAAGCTAGAATGCATAAAACAAGCAGCCCCATACAAATACCGTTACAGAAATAAATACCTTACTATAATATCTCCGATGCAGGTGACTACGCAAGTTTTTATTGTCTATTTTATTGAGGAAATACTACTCCCGTCTCATACCAGTAGTTAAGGGAATCCTTATTTGAAGAGCCACATTTTTCACTCCAAGCTTCGATTCAGAAAAGAAAAAACCCCGTTTATAGTGTGTTCTTTCTCGTTTTCCTTTAACACCTTTGGGTATTTTTGTTCTGTATACAGTGTTTGAGGCAACTCGGGAAATCACTGTTGAGAACAACCGATATGAATTTGACTAGGGGACCCGAACGCAAATTGCGCATTTTGTAATATATTTCTTTCTATTATTTGTAAGAAACTCACATAAGCCTACAGTACAATTCGAAGGAATTATAATATGACTTTTCAAACTATGTTGATTATGCAGCGACAAACAATCTATCCTTATTTACAACCTGACTTAAAAATTCATCTGGAGCTAATCAGTGTTTAAGTTACGATTCACATTTAAAAATCTTATAATGAAATTCGGTCAACATTTTAAAGCGCCCCCTAGAAACAAATCAAAGGCTAAGGGTGAAGCTTTAAACGAAATATCCTTTTTAATCATCATTTGCACACGCGACAGATCATATAAGCTTTAAAATAACACATCAATATTAAAAATCGGTTGAGTTGTCGAGAGAAAAAGGGATGTAACAAACGTAACCCTTATTGAGTTAAGAAGATAGATTTATAAAAGTTGATATAGTATTTTTGAAAATATGAAGGAAAATTTTTATAGGGAAAGGGAAGAAGAGCTGCAGGAACAATTTTAATTGCTCAGCCAGCCATTCAAAGTTGTACATGAGCGGGTTTAGCCATAAATAAATCCATCCATACATATAATCCGTTAAACCAGAGACCCACTTTAGAAAATATGATTTATGGTTTCTAAAAGGAAACGGTCTTCTTCTTTAGTTGTGACATTTACAACGTCTTTTGCAAACGGTTCTTTTAGGAGTTTCACCAACACTCACAACGTACTTGTATAAACCGTTATATCGCAAAGGATCTTTGTAGGGTAAGAATCTCGTGCTGAGCTTTAATACAATTAATTAACTACAGTTTTACCTGTTCAAACACCCTTTCAATATAAAAATTGGTTGCTTGCACAATGTATGAATTTTATTAACTTTTATTTTTACACATAGCCCAGCAGTTTTTATTCACTTTTGCACTTTGTGTCTCTGAAATGCATTTTTTTGTGAAATGTTTGTGCGTTTGTTGAAATAACCTATAATCAATATTAAATACCCCCCGTCGCAGCAGACCTGCGTACTCAGCGAATTTCCAAATTAGTAATATTAATTTTGACCAGCTAAACTTGTAAACAAAATTTCATCACGTGCTCATAAATAGGGAAATAAATGTCTATTCTCCTTAAGATAAATATAGGGAAAGGGTATGCAGGTATGCTGCCATGGGGGACACTAAAAGTAGGTTTTTAGCACAGAAAAAAATTATTTCGACCATATAAAGCCATATAGTAAATTTCATCAATATCTGTCCATAAATAAAAGAGTTTGCCTATTCTCCATATGATTAACATGGGAAAAGAGTATGCAGGTTTGCTGACATTATAAGTACAAAAACCAAGATTTTTTACCTTAAATTTTTACCTTTGGATGAATCTCAACCAAATGAAGCTAAATACCAAGTTTCATCCAAAAATATTGGTTAATAAGTAAAATATTCACGCATCCTTATTCTCCATAAGATTAACATTGGAGCCCCAAAAGACAATGTACTGTCTTTAGACTTTGTAATATCTCGGTAACCAATGGAGAGAGAGCAAAGCTTCAAAATAGTAAATTGTGTGTTTTTTTAGCTAAATCCAATGGTCAAAATAAAAATTTTAAATTTTTCAAATATACATATGAAAAATGCAAAAAACCCATTTTTGGGGTACAAAACCCCCCAAAACTACCCCTTCCGGTAGGTCGATATGTCTGGTTTTCGAACTCATCCGAATAAACGTAGGATTACACATCTCTACCAAATTTGGTGTCGATCGGACCATTTTTACGAGACTTATCGTGTCTAGGGACACATATATACATATATATATATATATACATATATATATATATATATATATATATATATATATATATATAAATTTTAATGACTATTATTTTTGGTCTCTGGGCACCTCAAAACGAAAAAGTAACATGGTCCCGGGCTTAGGTCTTACCATGAGACCTACGGTAATAGCTTATTCCCTATGGGAAATTCGCTAAAAAGTAATGTTCTCAATGTTATCTTCATTTTTAATTAAGCTTAATTCTCTGATTGTTTTATAATCCTCCAGGATTGACCGGACAAGTCCAGCACTTATGACTTAGTGCACGTCCAGCACGTATGACTCAGTGTTATTAGACTGTACCTTGGACCTTTCTACATCTTTCCAACCGACTCTCCACTTATGTTTCTCAGCTTGGGTTTCCATGCCCTAAAAGTCTTAAAGGGTCTGGTGAGTTTTTCTCCGGCTCCCTAGAATATAAACGGATCACTTGAGAAGGTGAATTTGTCATGGTGTACAGCTAAAATACTTTTCACATAATCACCACTTCATTTGCTGAACCGAATGTCAACTTCGAAACTGGTATAAACAAATTTTAAACTTGATATGGATTTACCTTAAGTCAATGATATTTGACCCATAGTTTTGTCTGGTAAGGCAACAATAACATACAGCAGATTGGTATTTTCCTTTTGAGCTGTAGAATTCTTTTTATTTATTGAGCGGAGCGAGCGAAGCGAGCGAAGCTCCTATAGTACACTCTGGCTTTTTATTTACAAGTACTCCTCCTGAACGGCTGGAGTGATCCTCACGAAATTTTGCTCGGTCATAGTAACCATCTATGGGAAGGTATAAATCTGGAATGGTCCAAATCGGACATAAGGGTTCTGCCCTACGGCCCTTTAAAGTTACCATGTTATTTCAATAGGAAAAATATTTTATTTGGTTTGTTTACTGTGTGTTGATTATACAGCTGTCATTAGGATCAGATTTAACAGCAGACTGTTACTATCAGCTGTTTGTGAATACAGTAGTTTTATGTGAAATTGTTGTTTTGTTTATTTTAGTGGTTTGTTTACCTTTGTAAGTGAATGAAATGCCACGTTTACGGAGAGGAAGTGCAAAATCTTGGACGACGCACCATTTAATATCTTGTAAACATATAATACCCCGTTGCAGCAAACCTGCGTAATCAAAAATTGTTAGAGTATTGCAGACTTGTGGCGAGTAAGCGCAGTGAACAACCTAAATCTGGCGACGAGTGTGTGCAGCGAATGAGCCGACCCAAAAGGTGAGTGAGCGCAGCGAACGAACTAAATTGACGGCGAGTGAGCGTAGCCAACGAGCTGATCCAAATGGCGAGTGAGCGCAGCGAACGAGCTCACTTGAATTACCAATAAAACATTTGCTATTATTGATTTAAAAAATAGTCGCTCCGCTCAATATTGCAAGCAGACAACTGCATTGTATACCTAGTTTATTTATTTTTTATTTTGGGTGTTTCTAAAAAAGTGTATGCCAGTGTAAGTTTTAAAGTTTTATATTTAAAGTGTAAGTTTTTGTGTATGCCAGTGGCATTTTTTAACGTTTTGACGGGGAACGGTCCAAACCCCAGTCTTGTTACTGTCTAACATCGACCAGTTGTTAAAAAGCATAATTAATTAATAGCCTAATGACAAATGGCAACTGGGTCCGGAATCGAACCTTTAAAAAGCTACTAACTTTTCTCAGGATCGAACCGGCAACCTTTGGATTCAAAGGCGAGCACTATAACCACTCAGCTACCCAGCCAGTTTCCAATATTGAATTTGTCGCTCGCCAAAGGGAGATAGAGTACAAGATCTAGATGTAGGATAAAAACTCGCCTGGACAAAAGTTAACAGTTTTAGAATAATTTTAAGGTATGTGAGATTGCGTAAATTACGAATCCAAAACTGCCCTTTGGCAACATTGCCTTCAATCTGTGTGACTTGATCTTTCCAGTCAAATACATACATATTGATACATGTCCAGCCTAACCCATAGGAAGTCAAACGTCAATAGGACTTAAATGTGTTCTCCAGTCAAAAGATCTGGTTCTTTAAAAATTGTGGAGTTTTTTTGGAAGTGTATGTTTCCCCTGGATTTACTTGTATTAATAAAAGAATTGGACACGCGTACACAGACAGTTTACCCTCAACCAACCTCACGTTCCCCCCTGGACCACGACAGTCCCGGAGCCCCCCCCCCCCCTCAGCCCCGCCAACAGTCCCCCCCAGGACCGTGGCAGGAGTGTCCGTCCGTCAGTCGGTCGCGCGTCCTCGTGTCGTCCCGTACCATGAGTGTCCTCCACCTCTGCCTCGCCGTCCTCGTCTCCGTAACCCTCACACAGCTGCATGGTCAGTACCCGACACTGTCATACTTTCATTACTGGTTGAATAAAGGGTTTAGATTTAATTTTTAAATTGTTTATTTTTTACTATACGCTTTTAAGTGGTAGGTAAAGTTAACAAAATAAATAGTGACATAATTTTTTATTTATATTATTATTCAAGTTGAAAATGCCTGTATTCGTAATGAAATTCTACCAAAATTGTAGTTGGTCTTGACCAAATTAGTTAAAAAAAGTTCTATAAATGAATCATCTTCAGTTCATCAATTCGTTGAAATTGTTCATCACAACAGCTGACAAAAAACTGTAAACTTCCTTACTGTTCTTCAATTACAACAATTAATACATGGGGAGCCACAGGGATCTATTTTAGGACCCTATTATTCATTTGCTATTTCGGAGACTTCCTTCAGCTTAGTGATTTGATTAAACTGTGCCTGGGTGCTGATGATAACAATTTAAAAATAACAGATTCAACTATTGATACATTAGAAATTAATTATGAACTACAAATTTTAAATACAATCTATTTAGTTCAAATAATTTACTTTTAAATCTTGAAAAAACTATATTGTTATAATTTTTAATCTCGATAAAATTTGATTCAAAAATCTTATTTTTAACAAAATGTAACTTTACCTATAACGTTACCATACTTAAAAAAATTAAGCCAAGGACAGCATTAAATTTTTAGAGTTATAAATAAAAAACACACTCTAGGAACTGTCACGTTGAAAAATTACTAACCAAAATTTCTTCTGACCTCTACACATTAATTAGGTTAAAACTGTTGAGAAAAAGAAACTCTGAAGTAATTTTTTCTAACCTACATTCATTTAGTGATATTGTTTTGTATCATTGCAAAAATAACTTAAATGTCATTTTGATTATAAAAAGCAATAAAAATAATTTGTAATGTAAAACCCCGAACTTCAGTTGAGGAATATTTAAAATCAGAACACATAATGACAGTTTAAATTTCATACAGTTCTTTCTATCTATAAAAAAATGGATTTCAGGATATGGAACAGGTTGGTAACTAACAATTTTGAACATAATACCAGAAATCAGGAATGCATTGCAATAGGCAGTGCTCAGAATTTACAACCTTTCAAGAAAAACCCTACATATGCCGGCTCAAAATTTTACAAATAAATACCAAAATATATTACAGATGAGGTCTTGAGTAAAAGATTCAAATCAAAACTAAAGCAGTACATCTCTAACAAAGGTAATTTCTTTGAAAAGCTGTAATATTGAACTGTTAAATTCTAAGATTTAAGTTATTTTTTAATAATTATTTAATACCTTGTAACATTAGACACTATTCATGTATGAACTGCAAAGGATTAAAGATATTTTTAACTGAATGGAAAGAACTAAACTTAGGGATAAGACATACACCAAAAATTGTTGTGAATTTTTTGGGTTGATCAAGAAGAAACATTAGACTAATAATAAAAGCCAACACTGATCTTTTCGTTTAAGTTTGATTGCTTGGAAGCATTTCGTCCATAAAACACACATAATAATTTTAAAATTTTGTCTATAAGTGAAAGATAATCTATGATTTATTTCTACATATTTTTGGTAGCCTATTTAAAATTTAAAATATAAATCAATATGTGCTTGGAATTAGCATTAGGGATCCTTTTAGGCCTATAGGCTCTACATTTTATGACTGTGAAAGTCTCCGTCTAATTGTCTGTTATATATTTTTATAGCTTATCTCGCATAATAACTTAGTGAGATTTATATACATATTGCATAAACTTAATTGATACGTGGGGCGTACTTTCAACTGGTCTTTTCTAACAAACTTGAGTACTTTGCATCAAATCTTCAAATAGGCGTAACATCACAAAACATCAAAACATGCTATCACTTTTATTGCAAATTAAAATGTTATTTATTTCCTATTCCTAAGTAAATGTAGACATATTTTGTTTCATTTAAAATCTCGTGGCTCTTCACGTGATTAAATTCATCGCTAATCCCTCGATTGCATATTTAATTTTAATATATTTCAAAATGTATTGCTGGCTGTATATTTCAGTTGGGTATTGTGGTATGTTGTTCGCCTCTCCGTTAAGTTACAAACGTCATCTAACATCCAATGAGTTTTCAGAAGTTTGACTAGCAGATTCAAATTTAAAAAATACATTAAATACGAAGCATATAGTTTTTAACAATTATGTAAATAAATAATGCTGTGTATTTCAAGGTAGGCTACATCACATCCCTTTGAATGAACATAAAATACATCACACCAGTTACGATTATAGTTGAAACAAGCGACAAAATCACTTTTACGACGTATCATATGATTCAGATACCCTATTAATAAGCAAGCGGGTAGCGTAGCGGTCTGGTTGCTAGTGTGTCAGGCCTATAGTGTGTGAGAGAGATGAAGATATGCCGTGTAATGGGACCGATCTGCACAAGTAATGGCTTACTCTACGTGGGGATAAGTGTGCATATCCTCGGTGCTGGATAACGGCGAACGGCAAATGGCAAACGGCCGACCGCTACATCACAAGAGGCTAACTAGAACTCGGTCCCGGATGGCAAATTATTCATTAGCATGTTGAAACAAGCTAGAACCCGTCTGGCGATTCCGGTATACTATGATTTCAGTTTACATTGTCAATACATTGCGGTTTTTACAAAACCTGTCACTGTTTCTACACAGGGTTTTAGATTTTTTATTAATAGCTTTTGGTTAATTTTTTCGGTAAAATTAAAATAACTTCATTGTAGTTTTTATTATTTTCTTGTTAGGAAATAAGGAACAATGAGGGAGCACTTAGGCAGAGCAAAATTAAAAATGTTATGGAAATTGTAATAGCCTGTACATAAATTACATCACATAAAACATAGGGGAGGGAGCCGTGTGCGTTGTTCTAGCATGCTTGTGTGTGGAACAGACCAGTGTTGTAGTGGCAAATTTTCCAATGTGGGAACGCTTACCGTAGGCCCTAATATATTTGTCAAATTCCCTGAATGCGTACGATAGCAATAGTTTTGCGTATTAGGTTATGTATTTTAAGCTAAGTGAATTTACTGAGGATTCAAGAAACTATTTAAGAATTTAGATGATTTTGAGAAAAGCGAAATAAAAACCAGTAGTCTATATATATTTTTATACTTAACTAACTTTATTGTTTCAAAAAAGAAGGTTGTTTTAGAAAAGGTTATTAATTTTTATTAACTACTTTTATTTTGAGCCCCAAAATAGCAACATACATAACCTAATTTTTAAATGACATATTCTATACAAGTATAAAAGCGGAGAACTAAAATAAATTAAATAAATAAAACAGAGGAAAAACAGAGTAATTAATTACAATGAAAGTTCATTGACAGATTGACAAAATTTTGTTTACAAGTAGTCGGCAAATGCATTCTCTTCTGTAGGTGTGGAAGGGTTGTGGAGGGACGGGAGAGTGATGCCCGCCACCGTATACCGTACTCTGTGCACAATACAAAGTTCAAGTGAAAGTGATAGTGAGGTTATCTCTGGAAACAGATACAGAGTAAAATTTCGTGTTTACAAAGGTATTGCATTTTATTATTGGCATAGAAATATTTTTTAATGTTTTTGTAGTGTTTAATCAATATGTGTGTTTAGAAACATATTAGCTATTTTCCCGGATTTTCCCTGGACGGGGCTCTTGGATTTTCCCGGGTTCTTGAAAACCAGTGTGGGAACGCCGTTCCCACGCGTTCCCGCACCACTACGCCACTGGAACAGACGAAAGATGAATTGAGAAGGTTTTTAATCGGGCAAACGCAATGCATTCCGAATACTTGTCCGAGAGATTTCTGAGTTTGTTGCGACCCCTCGAATACTCTACATCAACACATGAGGGCTCTTCTGGCAGGTAGGCCTAACTCACTCGTTGCGACGGTAACATTTCTCCATGGTAACACTTAAAAATTATAACTGGATGAACGGATCGAAGAGGAGTGAAATCCTCATACATAACTGTTGGTCGCTGAGTTTAGTGATAAATCCCGATTTCATTGACCGACGATTACGTTCACAAGAAGCCTCCAGATCAACTTCAAGCTTTCACAGTAAATTTTAGGGGTAATTTGCGAGGTTAAGTTCGTTACTGAAGTTATTCTGTTAAGTAATAAATACTCCCGTCGCAGCACACCTGCGTACTCAGCGAATTTCCAATGGAATTTCAGATTATTTACTTTCCCCATAAAAACACCATAAGATCGAGTATGTAGGTTTGCTGCCATGGGGTGTTGTTAGAAAAATCTGTTGTTAGTTAATTAATAATTGGTGAATGTAAACACAAAATTGTATCAAGCTCTGGCAATTTTTTATTTTCCCCATAAACCCCATGGGGGTGAGTATGTAGGTTTGCCGCCATATGGGTTTCGTAAGCAATTATAAGTTAAGCTCTATTTAGATAATGTACATACCAAATTTGATTAAGTTATGTCAATAAATAGGCAAGATATAGGGTTTTCTTGATTTCCCATAAGAATAACATGGAAAACACATTTTTTGACTTTCCCCGTAACCAGTTATGCTATGATAAAAATTCAAAATACCAAATTGTTTGTTTTTTTAAGCTCTTTTAAATGGTTTCAGTTAAAATTGATGAATTTTAAAAATTAATGTCCAAAAATTCCAAAAACCCATTTTTGACCCCTTTGAAACCCCATAAAACCCCGTTCCCATGGTCCTATCATTCTGGTTCGCGAACTCAACCTAGTAGGCGCTGGCTTACACCCCTGTACCAAATTTCATCAAAATCGAAGGTTCCGTTCAAAAGTTATCGTGTTCACGGACACATAGATATATATATATATATATATATATATATATATATATATATATATACATATATATCAATTTGAACGAACGGTGTTTTTGGCTTCTAGGGACCTCAAAACGAAAAAGTATCATGGTCCCGGGCTTAGGTCTTACCGTGACTACTACCGTAATAGCGTATTCCCTATAGGGAAATTCGCTAAAAAGTAATGACGTAATTTAATTTCTCATAAGAAATGCATTGTGGGCTGTAAATAACGGTGCTTGTGGCTATGTTGAGCGGTGCTTGAGTTCTTAGTTGTCAGACATAGGTACAACTCAGACATTGTCAGACATTGTTGTCAGAACATATAAAGCATGTGTTATGGAAACTATTTTCGGCCTGTTCTACTGTAACTGCACTAAATATAACCAATTTGTTATTTATGAAATATTTTAAACTGGGTTATGAATACTAGAAAGATATATTTTGTATTAACAAAACTGATGAAAAGAAATTATTTACTAAAATAATAATTTTTAATACCTTCTGATAATAATACATCTTGAATGACGAAAATACCTTAAAAATACCTTATTTCTATAAATACCTTACATAAAATACCTTATACCTTATAAAATACCTTATATCTATGTAGTTAATATGTGTAATTTTATAGATCTGTTATTTATTTATTTTTTGATAGCGTCGAACTAGAATTATCTGGCTTATGTTGCCGTTCATCCTCATACGCGTGGAACAAGCATACTACTAGTAATTAGATACTTTAGATACTTTCTTGAAACATCAACAAACTCGGGGTCAGGTTATTTTGGATGATAATTTACCACAGAGAAGAGTTGCTTACCAGCATATCTTACATCTTTTACAATATGTATATGTATACTCTTACATCTCTTACAAGCATACATCTTACAAGTCGAATAAAGAAATTCGTCTCGCAGGTAACTGTACCGGCGAAAAAGCTACTTTTCAGAAAGAGCCCCACAGCATCACTGCCCAGGAAGACAACTACATGCCCTTGGCTTTTATGAGATAGGCCTACTGTGCATTCTGAAGTGTGATTTCTAAGTTATAGTCCTCTGCATAACAAATTCTAGAAGGCTATACCATAATATTACTTCGAAATAAACTATTTCAGTGCAGTATAGCAAACCGAAGATTGCGTATAGATAACCGTCAAATGCCGTTGTACTTACCATGCGTATTAACTATCGAACTTTTAGATTGAGGAGGATTGAAAGTTTGATAACAGCTTTATAGACAAAGAGAATCTCATACAGTGAAACTTAGGTCACCAACACTTTCGCATGGATGTTTTCACAGCTATTATCTTGGCACATCACCACTTTCTTGATAACAGGGTACACTTTGTAAACAACCTTCTAGAGAAATGCAATCAACTATACTCGACCTCCGTAGATAGATTCCCAGGAGGTTAGTGGGCCAATAGATTCACTGTCGCAACTTTCTACATCTAATGATCCAAGTTTCGATGGCGTTGCGCCCCTTGGCGTTAGGACCACCTCATCTCTATAGGTCGCAATTAGCTTTCGAGGAAAGGTCCAAAACCATTCTCAAGCCCAGCGGGCTAGCACTACTTTTTGGTAACTTCCAACCTCTAATAATATTCCAGATGTTGAACGATATCAATCGAATAAACTATAACGAAGAGCAATCTCTACTCCCATTTAAAACTGTTTAAAACCATTTCAAGTAGATTTTTGTTTTCTCCAAAATTTTACAAAAATTGAAATATGTAAAATTTAAGCGTTTGCTGACTTGCTTAATAATATTAACGATTCTTGAGTTTCCTCTGGAGCGCTACTCAAGTTTCTGTCAACAATGGACCGCTTTTAGCGAATTTCCATGTAGGGAATACGCTATTACGGTAGTAGCCATGGTAAGACGTAAGCCCGGGACCACTTTACTTTTTCATTTTGAGGTCCCCAGAAGCCAAAAACACCATTCGTTCATTTTCATATATATGTATATATATATCTATATATCTATGTGTCCGTGGTACTGATAACTTTTGAAGGAGACCTCTGATTTTGATGAAATTTGGTATGGAGGTGTAAGACCAGGTCTATTTTCATGAGTTCGCGAACCAGCATTGTCGGGTTATGGGAACGGGGTTTTATGGGGTTTCAAAGGGGTCAAAAATGGGTTTTTGGCATTTTTGGACCTTAATTTTTAAAATTCATCAATTTTAACTGAAACCATTTAAAAGAGCTTAAAAAAACAAACAATTCGGTATTTTGAATTTTTATCATAGAATAACTGGTTACGGGGCAAATCCAAAAATGTGTTTTCCATGTTATTTTTATGGGAAATCAAGAAACCCTATATCTTGCTTATTTATTGACATAACTTAATCAAATTTGGTATGTACATTATCTATATGAGGTTTAACTTATACTTGCTTACAAAACCCATATGGCGGCAAACCTACATACTCACCCCCATAGGGTTTATGGGGAAAATAAAAAATTGCCAGAGTTTAATACAATTTTGTATTTACATTCACCAATTATTGATTAACTTAGATTTTCTAACAACACCCAATGGCAGAAAACCTACATACTCGATCCTATGGTGTTTTTATGGGGAAAGTAAATAATCTGAAATTCCATTGGAAATTCGCTGAGTACGCAGGTCTGCTGCGACGGGGGTATTAAACCATTTAAATGCCAAATGTATTTACTTAATCTGGTTCAAGTTCGTCGAATTCATGAAATTGCACACAATCATGAACATACATGAAAAAATAAGTAAATAGGCCTCTTAGCTTACTCACTCCTCATTTGCCGAACCCCAACAGACAGGGACACCCAGTTATAAAGAAAAAATAGGGTTTTAACAGTCAATTGAATTCTCAGACATTCTAACTTCTACCTATATTATTAATAAAGTATCAAGCGGATTCCATACTTTTCAGCACCCCTGTATATGCGCACTGTTGTACTATAAGTAATTCCTGCCCAGTGACATCCAGTCTACACTTGCAAGGCTAGTTTATCCAATACCAGTGCAATTATTGGCGTCCCACGTGTTGCAACGGTGGGCGGCGAGAAGAGCTTTCCAGACATGCGAGAGCGGCGCTGAGCCCACCGGCTACACGCAGGTCATCGCCCCGTCAAAATATAAATACCCGTAATACTGTAAACCCTTATTTTAACTAAATTAGTTTAGTGAAAGAATCAATAATTTAATCTAGTTGCACCATCCGCCACAATTTACGACCCTGACAAGTTTGAATCCACCCTTAAATCGGTTGATGTTGCTGATGTGTGAACTGAAGAATTGAAAGATATTTTCAAGATGAGCTAGATCCATAAGAGCAATGGCGCCAATTTAGCAACAACCGTGGTTTATGCCACCGAGTTAAAAACGTTGATACCTGCAAGTGTTTCGAAGGCTGCAAGAAACAATAAATTGTCCTCGTTTGCGTTGGAGATTCACCCGCTTATTCAATCAGCTGTGAGCTGTTTAATGTTAGGCTAAATCATGTATTCAGTGGCTAAATCTTAAACTTGATTTCCGTTTTATTTTTAACGCTTCATACCTGCACACAAAAAAGAGATTAACATCGGACCTTTTAGAAAGCAGTTATGATTTTCCTGCACCAATCACGAGAGATTTTTAACAGAAATTTAAAGAATGGATATCAAAATAATTCACACGTTTCTTCAAAGTCCGGCCTTGAACCCGGATTGGACCTAGGAATGTGGTTTCTCACCCAACCGCACTTCCTCCAAACCTAATCCGACGTTTCGAAATAAATTCTGCTTCCTATTACCCGTAAAATGTACCCAGTAATATGAGTCGACTTTCCAAATGACATGCAAAAAAAATAAAACTTCTCTCAAAATATTTTTCACGATTCCTACTGAGATATCACGTAACGTAAAACATTCCAAGTCAATTTACTTACTAGAACTATTTTCTTTACGGGCATGTACAGGGTGTTTCTTTTTGAACGCAACCCAAGATTTGAAGTAGAAAAATAACAAACATAACACGTAGGTCTATATATTCTTATTAACAAATGCAGGCTACATACATTTTATTTTATTTGTAAAAGCTTTTTACAGGTTTTTAATGATATTATATTTTTAGTTTTAATTGTTGAATATAATACTATTAACATTTATGCAATATCCTAAGCTCTTGAGTAAATTTTAAGAAACCTTTTTTAAAAAGAAGCTCTTGCCATGCCACTTATTATTTGTTATCGTATCAAGTTCTTCAATATTCTGTGCGTTATGTTCGTACTCCTTACTTGTATCGAAAGGAAATAATCCAGAGAGCTTAAACTTGGAGATATATGATGAGTTATACGTGAAGTCCAATTATTCTATCAGAAAAACATTAATTGAAAAGGAATGTACATTCTGATATCTTTAGGAATGTACACCCTGCACTTATGCATAATTTTCTCTACTTTTTGCCCTGCTCTACAGGTTATTAATAAGACTTCATTTGTACCAACCGTTAAAGTCTTTCTCTCCAAATTTTCCTTTTTGATTTAATTATAATTTCATATCTCCTTTACTATGATTCACTTCAAATCACTTTAAGCCTAGTGACCGAGTTAAAGTGTCTAAGAACATGAAATAACCAAAAAATCTGTTTTTAAAGATAAAATGAGGTAAAACTTCATAATTTTTTTTATGTTTCCAACAGTTATGTTTGATAAATGAAACAAAAAATAATCATTGATTAAAATTCTGGTTGTAATCTAGTCTTACATGAGTTATTTCGTTATTCACAACTCAAAACTGAAAATAACTTTTTAAAGAATTTTCAACGGATGCCCAAAAACATGAACTTCTTTACCGGTAGCTCACCATTCGTCCTTCTCAATGAAATAGACACTCTGAGAAATAGCGTAGGCAAATCATTCACAAGACAAGAATCATCCTAGACCGCACCACTGCAGGGACTAGTTAGCGACCGTTAGTGGACCAGAAAGTGAGGTGTTTACTTTTCCCCACTATCGGTAGCTGGTTGAGATCGCCGTTTGCGATAGGGATAATTGGTCATCCGCGGCATAACGAAGCCGGCGAGGAAGTCGTGTGTTAACATCAACATCCGTGTCAATCGGAAGGGGGACAGACCTGCGGATGGCGGATGCTAACTGTACTCGAGGTGATAAAACCGGACGACGACTCTGGTACAGACAGCTGTGACGTCAGAGGCTCTGCTGTCATGGCGAGAATGACTTGGTTTAGGAAACGGTGATAAACGTTTGTATTTTAGTAATGAGATGAAAAATCGATAATGCAAAAGTGGGTGTATAAAAGCTTTTATAACCACAATCCATTTTGGATTAAAGAATCACTTGAAACGTTTTTGCTCTGAAGCTTTTGTTGGGTTTGAATGCTTTGAAACTAATTGAGTTCGACTCCCATCTATCCCCAAAAACAGGGGTGAAGGTACATTTATACGAGCCTTGTTAATTAATGATCCTGACAAGTGAATCTTCTAATATTGGTCTGTAACAAGGCTACACCTAATTGGATCCATGCAGATCCATCACACTCGCCCTTCAGTCGTATTCACCTTAAAATATGCACCAAACACGTCGGTCGGTGTCTCAAATAAAGTATAAAATTATCAAATTATAGTAATCTTCAAAGCACCCAATTTTTGTTGAATAGAGCCATTTCCTCTTTCAGGTACCTATTACAAAAAATTTAATAAGGATCTAAGTACACACAGCGTTTCCTATACAATATGTACATGAATACTTACATCAAAACTAATCCGTTTGACTCAATGAACATGAATATAGACCATGCCGTGTCGCTCTTACTGAAAAGCTTTTTGACCATTTAAATGTTTTTCATTCGTCTTCGTGTGTGTTTTGTGTGAGTAGTTTAATGAAGACCTCCACTGGGAAACATGAACAAAATTCGTTCTTGAAAGTACTTTAGATGACCTCAATCATCGAGCTTTTAAGCAACGTGTGTGGTATAGATTCTCAAAAATAAAATTAACGTTAAAATGTATATATCAAAATTAACAATATATCGTTTTCTTTCATCGTCCTGGCCTTCGCATTGGTAGCCGACGTGATCCTGAGAAACGTTAGTAGATTGTTGAAGGTTCGATTCCAGATTCAGTAGTAATTTGCTGTAATTGGGCTATTATAATGATGCTATATAAAAACAGATTGACGTCAGACCTAAAAATATTGAATTACAATTATTATATTTCATTAGGAGTTTGAAATTAATTGTACGGTCATGAACTCATCGTCCCATTTTAGTTTAAACCCATGCACTTTACTGCCTCCTCCGGTCAGCGGCGCGGTCTGTGTGGTCTGTCACGGTGGCTGCGCGGCGACGGAGGTTCCCACTGCGCTTGCGTAGACCCTGCGGCTGCGCATTTGGCATTTAATTATCGCGCAGAATCCACCTTCCCTGGCCGCGCCACCTGCGCCGCCGCCGCCGCGCCGGACGATTTGCGGTCCACGACGGCACGATGCGCTGACCTATGGCAACGTGTAGACCTCCCAGGACCGACGGCGAAGCGAAATGTTGGAATCATTACGAACATCCCATGGGTATATTTTTGTATAAAACACAATAGTGTTGTGCTGTATGAAGTATACGGCAAAGACAAATTCTATTTCAGAATCACTTTATTATGGTGACTATTATTAAATTAACAAAAGTTAAATGTCAAAATGTTTACATAATTGCTTATACACAACAGAGTTGTTTTAGATAAAACTGCACATCGTTCTATTATGTTTACTATCAATATTTCCCCCACGGGCCCAACATAGACTGTCAAAGTGTCATAATTAAATTTTGATTGGCATACCTCGCATGTTTTACGACCAATAATTATCTTATTCGGTTTACTGGATATATTACAAATTTTAATATGTTACACTGTACAGTATTAAAATAATTATAAAATGTTCATAAAATCTTTGAACTAACCATTTTTGTTTTTATAAAAACAATGATAATTATAAAAGAATCAATGAAAATTTTAGAAAAGAGTTTTGTCGTTGACGATGTATGACAAGGGCTTCATACAAACAGTGCATGTATCTCATTAATTGTTTAAAGCCGATTCTTTTTATGACTGTTTTAAAAACTTTCTTACAACTTTATTTTGACTTAAAGCAAAAAGATTAATAGTACCGGGAGTGTCCATGATTGATCGTGTCATTCTAATAGCAAATGTTTAATTTATCACTCAGGTAAATATGTGCTAAAAGAGGAATTTCTCGCGTTTCATAACCATGTACCGTATCTATAATACACATCGTGGTTATTTACTGGTTATGCTGACCCTTTTTATGGTTGCAGTTCATAAAAATATTTTTTGTTCTAAATACTCGACTAGAACATTTCAATGATAACTGTCCACACGCACTTCAGAAGGGATGCTCTAACACACCAGCGTTTCCTACGATGATATCGCTAGTTTAAAAACAGTTATAACATAATGGAGCTCCATACCGATAGCTGAAGGGAAGTTCGACAATTCGATCAAGCAACTCGCAAAAACCCGTGCCTCGCTAAAACTCACTCACTAAACCCCACATGTATTGGCCGTTGTTACTAAAACGTTTTGGCTCTTCTCAAATTGCCACCTCGTTCCTCGCAACCTCAATGTGTGCGATTTTCTCTAAGGAACAATTTCACTTTCTAGCAATCCAACAGTAACTGCCAGAATACTGTGAAATAATTTTTTTATTACAGTTGGTATTAATCAACCAGCCTATAGTAGCTTGAATATGAGCTGAACTACAACATTGCTGAAACACGTTTTGTGTCAATGGTAGCAATATTTTTACATTAAAAAAAACCTGAACACTTTTATTAGTTACATAAAAAACTCAAATAATTTTATTTTCTAAATCCGAAGGTTGTAACAATACTTAGTTAATAGTAATTTAGTAAATCACTAAATCACTATTTTGAGTACAGGAAATCAAAAACAAAGTTTTAAAACCCGATAAATCATTTGTAAACAAGCTGTAGTAAATGAAAAACTGTAAAAAAAAACATACGCTAAAAACAAAATGGTGCGTTAAAGCAACAAACATCGGCCAATTCCACCATATAATTAACAGTCTGAGGTCGAAACGTTGACTAGAGGAGGTTAAGTGGAAATGAAACAAACTTGACCTTTTCGCAGCCCAAGTAGCCGCCGTATCTTACACGCGAGCCGGCCGTGTGAGGCGGTCGTGTGAGGCGTGCGGCCGGGAAAGTAATCGTGCACGCGTCAGACCGTGACGCGGGGGCGAAGATACCGAAGGTCGAGGGTCAATTTCTCTTTGTTGTTGTGGAAAAGAAAGCCGCCATTGTCTTTTGTTGCCGCGTCATACTTGTAGCTTCCGACGACCCAATTACATCCTGTGACCAGATTGATATCCAAAATCATCTGCGGATCGGCGCATCGAACTTTCCGCACGTCTTGAATTTACAACGGCTTGTCATTTAGGATGATATGTCCGTTTTATGGTTTTCGGAATACCTACACGTATAGGAATTGATATTCGTTTGAAAAGAGATATTGATTAGCGTCTTGTCATAGTATGTGTTCTTATGGGCCTACCGTTTCGGTTCAAATTTTATGATAAACAGAAATTTAGAAGAAAAATGTCGGCTTTATGTTAAAATAAATGGCTCTTGAACAGATACTCTCATATTAACCATAAAACTTCTTCCTTCTTTCTAGTCGTGTATAATTGTCAGTTTTAAGTATTTGTGTAAGCTAAGTAAAAAATGCAGTCAGAAAAATCTTTTGTGATCAAGGTTTTACAACTTTTAACGAAGATATCTTTATCGAAGCTGTCATAATATAAAACGCATTCAAACTCACAGTGTCCCACCGTTTGGTCATCGACCTTGCTGATCTCTCAAGGACGTCTAAATAAACGCCGACCGTTACTCTTACCACGGAGACAATGGCGCACGTCAGCAAGGATCAACTCAGCTAATCGCCGTCCAGCGAACCGGTCTTTTGGCATAGCGCCAGTAACAGCAGAGGACTCGAACAGAACCCTTGTTGCCGCTGATTTCTTATGTGCGACTCAAATAAGCCCCACTCGCTAATAATTCCATGGGGATATCTCCGAGTTGGATTTACAGCCAGGCCAACGCCAGGGCGTTATGCACTGGGATGTCCCCGCTTCAGGTTTCCCGGGGTCGACGTTCTCGTGATAGCTTGTACACTTGATTTTAATGTGAGGTTGAGGGAGTATTAAAAAAGTCAACAGGCCTTAGGATATTTGCATTTCAAATTTTATTCATTCTATGTGGTAACTGACTTATGATATATATGTAAATGCCTTTTTGTACGTTGCAAATCAAAGTAAGTTAAATATGTTTTACCCCGACTTACTTTATGTATACCCCGACTTGTTTTACTGTAGCCAAAACAAGTAATACCAAATTAAAGCCTGGTCGATTATGGAGAAAAATATTTTACATGCGAGGGGATATGAAAGTTTGCCAAGACATTATCAAGAATACAATTAATTGTATGAAGTGCTAACTAGGCGTTCTAGTAAATAATGTAAACATAAGGCTTTGTGATTTAATTGTTGCAATAGAATCACTAGGGCCGCTTAGGAATGTATCCCCTACACTCCGGAACCAGTTGCGCTATTTATTTAAAATACAAATATTAGTCCAGGTGTCAACCCGGAAGTTTACCTTTCTCACGTTTAAACTTGTCTTTATCAGTACCGTATTTCAATAATCAACCACGAAGTCATGTCAGTTTATCTTAAGTCCATGTTGATCCCCCGCCAAAGGAGAGTGATTGCTTACCTTGGACCCGCCTGACAAATTAGAATTGATAATTCTTCAAAACTCGCAACTGGGAAGACAGGAGAGTGAAAACCGGACAGAGTAGATTATAAAGTAAAGAGGGCAAGTCATTAGCGCGAATCTCAAGAGCGATCCAAAACAAGTTCTTTACTAGGCCAGAGAAAGAGAAATTAAAAAGAAGTGGACGATGTGGGCTGGTCAGGCGGGCAGGGAGAGTGGGAAGGTTCAAGATCAAACAGTTCTTAGTGTGGCCGGCCAGTTACGGGTAATAGGACCACAATAGTCCCGGAAGTGGGAGCATTCTCCCATCAGTCCCGGGTCTGGCGGCGTGAAAGTCGCAACGTCCACGCTAATTCTCCTAAATCACTCAAATTTCCCGCAAGGGATGTCTAGGATTGACCTTTGCGGCCTCGCAAGTGTAAAATACCCGAGAATGCAGAGTTTAGAGGGTGTTTATGTGATCGTTGGTCTTGAATAGCAGAGATTGTGGGGAAGACTGTTATGAAAAGGTGTTTATGGGAGAAGATTGTTATCATGGCGTGTTTTATTCCTGCTTTACCGTTTACGGTGTAGAATTCCCTGAACCGTTAGTAACAGTTTGACGCTTATTTTAGACGTTTAGTTTAAATCGGGTGCCAAAGTAACGATTTTGAACAACAAGACCAACGAGTCTTAATGTTTAATTTCTTTCTGTTGAATCAGAGGAACACAGAAAGAAAATTCCTCTGCAGCCGTAAATTGCACGAACATTGTCAGATGATAGTTGATGACTGTTGCAAATTCTACTCAGAAAATTTTTTTCCAAGTCGAGAGGAAGTTGGGAAATCAGATATCAGATCTTTATTTCTAATATTCATATTACATGCATTTGGGAAATGGTCGAGTCTTCCTTTGTCAAGTACAATTGGAAAATTGGGTGGGGAGGGGACAGATGTTATTATCTATACATGGACTTTTCGAAAGTTTTATATAGTTGTCTACTAGTTGTGTGATGTTAAAGACACATCTCCTTAAGAATGGACATCTTGTAATGGATTTGTGAAAATTTACATTTTTAGTCTTTAATGCTATTATCCGAACATTTTCCATTGCTACTCAAAGTTCAAGGTTCAGTCCAGTATCAGTCACCGACCCTTGTGTGTCACGTGACATCTAGTTGGCCTTGCTACGCTATGATACCGGCTTCCCACAGTAGTTCACCTTGCACTTGGCTCGTATGTGATGAGAATTGTTGCCAAGAATTGTCTGCTGTAGAATATCCCCGGGAAAATGTTTGATGAAAATTAAATGCTGGGGTTCTATATTGTCATTCCACGTCGTGCTTTATGACCAAGACGAAGTGGAGGTCACAAAAACCTTCAATGGCTGCAAAACCCTTTCGGCCCGAAGTGCGAACCTATTTTTCGCCCTAATAAAAAGGCCGACTAGACTCTTAAATGCTATAGAACATTTTTTGAAAATTTTAGTTTCACGATTTGATGATCCACACCGTAGTATCCAAAGCTTTACAGTATAGTCCGATAGTCCGTTTAAGATTAGTCCAGAAGAAAAATGAATGAACTGTTAGTGTGATTTATATTTTGGGGTGTTTTATTTCTTTTCTTGCTTAAAAACAGTACAAATAATAAAATTGAAGCAGAAAATATTTTATATCTTCAGGTAGCACAAAAACGAGTACAGTACACCTTTTTACAAAATTATCATATGAAAGCTGTTATACCATTACTGTATTACAATCATAACCATTCTTTTAAGAAAATATATTTTGTAAATTGCGATAACGATTTAAATATAAAGTTAAACTAGTTAAACATATAATTCTTCAAGTGATGGATCAGAAGAGGTGAAGTCTTTGTTACTGCCAAAGACGAGCTGATTCATTTGTCAGGATTCATTAGGTATAATAGCCCAATGAATAAAAGCAGCTGAGTCCAGTTTCGAATCATCAAAAAGCTTAAGAATGTTGCCATTATAACGCCTGAGACATTTTAATGAGGGATATATGGTTTGAAACCTAATTTCGCCTTCTTTCAAGTGTTAAATTTTGTTTGTTATCTCTCCGTTTATAAGTGTTAGTATATTGTAAACCATTTTTTTTGTAGTTTATAATATAGAAAATTTTTGGAATAAAAATACCTCAAAGTCATTTATACAAAGAACAACCTCAAAGAACATCCAGGTGCTTCTCCTAGCTGGAAAGCATTGCCAATTGCCAGAGAGTTCGCTCATTAATGGGCTGTGTCTCAAATTGCAAGGAGGTTGGGATTAGCAATGCAGATCCAAGCCGTCGTACTTTATTCTTGATGTCTTTCAATTACACGTCTAGACGCCATCTAATATACTGGCATCACTTAGATGCACTACATCACTTAATGGAGATTAAGTGCTTATAGAGTTTAAATTACTCGACATCAGTCAGGTCAGGTTTTACGGTTTTTGGTGAAATTTGGACCTCTAACGGTTCAAAGACTTTTTGGAATTTGTAAGGTTTTTTAGTAAAATTCAAAACACATTTTCAAGTGATCGAATGTTGCTATATATCTTAAGATATATAATAACGATATATATCGATTATATATAGCACGTTGAGTCTGCTGGCGACAAACGTGGTGTCTTTGTTTTTGGTGTCGTTAGTAACAAGAAAGGTGATATCCTTTGGCCGACCGCTCACCAGATTTGACAACTCAAGGCCATTTCACACCGCCTACCGCTACCGGCTACCGCTACCGGCGCGGTAGCGGACGTTTCCGTGAGCCATTTCACACCAAAACTACCGCGTCCGCGCGGGAGGCGGGAGTTTCTGGTGGCGCGAGACGGTTGCAGTCGACAGCGGCGTTCTGCGCATGCGCGAGCCAAAACTACCGCGCCGGTAGCGGTACAAAATCGCTCGAGGAGCGGTACTGGCGGTACTACCGGCACTACCGCGGGCGTGCGGTAGTCCGGTATGAACTGTCCCATATGATAACACGGTGAGCGATCTTTAAAAAGTACCGCCAGCGGTAGCGGTAGCCGGTAGCGGTAGTCGGTGTGAAATGGCCTTCATGGCTCTTTTCTTTGGTGGGCGGGGGGGGGGGGGGGGGTGGGGGAGAAAGACTAGAAGACTTTTTGCAAAGAAGCAAAATCACCTGGAAATAAACATTATTCCGATGAAGATGCTACACAACGTCATCATCGAATTTCACATCAGAGTCAAACTGGCCAAAAAACCAAGGACGTCGCCTTAGACACTTTTAAATACTCTTCTTGGTTCTTCTTAAGACTTTGCATTTGAGATACCAGGCTAGCAGATTCCCAGGACGATATCATGTACGATCCTGGACCTTTCCCGCCTACACTGTCGACTGTCGCTGCCAGATCCAGGCCGCAGATTAACCGCCCGCCAACACAAAATATCCCTTTCCCGTTACTCCCGACCCGGCGTCACGCCTGGGCCAGACCACGCAGATCCGACGGTCTGATTACGGCTAAATTACGTCTGCGGGAAATGTGATATAAGTAATTTGGGCTATCTCTCGAACAAACATGTAATATAAAATCAATCACCAGGTCCCACTATTTGGGGGGCTCGGCGGTGATTCCAGAGGGAAGTTGTTCTTTTTGTATTTTTGCTCGTATAATTTTTTAAATAGGTAAGTTAAATTTATAGTAATGGGGCTATCTTTAAAAATAGACAGACTCATGCTCCTGAAATGAAAATGGATTGTAGTTGTTTTTAAGGTTAGGGGTAATGACTTCAATAATATAAAAGATGACCATACGAATTGAAAAAATTCTATTTGGGTTTATTTTTTAAATTACCATTTGTGGCTACTGCACTTGTCTACATCATTATAGGCAGTGGAAGGCAAGGAAAGTTTAAAACGGAGTAAAATGTTTACAAATTTAATAATACGATGAATTAAGGCTGTGATTGGGCAATTGAATGTTTAAGCCGTTCATTATTAAAGTATGGGACATTATAGCAGTTCACAACTACCGTCACAAACAGCAATTTCCTAAAAAACAAAAACATTCGCAATAGAAAAATTCCATGTAGGATTTTGAATTAGTATTGACTGTTTCGAATTTACAGTGAAATGAAGGGGACTAATGAGAAAACGTCGAAATACAACTTTAATTTTCCTCGCCTCGAGCTGTCTGGTCGAAAGCGAAACAAGATTTCAATTAAAGACGGGGCGAAATGAAAGTATCAACAAAAGATGAAGGTGACCAGCAATTATGTGGGAACTGGGGGACGCGGACGGCTGTGCGAAGTGTGTTAGCTCAGGTCTGCACTTTCACATCTGACATCTCTGGCACGGCGGGCCTGCACCTGTGCACCTGCCCGGCCGCCGCCGCCGCGGGGAAACGTTCTGGAAAAACACATCTGGTTCGTTGCTAAATCCTACTTCGATCGTTATCATATCATAACGATGATTAAACTCGACACTCATATTTTAGTTTTCATTTAAATAAAGCTTGTTTTCTTCCTTAAACCTTATTTACAATTAATTACCAGACAGTTTATTCTTTAGATAATCTAATTCCTTGTTTTTTTTTAGTGTTAGTAAATTTATATACTTGTTGCTTTTTAGTCAAGGCAATTTCCTAGATATAAAGGGTGAGATTGGAAAATCGATGCACTATCGTATTTAAAGTTGAGTAGGGGCCTATGATTGAAGCGATAGGCAGACGATCAATCTGGGCTTACAGAGTAGGCCTATCTATTGTTATCAACTTTGTTTAACAAGATTTTAATGGAAAGAAGATTCATTTGAAACCATACACAGATATTTGAAGAGGATTCTAGATGTAACCATAGATGAATATGTAGGGTGTTATGCATGTCATCCACCTTTTAGAGAAAATGAGAATGTTGAATATGCCTAAATTATGTCTTTGACAACAGTATGCAATATCTCTGTTTCAAATAAATTCATCCACGCAGCCACCACCAATATCTCGTTTCAAAAAATACTTTAGTTTTTTTTTGTTATTTTTATGTTACTGCATTTGGTAGCTAGCCTAAATCCAGAAACTCACTCTTAGTCTCTCAATGAATCTAAAAACAATCTCCTCAGGACGCCCAAGGTCCCTAGACCCCAAAACAAACAACCTCAAAACCAGTAGTAGAAGAGGTCAAAGATCTACAAGTCAACGACCCACGCGACCGGATTGACAATGTGTAAACAATCGGTGTAAGGTCAGAGGCGTCTTTCATTCACAAATGACCACCGGCTGGCTTGACTGATCGCCCGCTCGTGGTCACAATCACCTCTCTGTTTTAAATATGCACTCTCGTTTCGAGATTTTGTTCTTGCGGCTAGCGGTCCCTCATTCCGGTAATTGTCGACTCGCGGCTACAAATTTGTATTTTTAAACGCCGACTGTCACGTTTTCTCCGGTGGTTTTGTCGGATTATCCGGTGGACCCGTGTCCCGGTTGTCGAGTAGCAGTTTGTGGTGTGACTTTGAACCAAACATTATCGCATTTCCAACAATGCTACTCCAGTGGACTTAATCGTAACATAATCAATTCATTGTTATAGAAGGTTATGAAGAGAGTTAGACAATTTAACGTTTTATAATAAAATCATGGGTAAAGATTTTTTTTATTGAACCATTCCTTGTAGGCCTATTGCGTCAATTTTTTTTAACTACCTCCCAATGAATTATGTACTAATATACAAGCTATTTTTGTGAGGTTTGTTGTGTGGCCATCAGAAAAATTAATATTAAAATAACAGTTTATTGAGTTCTATACGAAATATATTCAAATATATACAACTCAAAACTAAGGATAAATAATCAAATATAAAATAAGAAAACTCTCTCATAAATCAAAATTTTGAATCGAGATATACGTTGGCCTTAAATTTTGAATTGAATTGAATAGAAATTCAATCATTACTTTACATACAAAACCAATTGTCGATACTTAATTAATTGTTTCCTTTTAGATTTTTTCAGGACTTTATTACATAAACTAGCTGAATGCTCAGTCATTAAAAAGTGTGGATACTACTGAAATGTCTAATTGTTATAATCTTCCACACCTAACATTGAAAATACTTGGATTATCCTACATCCACCTCAGCGTTTTAGCTCTCAAATTGAAAATTTTTAATCTAAAGATTCTTTGTAAATCTTTAACGAGTATCTTTAAATTTTTATTTAAATTTAAATTTAAATTTATTTATATTTTTAAATTTATCTTTAATCGTGTATCTTTTTAATTTTGGACTTCATAAAGTGGTTGAACCGTGTTATGAAGCCCGTATGACCTGAGAGAAGGTGTTTGTCTTCGGAAGTGTAATGCCAATTAAAACATTAAATGTTCCAGTTCAACTATGTTATATTTTACTTATAATTAGGCCTATCTTATGTGTAAACTAAAAACAAAACACGTTTAATATTTTTATATATAATTCTGAGAATGAATGACTCCTAATGTCGGTTATTCCTCATGGAGTTCAATTATTATAAGTTCAGATCACTATATAACCTCAGAGTTCCGGTTCCTGACTGGTCGAGCGTTCCGCGTTCCGGCATTCCGCCTCTCTCCGGTAGGCAGTAAAGTTCCGCCGTTCCTCCGACCGCCATAAAAACCCTCGTTTAATTATTATTAGTTGCAACCGCTCGTTAAACCGCATCCGAGATAACCACTTAAGAGGACTTCACGCTTTGGTGGCCGACCGTTATAGCAGACAAGAGGTGGGCCAAAAACAGATGTGGTGACGTGGCCTACATCGGTGTTACTGGAATATAATTAGAAGACGGATGAGGAACAAAACCGTGCAGACAGGGCCGGATTAACCGCATGGGCAACATGGGCACATGCCCAGGGCGGCAAATTTCAAGGGCGGCAAAATTTTGGAGAAATTAAAATTTATATCTGTATGCACGGCGCGTTGTCATCGTCATGGTCGCAGGCCACATAGCCGTATTGTGGTGAAACGGCAAAGGGCAGACTCACTGCAGTCTGCCTGCGCGCAAGCCGCGGATGCGTGGACGAGCGTCTATTGCGCGCGGCAGACGATGTGCTAGTGGTGAAGAACCGTATTCGTATTCCTCGCCGTCATCAGCCCGGTGGGACATACGGGAGACATTCGGAGCAGCTTAATGACGTCGCTTCACTGTGTGACGGCTATGATGCTGACGTCATAAATTTAAAGTTTCTATATTATTTGATCGCTACTCGGCTAGTCTCGCTTGCCCTCTTTCTTTCTTTGTTTTTGAGTATTGAGGAATCGTTGTTAGTGTAGTAAGATCTGGATAAAGATGAATAAATAAGTAAAACCTAAGCCTAAAAATCTTAAAAGCATTTTATTTACTAATAAATATACCGGTATTCATGTGTAAGATTAGAAATAGATACAGTATCCTTATAGTAGTACATAATCCTTAACAATTTTTGGATTGGCACTCTTTAAATGTAGTGTTAAATTGGGTGTGTGATAGATTGGTGCAGGATTCTGCAATCCAAACCTTGCACCTATGTTTTGGTTCCAAAAAAACTTTACCAAATTTAAACTTTACAACCGGTAATTACTGTAAATACATCTTACCGAATCCGACTAGGATTCGTTTATGGGGAATTAAGGAATAGGCTGACTGTTAAGACAGTTAAACTTAGTTGCATAAAATTACGTTTCATACTAACCAAAAATATAGCCTAACTAGGCCTAAAACGTTGAATGCTTTGAATATTTTCTATTCAAACTAAAGCAGGCCCAAGTTTATGTAAGCTAGGCCTGATAAAAACAAAACAAAAAATACCTATAACAAAAATAAACATTTTTATTTTGTAAAAGAGTTTTCAAATTCTCCTTAAAAAGAGGACCATGATAGAATTTATCCATTTCCATTCATCATCATCTAATCCTATAGAGATTAGGCTTAGGCCTAGTGTAAACAATATTATTCGGTTGTTGCAGACGACAACTCTGAAATCAAGCGTATTGAGCGCTAGACTGTTCGTAGCGATAACCAAGGAACTAATTCAATGACGTCATAGTTCGCTCCGAATGTCTCCCGTATGCCCCACCGGTCATCAGCCACGGCCATCTCTAGTACATAGTAGAGTACTAGAGATGGCCGTGCATCAGCCCATCCCGCCAAGTCGAAATTTCCCTTCCGCTTGGGCGGTCCGGCTGTGTGTTGTTGATTTGCTCATAACTCTTTAATGCTTTGTTTCGTGTGAGATTTCATTTGAATTTGATATTCGCAATAATTTTCGTTATATTTTTAAAACATAGGCCTAATGGATGAGCAAAAAAGACTTAGTGGCGCGGAATACCGGAAATTAGCTGAAGTGAAGAAGAAGAAGGAAAATGAAGTGCTTGTCCAAACTTTAAAGTTAGATTTCTTCTTTAAAAAAAGCAATGTCGCCGCAATTTGGCTCCATTGGAGGGTACAAAGGGAGCCGGTGGGGGGGGGGGGGGTGAAGGGGCGGCAGATTATTATATGCCCATGGGCGAAGAAAACGTAAATCCGGCCCTGCGTGCAGAACCGTGTTATGAAGTCCGTATGGCCTGAGAGAAGGTGTTTGTCTTCGGAAGTTTAATGTCAATTAAAACATTAATGTTCCAGTTCAACTATGTTACATTTTTAATTTTAAATGAATGAAAAGCAAAACTCCTTTATTTTTTTCTGAGTGTATTTACGCCAGTGGCATTTTTTAACGTTTTGACGGGGAAGGGTCCAAACCCCAGTCTTGTTACTATCTAACTTCAACCAGTTGTTAGAATCATCATTAACAAGCAAACATTGCTCGTATAAGAGTATAGGATTAAAAGCCCAATGACAAATGGCAACTTAGTCCAGAATCGAACCTTTAAAAAGCTTCTAACTTTTCTCAGGGTCGAACCGGCAACCTTTGGATTCAAAGGCGAGCACTATTACCACTCAGCTACCCAGCCACGACTTTTTTATAACAGATTTTGTTTATATGCTGTTAGCAATAACAAATATATACTTATGTAACCTCCATAACTCATACTCAGCGTTATAGTAGGCCTATTTGTGGGGAAAATATGTAAATCATCATCGCAAATTCGTCGAGTAGGTCTACACGCCGGTATTGTTGCGATAAGGATACAGACTACTTTTGCTACTTCGAAATTCACGGGATTGCTTCGAGTGACGTATAATTCAACATAAGATTAGTTCGAGTTACAAACGTGGGAATAATTTTTGTGAAACTCGACTTAGAGAGGTAACGAACAGTATGCCTACAGTATTGTGCCAGTGGACAAACGTTGTACCGGATGTGTCAACGACTCGTTAATTAAAGATGTGAGCCGATGATGTTTTGACTTGGAGAGGTCCGTAAAGAGAAAACTTCGAAATATAGAGGTAAAATTCGACTTTTGGATGTAAATGACAAAGTCTAATTCTACTTATCCTCTGAACTTCTAGTTTTAAAGATAATTTGTGTATATCTTCAACGCATGGAGGTAAAATATAACCGTCATTTTATCAAGTTGAATGGAAATAATTCGAGACAGGGGTTCGAGTTAGCGAGAGTCAGCTGCATTGTATTTTAATGATCTGAAAATCCCTTGTTTTTGCGATCGTAACGTTAGATTCTATTGTGGATAATCACAGAGAAGAATGGTTAAAAATACCAAGCTGGATTGAATGCATGCTAAATGGGTACAGTGGTAAATGGGTACAAGCGTCAAATGGGTACAGCTTGGGGTGACAGGTGTTTAATGACCGTTTGACGAGGGTTTGATGCGAAGGCCATGAACAGAGGGAGTGGCAAATGGGTACACTACCTGCCTCGGCAGGGGCGGCGCGGCGGCGACGGTAGCGGCCTGCCTCGACAGGGGCGGCGCGGCGGCGGCGGCAGCGGCCGGCCTCGGCCGGGGAGACACCTTGGAGGAATTATATATATAATATACATATAATTCCTCCAAGGGAGACACGGACACGGCGGGGGCTTACCACACATTAGAATACAGTACTTATAGTGTTTATGTGACCTAATAATCTCTTAACATTAATATAATGTCATTTTGCGAGTTCTGCAAAATTTTGTTAAGTAGGCTACTGTAGTTATCTTCATACCACTTACTTTACAGTCTTCTTCCATTTACTTTATTCTAGTGATAAAATTTTTTTAAGAAGACGTATCTGACACGGTTTTCCACCCGCCCCGCGTAGTGAAACACTCCGGTTATCTCAACAGAGAGATACAGCGCTACACAACGGTCCAGATGGGATACACAGTGTAGAACATCTACCACGGAGTTCGTAACAAAGAAATATATAAATATTAATACTGTATATATGTGTTAGGTTTGTTATATTTTATTTTAATGACATTGTATGAATGTTAAGAGATTATTATGTCACATAAACACTAGAAGTACTGTATTCTAATATGTGGGTGGTAAGCCGCCGCCGCCACGCCGCCCCTGTCGAGGAAGGTAGTGTACCCATTTGCCACTCCCTCTGTTCATGGCCTTCGCATCAAACCCTCGTCAAACGGTCATTAAACACCTGTCACCCCAAGCTGTACCCATTTGACGCTTGTACCCATTTACCACTGTACCCATTTAGCACGACACCGCTGGATTTATCGATCGCGAAACAGTCTTGGACTCCGTGACGGCGCGTCGGCTGCTGTCGGTCCCGTCTGTCCCAGACGGATGGACAGTCTAGGAACACGTGCGGCCTTGCGGGGCCGAGGACATAATTAGCCAGAACTGGTTTGCCCCCGTCCCGTCTCGAGGATTCACCAGGGCTCAGCCTCGGGCTCCGCTCCCGAAAAGGAGGAGAAGAAAGTACACTCTCATTTGAGACCCAGAGGAGACATGGAAGGCACTTCTGGGAACCCGACCTCTTTGCTAGGTTTTGCATACACTTCAAATGTTCGCTTTCCCCTGATTATATTTAAGTACCAGTAGTTTTTTTGTAAAGTGAGTAATCGTGACATTGACCAATTTCCATTGGCATGATAAAAAGAGTTCAGCATTTTTTAACTACTAGACTGTTAATTAGCTCATTTATTGCAAAATTAAGAACCAGTGAATGCCTTAAAATAAATAAAATCATTGATAAAAATACTCATTAATTTTTAGTTTTACTTATTGAAATTATTTAAACCTTTAGTACAGTATTAAGATTTACAAAACTAGGCATATTTTCCGGAGGTAAAAAATCGTTGAAAATCGTAAGATCACATTTTTATTTGTCCCAAGTAATATTCCTTTGATAAAACTTAGCACAACATATAGAAACGAAGAATAACAATAACAGAAAGCCACAAAAGTAACTAATGAAAGGATTGTTAAATAAACAAATAAGAACTGTAAGAAAGATGCCAAACAGAGGCCAGACAGGGCAGACAGTGTAGACACCCCCTGGGGTGCAGCTTCCCACCTGATGTTATTTCTGAATGTTTGGAAGCTTGTCGGTGGTCTGGTATTCAGTGATAAAGAGTTTGTTTTAACAGCCCTCTTTTTGTCGAGGCAGAACAGGTTGTGTAAGAACTCCTGTGATAGACTACTCTGGATGCTTGTGTCTTCAAGTTTATTTATGGGGTCAACTACCTAAATTTTTAGAACCCTACAACAAAATGATATTTTATTTGTTAATATTGAGCTACTAGGACTTGGGGTTTCCATTTTTTAACGCCTACTTTTTCACATAAAACCCTATACGGTACAAATTTTAGTAAATTATTTTTTTATTTATAATCATAAAAATGGCATTTTACAAAGTTTAAAACTATGCAAAAATAATCAAAGTTAATACTGTAAATCCCATATTAGTAGATTTAGCACTTTTAATATCGAATCCTCTTAAAAATTATTCCCCATGCATGATAGACAAAAACCGAACTTTAAGGGCTGTCCTTGCCCTTCAGGATCTTAGGATCTGAAACCTCATTGCAAAACTATGAAATAAGACATTTTTCACCCCTCAAACTTTAAAATTGGCAAAGAAATAAAGGATGGAGTTGGGTAAACAATTAATCTTTATGTATTGCATGTATAAGGAAATGCAAAGTATTATTTGCAGATTATTCTTGACTTAGTTTACCTACTTCTGTCCTAAACAATTACTGTATAGAACTGTGTTCCAGAAAGGGGATTGATTGGGCAAAAGTAATAATTTAGTAAAATAGCAAATGTCATCGTTAACAAATTATTTAGTTCACAATTAATTACACTTAGTTCAAGGAACGTTATAGAGCAGCGGTTCTCAACCTGGGGTACTCGAACCCCAGGGGTTCGCGGAGGAGTCCACGGGGGTTCGCGAGCGATAAATTGATAATGGCGGACACGAAAATTTTAGTCTACTTTTATAAAATAAATTTGAAATAACTATACGAATTGCACCATAACAGTCAAAGATTTCCTACCATTAACAGTTTGAAATATTAAAAAGACAAAGAAGATTACAAGGTGAACGTTAGACCCACAGTGGCCTATTTCATAATTATTGCTCTGTCCAGAAACTCAACTACTCAATCAATTCATTGGCAACAACTTTGAAAATTTGGCAATACTGCTCATATCTCTCCTCTAAGCTGTCACTTACTCATCAAGTGGACTCGTCCCTAGTGCGTTATTACCAAACAACGAGGTTAAATAGGTATAGAGTGCTCACCAGATATCGAAAAGTGTCCCCTGTGGACTGGAGCAATTTAACCCACGATTCCCGGCGTTTCCTTGGTAACTATACCTTTGTTTACACTTTCCCAACAAATATTTGCCATTTTACCCACACCCATCCGACGTTTCTATGGTAACCAACTTCATTAGCCTGCTCACAGACCAACAAATCAAATTAATTTAAAAACAAACAACAAAAACATATGTTTTAAAAGTATCGTCTGTAAATTTTTTAACTTGAAGCGACCAATCAGAATAGCTAAAACTAGTAACCAGGGAAACGAGGGTAAAGTGTGGGATGGTTGTCAAGGAATCGGCGGGAATTGTGGGTAAAGTGGGGCAAATCAACAGGGGACAAAAAAATTAACATGTGTTGAGCACTCTATATCTATTTAACCTCGTTGGTTATTACTGCCAAGTAGGCCTACTATCAGTATTGAATCTAACATCGCGTCGTCGCTAAGTTTGTGCGTGGCGCCCGTGGTTAGTGCTTGGTGTTTTGCTTGGAAGCAGCCAACCTAAATTTTTAAAAAAGTAAAATTTAATCGAAATGACTATGGACTATTGTTTGAAAAAGGAATTCAAGAGAAAATGTTTGATTAAATTTTGGTTAGACTTGAGTGATGAACATACAAATCTGTCTAATTTAGCGATCAAAGTTCTACTATTTTTTCAACTACGGAGCTCGTAGAGCGTGCATTTTCTTATATGCCTATATTAAAAATAAGTATAGAAACAAAATAGATGCAGCGCCAGATATGAGGATTTATTTGTCTTCTTTTGAGCCCAACTTTAAAAAACTTAGTTCCTCAAAAGTCCTTAGTTAAGTCTTGGTGTGACTAGGCCTCACACCAAGACTATTACCGTTTGCAAGTGATTGTAAGATCCAGTCCTAGTTAATTACTAATAGTCTTTTGGTTTTTTATTATATTTCCTAGTAAAACTAGACCTTCCTCATTTATAATCATCTGAAGTTTTTTGTAATTTTTTATAGATATTTATTTAATTTAATTACAAATGTGTTCAAAATATAGTTATAACTTACTAATAACCTTCATTGTTTACTAAGTACTTTAGTATTTGTTCATTTACCCCGCTTTATAATAAACACTATAGTGGGCTAATACTTAATTTGCGGATAAAAATGATCTACGGTCCTAAGGGGTACAATTCATGAAAATACATTGACTTAGGTGTTCGCGAGGTGAATAAGGTTGGGAACCGCTGTTATAGAGGGTAGATGAAGTAGATAAAGTATGTTTAGCCTAAGCTGTAGGTTTAGCTCAGGAGAGTTTGCTCTCGGCACGACGTGTACGCCCGGAGATGGGTATCACGACCGTTGTGTCCGTGTAGGCCGTGCCCCGGCGTGGCGGTTTCTCCGGAGAAACCAATGTCAAGTAGGCATTGTTGTCCCGGTAACCCGCTTGCCATATGTCGTGCGCGTGTTATACAGTCTCCGACCAACGGGACCCGGCCATGCAAACCTCTGCCATCCCGGCCCGTGTAACTGGATACGCGGGGACAACAGTGTTGAACCACTCCTTGGAAACTTCCTTTAACTGGTTTTGTAAATTTTTCTCATCTCTGTTATTATTTTTATTATTATGAGTAGTTGTAATTGTTAGAAGGGGTTTAGTATTTGGGACAGTGACTAAAATATTAACATCGACATGTTTAACAATATTCTATGGTAAAAATGTCCCGGGAAGACATAATAACATTTTACCCAATTTAGTACACACGTAATAAAACTTTGTACATGTTCAAGTGTCATTCAATTTGTTCAACAAAATGGCTGTAGTCTTGAGTTAGGTGAAATTTTAAGGTTCATAAGCTGGATGCATTACCTTTATTGATAATTGATTATTTCTTAAGAGTTGTACGCTGTTTATATATAATATGCGCTAAGGGGTTTTTGTTATTGTAAATCCCTCAACAATTATCAACCCATTTTAAAGTTTTGATGTCGTTGGATTCAGCTTGGTCTGTAGTTGTTCCTTTTCTGCCAAAATTTTATGAGAATCGGTCTTGGAATAAAGCTGCTATCCATAGTTAAAATTTGATATTTTCCTATTAGACTCTCATTGGGATAGGAGGGTTGAACCGGGGCCTACGATACATTACTTAACACCTGTTAGTGTGCCGGTATATCTGGAAATAAAATGTGTAGGCCTATAGTTTTGGGTGATTTGGTAATCACAATTTGGATTAATCGGGTGTAATTGATTCAGAACTAAACATAAAATTTTAGAGTTCAAATTAAATTGCTTGATTTTAAACAACAAGTAGTACACTATTTGTAATATTTCAAACGTCAAAATAGAGAAATATATATTCGATCAATTTCGTATCTGTAACATCATTGCTTCATCCACTCAATTAATCAGCTGTGGTAATGGTAGAGCTCCATTGTTTGACTTCCGTTTCCACGCTTTATTTCCGGAACCGGAAAAAATATATCAGACATTTAGAAAGAAGCTCTATCCTACGCCGATCTGATCTTGACCACTAGATGCGTTTCGCACCCAGTCAGCCTGTTGCGTGTCCACGGCATGTTTGCCCGCAGACCGCGGGTGTCGGCGTGTTCCTCGCTAACGAGTAACAAGGGACGAGCGGCAACAATGCACTTCCTGCTGGAGATTTATTCATGACCGGGAACCAAACCGAACCGGGTCAGCGATACAACATGCCGCCGCCGCGCCGCTCCTGACCGCCATACAACCCCGGCCATTATTTCCGGTTCTGGACGTTTAAGTAAAACTACACTATCGGATATAATTGCTCCGGGTGTCAACAAATGGTAAATTAGGATATTAAACCTGCGGGTAAGCCTGCATATACGAGTATAAAAAGAAAAACTTATCATCTAGATAAAATTGATTACTAACCAGTTTCAAAAATTTTATTTGGGATGGGATTTTAAATTGAAAAAAAAACAAGTAAAAGGTCCAGAAGGAGACTGTAAGGGCTGAAAGTATTATATTGTTGCAAAAAATCAAAAAAAGAAGGGATTATCTTTGGTCCCGTTAATTATAGCAACAAAATATTGTTACAATATAAACCACTTTAGTTGTTAAATATGCCCAATTTCTTTACTACTATAAAAATATTTCAAGCTGTAGCAATAACTAATTCTTAAAATAATTGCTGTTTTTCCTCAGTGTTATTTGTTTACGAGGTTATTGTATAATGCAGTAGTCGAATTGCAACTTCGTAAACTTTGTTCTCCACGTAATTGACCAAACGTAAATTTAATGACATCGCAAAAATATATAGGTTTCCAAAATCATTTAAGTGTAGCCGAAATAGAAATTCAAAATCACCGAACAACTCATATAACAAAATTATTTCTACTGTCACACTATCGTTGAGAGTTTTTTTTTTCAATGCCATTTTAAAATTGGACTATTTTTAAATTGGATTTAATTTTCACTATTATGGAAATAAGAGAGTAAGGTTGTGTAGGGTAGGGATGGTTTTTTAAAATATATATATAGATAATGAGTTATCCTAATTTTTTAATTTATCATACAACACATTGAAAGCAACTGGAGTTTTATAACTTGCTTTGAATTCAGCCGTATTGCCATAAGCCATGAGATAAAATTGGTATATTCAGTTACTTTATACCGTACGGTATATCATTTTTTGTCATGCATTTTAGAAAAAAATGAACGATTAATTAATCATATTATAACTAGGAGTGGAGTGGTGAAACTAACATTGTTGTTGTGTTGCAGGGGCGGAGGCGGCGCGGGACTCGAGCTGCCCCCGGATCTGCCCCCAGGCAGGGGGCGGCGACCCTGTGTGTGGCTCGGACAACGTCATCTACCGGAACTTGTGCGAACTCAAGAAGAAGACCTGTGGCAAAGGTAGGTATCACCTCATTACTTAATGATCAATGCTATGTATAGCTGCTGCACACATAGTAACTTATAGTTGAATTTTCTTTCTGTGTTTAAGAAAGAATGGACTGAGGGGTCCATATTAAACAAACCACTAAGTTAGGCTACGCGAAAAGTAAAGGTGTAAGTGCCAATCAATGCAATCAGGAAATACCCCCGTCGCAGCAGACCTGCGTACTCAGCGAATTTCCAAATTAGTAGTATTAATTATGACCAGATAAACCTGTAAACCAAAAATCATCACAAGCTCATAAATAGGGAAATAAATGTTTATCTCCTTATGATAAATGTAGGGAAAGAGTATGCAGGTATGCTGCCATGGGGAACACTAAAAGTAGGTTTTTAGCATTAAAAAAAAATATTTTGACCATATCAAGCCATACACTAAATTTCATCAATATCTTTCCATTGCTAAAGGAGTTTGCCTATTCTCCATATGATTAACATGGGAAAAGAGTATGCAGGTTTGCTGCCATGATAAACACAAAAACCAAGATTTTTTACCATAAATGGATGAATCTCAACCAAATGAAGCTGAATACCAAGTTTCATCCAAAAACATTGGTTAATAAGTGAAATATTAACACATCCTTATTCTCCATAAGATTAACATTGGAGCCTCAAAATACAACGTACTGTCTTTAGACTTTGTAATATCTCGGTAACCAATGGAGATAGAGCAAAGCTTCAAAATGCTAAATTGTGTGTTTTTTTGAGCTAAATCCAATGGTCAAAATAAAAATTTGAAATTTTTAAAAATTACATATGAAAAATGCAAAAAACCCATTTTTGGGGTACAAAACCCCCCAAAACTACCCCTTCCGGTAGGTCGATATGTCTGGTTTACGAACTCATCCGAATAAACGTAGGATTACACATTTATACCAAATTTGGTGTCAATCGGACCATTTTTACGAGAGTTATCGTGTCTAGGGACACATACATATATATATACATATATATATATACATATACATATATATATATATATATATATATATAAATTTTAATGACTATTATTTTTGGTCTCTGGGCACCTGAAAACGAAAAAGTAACATGGTCCCGGGCTTAGGTCTTACCATGAGACCTACGGTAATAGCTTATTCCCTATGGGAAATTCGCTAAAATAACTAGCCTACAACTATAGATCGAGTTCAGCGCGTTAGTTTCTCTCTTACAAAATAAATTCTTATATATTATATTGGCTTGCATATTTGATTTTATTAGTGCATATCTACGCCTACGCCTGAGGCATTCTATAATGTTTTGAAGGTAACGGTCCAAACCCCGGTCTTGTTACAACCTAACATCGACCTGTTTTTAGATAGCATCATTAATTAATAGCCCAATGACAAATGGCAAGTAGGTTCAGTATCGAACCTTGAGAGGGGGTTAAAGGGATAGAGCGATTATATTGTTGCGGGAACTACCCAACAACTGTAACTACCTGAATTCGCATTGTAACACAACCATTTGTGCAGTGCTTTACCTGCTCCCATATTTGGCCTTTATATTATATTCGATAAAAGTGTGAGAGAGTTTTAAAATAAAAGTTGTTAATAATTGATCTTTTGATTTTTATATAGTACCAGGGGGACCGAGCTTAAAAGCTCGGTAAAATTATTACTTTCGTTTCTCACACAAAGCTCGTTCGCTCCGCTCACTCGCCAGGCGGAAGGTTTGCTGCACATTGGTATGATTTTCCTAAAACCACAGGTTAAAGATGTAACACATTGGTTTATTTTATCTACAGTTATCAGCTGATTTTTGTTCAGTTAAAAAATTTCCATAAGGATAACATGGGATCTTTGAAGGGCTCTAGCGCGAAAACCGGATTTTTCCCAGCTATGGGACCAGCTCCAATCGATTTCTGGTGGCCAAAACCCCCATATTCCAAAATTTGAAGGAAATCGTCGGAGCCGTTTTTGAGAGAATTGTGCAAGCAAGCAAACAAGCAAACATTGCTCGTATAAGAGTATAGGAGTACCAGGGGGACCGAGCTTAAGCTCGGTAAAATTATTACTTTCGTTTCTCACACAAAGCTCGTTCGCTCCGCTCACTCGCCAGGCGGAAGGTTTGCTGCACATTGGTATGATTTTCCTAAAACCACAGGTTAAAGATGTAACACATTGGTTTATTTTATCTACAGTTATCAGCTGATTTTTGTTCAGTTAAAAAATTTCCATAAGGATAACATGGGATCTTTGAAGGGCTCTAGCGCGAAAACCGGATTTTTCCCAGCTATGGGACCAGCTCCAATCGATTTCTGGTGGCCAAAACCCCCATTTTCCAAAATTTGAAGGAAATCGTCGGAGCCGTTTTTGAGATAATTGTGCAAGCAAGCAAGCAAGCAAACAAGCAAACATTGCTCGTATAAGAGTATAGGATTTGATTTTTTATATATTGTTTGTTATATTAAGGTGTATTGTTTTCACTTACACTTGACATGTGCAACTGTGTAGAGACAGTTCAAATTTTGACGGGGAGGGAGAGTCATGTTATGAACTTCTGGTGGTCCACAATGAGTTTAATTACTGTATCACCCACCATCTATGTCAGCCTATATTCCCTAAAGGAATATAATAATAAAGGAATAAAATTTGTAATTGTTCAAGAATTGACTTATTAAAAAAAAAAAAAAAAAAAAAAAAAAACATAATAAAGAGAAGCATTGTAGTTGGCGTTGAGCAATCACGAATAGAATAAACCAAAAAAGTTTTCTTAGCATAGTGAAAACTGCAGCTTTGTATAGGCAAAATTCAAAAGCGACCTTACACCAAACAAGAAAGACAAAATAACGCCTACGATATAAGATAAAAAGTATTAGATCGGAAGAGTGTAGCTACATGGTAACCATTATGAGCGAGCTTGTATAAGCAAACAAACAAGAGAAATAGAAAAAAATTCTCAACAAACAAACAACAATAATCATCAACCATAACATAACCTCCAATCCATGAAATCTATGTCTGTGCCTGTGCCTTAGAGAGAGTAGATTTTTCATAAAGAAGTTTACCTACCGGTACCAACTAAGTGTGGAATCGATTTAAAAATTTATATTTATTTGTAGATAATACATTTTTAAATTCAACGAGTCATAAATCTGTGCGTGAATTTGTTGTTGACTTCAAGAACAGCTCTAGGACTAGAGGACTAGCAAGTTACAGTAGCGTAGCCTACGTGTTGATATTAAGACATCTCTGTTGTTTTGTTTAGGCCTATTCTTTATAAGATTTTGTTTTTCAAAAAATGTCTATTGAAATTGAATCAGCAGATGTTGTGCGTTTGATTCAGCAATATTTGAAAGAATCTAATCTTACTAGGACGCTACAAACCTTACAAGAAGAAACTGGTGTTTCACTTAATACCGTGGACAGTGTTGACAGCTTTGTCTCCGATATCAACAATGGTCATTGGGATACAGTGTTAAAAGCTGTTCAATCACTTAAGCTACCAGATAAAAAGCTCATAGACCTTTATGAACAGGTAGTATTAGAATTGATTGAGTTGAGGGAGTTAGGAGCGGCTAGATCCCTGTTGAGACAGACAGATCCTATGATTGTTCTTAAGCAGCAAGAACCTGATCGATATATTCACCTCGAAAACTTGTTGGCTAGATCTTACTTTGATCCTAGAGAAGCTTATTCTGAAGGACAAAGTAAAGAGAAACGTCGTGCAGCAATTGCTCAGTCATTGTCAGGAGAAGTTTCTGTCGTACCAGCTAGCCGTCTATTAGCACTACTAGGACAAGCTCTGAAATGGCAGCAACATCAAGGGCTCTTACCTCCAGGTACAACAATAGATTTGTTTAGAGGTAAAGCTGCTGTCCGTGATCAAGATGAGGAGAAATGCCCCACTCAGTTATCAAAGCAGATTAAGTTTGGTGTCAAATCTCACATTGAGAGTGCTAAATTCTCACCTGATGGTCAGTTCTTAGTAACAGGAAGTGTAGATGGATTTATTGAGGTCTGGAACTTCACAACAGGCAAGATAAGAAAGGATTTGAAGTATCAAGCTCAAGATAACTTTATGATGATGGAAGAGGCAGTGCTTTGCTTGGCGTTTAGCAGGGATTCGGAGATGTTGGCCTCTGGAGGACAAGATGGGAAAGTAAAGATTTGGAAAATAACTACTGGCCAGTGTTTACGGAAATTTGAGAAAGCCCATTCTAAAGGTGTTACTTGTTTGCAGTTTTCTCGAGACAACAGTCAAGTTCTTAGTGCTTCTTTTGACACCACAATAAGAATACATGGATTAAAATCTGGTAAGACTCTGAAAGAATTTCGTGGACACAATTCCTTTGTAAATGAAGTGGTATTCAGTGGAGACGGTCACAGCCTTCTCAGTGCTAGCAGTGATGGAACAGTCAAAGTATGGAGTATCAAGTCCACTGAGTGCACAAACACCTTTAAATCACTCGGAGCAGCTGATATTGCTGTCAACAGCATCCACTTGTTACCTAAAAATCAAGAACACTTTGTTGTTTGCAACAGAACTGACACAGTGGTGATTATGAACATGCAGGGACAGATTGTTAGATCATTCTCCAGTGGGAAACGTGAAGGTGGTGATTTCGTCTGTTGCAGCCTCTCTCCTCGTGGAGAATGGATCTACTGTGTGGGCGAAGACATGGTTCTATACTGCTTCTCAATCTCATCAGGAAAACTGGAGCGAACTCTCAATGTACACGAAAAAGACGTTATTGGTGTCTCTCATCATCCTCATCAGAATTTGCTTTGTACCTACAGTGAAGATGGATTATTGAGATTGTGGAAACCATAAATAGCATTGAACTATTTGAGGGATTGTTTGAACTACCTACTTTCAGTGTTGTCACAACTTAGAGGTAGGGCAGATTTTCCTACTATTTCCAGTTTATCGTCATTTTACTGTACTGTATTCATTAAAAAAAAGTTTCTTTTAACTTAGTCTGAGATTTTTGAAGGCAAACAAAGGCTAAGATTTTTGTTTTAATTTATTTCAACAATATAAATAGTCGTACGGTATAAATTTTATAAATGTAACCTATCATTATTAGCATCATAGTTGTTTTTCGGTTTTATCAGTTTGAATGTGTTTTGTGAAAAGCTAATGTTAGGCCTAAATGTTGTTGAATTAAAGTATTAACTATAAATTTCTGCGTTATTTTACCAGCCTCCAATTTAGTATAGATACAATAGAAACTATTTATGAAAGCCCTGCCATAAAAAGTTTTTTCAGTTAAATAGGGTACGGTAGTGAAAAAGTAGGCTTAGCCTATTGATGAAATACTGTCAGGCTCTTCTAGAGAATTTTTGTAAGTTGCCTCGCCTAAACAAAAAAATTAAAAAGTGCATTAGGCCTACCTACTCATTTTAACAACGTTCATTTTATTTTACAAATCAGGATTATAAATTATTGTCTTTTTTCACCAATTGGCCTACTTTGACGTGTCAACCTCGCGGGGCTGCTTGGACGCTACAGAATACCTTGACAAGGTACTCTTGTCACGCGATAGTGCTAGCAATTTCGGCTTTGCCCGATACGTATCAGCACGTACGGTAGTGGAAAATAATTTTGAATGTAAATAAAGGAGTACAAGTTTTGAAATTATGTTTACATCACAATTTTCATGTATCTGTGGCTTGTCTTCCAATAAAGAGAATATTGAAAATGAATTGTGGACTGAGTAACACTTTCATAGTATTGGAATGACCGAGATTCGGATCCTGAAATTGCTATAAAAATTGGAATTCCTGGGAGACGCTAAGAATTTAAAATGCACTCGAAAAGTGGGAGGCCAATGAGTGAAACATTGTATATAGGCTAAGACCTTTCATTGAGAGTGTATCTTTGGGTGTAAAACACTTTACTTTAGCCTAAAGAATATTTTTTTTCAGGCTTTTCTATGTTCACCTTGAGCTACTCAAGTATAATGGAAAAAGTTATTTTCAAAGTCACTTGGTAGGACATTCACCCTCACCAATCTTTAAGACATTCACCCTCATGTTTGAAAAAGACAATTTTTTTTTTTTCATCTTGGTTTAATATTTTTGAGAGCTGGAATATCAAAGTGAATGTGACATTTTGCCCAAGATAACATTGTTTTTGGCACTCACTGATTATGTTTAACTCGGTATATTGGTTATCCTCGGTATACTGCCTTTACAAACTTATATCAGTACCAGTATAGGCCTTGTTTAGAGTGGTCTAAGTAATTATGTGCTGTGATTTCGTCTACATAGATGAAATCACAGATAGATGACCTAAATAACTTAGATGATCTGCTGCGTTTTGTTTTACCAAATGGAGTTGGTCCAGGCATACTGCTTCCTAATAGACTTAATTTTAAAAATACAATACGTCTTATTGGCTTGCCAGTATTATTTTAAACCAAAAGGCTGCTACTTACACCTAACTCTTAGGCCTACATAAGACCTTTCTCAGCATCATAATATCATTCCTCATTTCATCGACTCATTCCTCTAAGAAATTGTCAATGAGGTATATTTGGCAGTAAAGAAGGTGACAAAAATTTGTTAAGCCTAGAGGCATACACAACAATACTATCACAAAATATTTAGTTTATTTAAAAAAATGTGTAGTTTAATGACACTTCTGATTTTTTATATTAAGCTTCTAGATACAGTAGACTCTCGCTCATCTGGCCGAATATTTTGGAAGACCGAGCTGGATAGGGAAAATCCTGTAAAAGGCAGAGTCTGAGTTAGGCCTATTTCATTTCAGCCTTTGGGGAGCATCACCAAATACACCCAATACTTAATATCTATCTACTTATTTAATTCGCTAAGAGGATTTTTTTTGTAGGCCTAATCTAGGATCGTGGAACTCTACCTACAATTTTCAATCGATTTTCAAGTTTTTTGTGTTGTTGGATAGTTGTTGTTGCCTGTAGTTGTTTCCAGCAAAAATGTAGGCTATGAGAATAACACCTAAAATAAAGGCTCTATCTTTAATTGAAATTTGATACTTTCCCATTACAATAACATTGGGATTGGGTTGAGTATTTTAAACAACTGTTAACAAATTTAAACGTGTAAATAAACGTAGTTTAGGGTGATTACTGTTAGTTACAATATTGGACTAGTATACTGGTTAACGGGTATTACTACATCGATAGAGCGCAAACAGTAAAAAAAAAAAATTAACTAAATTGTTCAATTTCAAGCAACAAGTATACTAGTAGAGTTTATTAATACCAGTAAGTTTTAATATGAAATTAGAGGTTTACAAGTAAAATACCCAGTACCGTACCAAATTCATTTTGGGCCATTCTCCAGATAAGGACAGAATCACTGTCACCCGCTTATTAAAAATAATTATGAAATTTTTTAATCATGTAAAAGTGTTAAACCATTATTACACATCAATATTTAGCTATTCATCAAGTCTAAATTTGTTTAGTTAAAATAATTATCTGTAAATATCTGTCCACAGAATGTGATAAGTCACTTCTTTTTATTCTTTTTATTAGATTAAATTACAAAATAATAAAATAAAACTTGTGTCTCCATAGTGATCCATCACTTCTGTGGACACATCTAAAAAGTTCTATAAATTGCCACCAGACAGCACTGGTGTTCTTTTCTCATATTAGGATGAAGAAGGAGTAGCCATCTTGTTTTGTGAGGCAGCAAGAAGTTGCTACATTGTTGTGAAATTGAGTTATTAAATGTGTAATCAGTTATGTAACAGTTCGTCAAGCTACTACCATCACTTCCGTGACCATTTTAATCAGCTAACAGTTAACAATCACTTCCGTGGACAGGAATCACTTCTGTGGACAGTTGCTGTCCACAGAAGTGATGTCCACAGAAGTGATGGATTAGCATGGCCAGCCTATTATTGAGTAAAGTTTTGAGGTTATGAACACTGTATGTGCATAAGTTGTGGAAGATCTTAAAAACTGTGTAATTAATAAATAATTTATAATTTTTCTTGTCCTACTGAAATCTGTCCTACATAAAATCTGTTATTTTTATGTATTTTTCTACTAACATTCCTGCAGTTAGTAATAACTAAGAGGCTTTATTAGTTATTTAATTATATAAAGATTACATTTTTTTTCTTTTTTGCTCTGAGTCTGTAGGCCTACATTCTCTATGTCACTCTGTTAATTTTTTATTGCTTCTGAAAATTAAGCCTATAGACAGCCTTCTAGTAGTACCTTTATCAAATATTTCTAAAGAAAATTTTTTTATTTACGAATTAAAAAGATTTTACATTTATTTTAATTAAAATATGATATACAATTAGGACTATCGGTACCTCAAAAAATACTTTTGTTGAAAACCCTACTTTTTTATCTGAATAATGTCATGACAAAAAAAAAAAAAAAAAAAAAAAATTAACTAACATGCCACTTTACTTTTTTAATCAGAAAGATGTCATGAAAAAATTCAATTACATAATAGACCAATGCCAAACTATTTTACGTATTCTGACTGCCTTTGTTTTTTACTTAAGATAATTTTTCATCATACTGCACGTAGAACATCCGTTTTCTGGCCTGTATTTAGTTCACAAAGTTATACATTTCTGAAAGTTAGGTGTTTTCTGTAGCGTTTTAAAAGTGCACCGAAAAAACATCTGTTAATTTTTTTGCGATAACCTCAAGAGTTATTTATTTTTTAAGCAAAAGTAATACTTATCCAAAATGAATAATGCAAATGTAGGCTAAACAAAAAACTACTTGCAGACTAAAATTTTAATGCAAGATTTTGACATTTCTTTAATTCAACATATATATCAGCTATTTATAAGGAATATTGCCATTAAGATGGAAGTCAACTAATAAACGTAAACAGATAATGAAATTTCAATTAATTTATTTAAAAATGAGTTATCTATTTTATATTTTGGCAGTATGATGAAAAACGTTGTTCATCTCTCGGACGGAAAATGTTTTTTCTGTGCTTAATCGCTGTTTCCGAGCTCGGCTTCGCCTCGCTCGTAAAACGCGATTGCGCACAGAAAAAAGCTACTTTCCATCCTAGTGATGAAAACTACTATTCTAGATTTGAAATGGCGAGATCCAAAAAAGAAAATCTTGAGAGAAGGAGAGAGATGAAAAAGCTAAGCATGAGAAAGGCTAGAGAAAAGAAGCGATCCGATCATTATAACATGAAGAAGTTAAGGCCGAAGATAGAGAAAGATACAAAAGAAAAAGAGAAGAAGGAGACTTAAAATAAAAGATGTGGTTGCAAAACTTAGCCCACTATCTATTAACAACAGGCAACAATAAAAATGTTGTATCCCTGGTGACATTATTAAGTTGTTGTAAAGAAAACCCGAATAGATTATAAGTTAAGTTCAAAGTGTCCCTATGAATATTTTAAAAATAAATAATATATTTCAGTTTAATTCATAACACTCAATTTTTTTTCATATTCCTAATTTTTATCCCATTTTGTAACCTATTTATAATCTTTAGCCATTTAAGTAGACACAAAGTCACTTCCGTGGACAGGCAAATTTGTTTTTCACAAAAAAACCTAAAAAACTTTTTTCCAAGCTTAACTGTTTTTTGTGTTTAGTTTAGAAGTGCCCATTCTATATATAGGTTAATTTTTATAAAAAACAAAATTAAAAAAATTTTTTTTTTTAATTTAATGAAAATGGTCCTTTTTTGAAGAATGGCCCTGTTCTACTATGATTAAGTTACTACTAGTATACGTGTTGCTCGTTATCGAGCAGTTTATTTTAATACAGTACAAATGTTACTTTAGCTCTAAATCAATGACATCCGACCAACCCAATAATGTGAATATATGCAATCACCAATAACTACACCAATATTTACAGCTGATTATTAACAGATGTTTAAAATGCTTTATTCAATCCCAATGTTATTTTAATGGGAAATTTTGAAATTTCAATGGTGGATAGTGCTTTTATTTTCAGTCCGATTCCCATCAGTTTTTGGCGGAAACAGCTACAGACCAAGCCCTATCCAACGACACCAAAAACTTGAAAATCGGCTGAAAATTGTAGGAGGAGTTCTAAAGACAAAAAACCTTTTAGCGTATTAAATAAGTATAGATATTGGTTGTAGGCTAATATAAAGTTTAATAATTTACCCTACAATGTTATATAATGTTGTATACATTGTTCAGTTAGCATTCATCAGTCACATAGGCCTACCTGTTACTTGACATCATGGTGAAACAATGGTTTAATTAATTTGTATCACATATTAGCTCACCAGGAACCAGAAGTGAAACAATGTGCTTCAGTACAAATTATCATTGGCGGACCTTACATGCTGAATACAGATAGCGATATTTGGATCGTGATTCTGGATCCGATATGGGTTGAGTGTGTAAAGTAAAATATTGATTTATGGTCCATATTGACTGTGTAATGTTAAGCCCAGTAAACAATTTATCATGATCCTGAATCATGATCCCGATTGATCGTGGAAGGTCTGCCATTAAATTGTGGGAAATAAATAGTGTTGATTTGGAAAATATTTATCATGGTACAGTATTTAAAACACAGTTAAATGAGTTATTTAAAGAATCAAAATGGTCCGCTGAGGTACAAAATAGAAGGAGTAGGAGCAAATGACATATTGGAAGAAAAGACAGGTCCATGTATCAAAGAAATTGTTAGAATAGGGTGACAAAACATCCCGGAAAACCGGGATTGTCCCGGTTTTTCATCATGTCATGCAATGTCCCGAAAAATTGTATCGGGACGCCCAAAAGTTCCGGAATCCGGTTTTAAAGAGATTAAAAAATATTAAAAATAATCAATTTCTTCCAATTTCTATCCCTTCTTAAAAATAGGTCTATAGTAGAGTGAATCTTCTATTGCTGTTGCGAAGTTTTGCCCTGTCCTGCGTCTATTAGCAATTTATTAAGAACCAGAATCAACAGACGAACGGAACCGAATGGAAGTAGACTTGCTGGAAGCTATCCTCCAGATTATTTATACATGTTGGTTACAACTGTGAATGAGTGCAATTTTATAACTGTTTCAAATAACAAAGACATGATCAAGAAAGCCGGAAGCAATGACAAATATCCTTTTCTGCAAGGCAATCATTTTACCATCCATAACCAGTACTGAATGATGTAAAATGTAATATATTTAATCATTTTTACTCTATTATTTAGGTATTTTACCATAAACACATACATTATATTGTAAATTTTATATTTAGTCATGATATTATGAATTAAAATATTTATCATTCAATGACAAGTTAAATTTGGAACAATCCTACATTAACATTAAGTACTATGGGTTAAAGTTAGGAAAATTTTGGAAACTAAATTTTTGTGTGAATCTGATTAATAGCCTATAATTAAAAACATATACTATGAATCAAACAGTACTTATTAAACTTAATTCTTATCCAAGGAACATTGGATCAGTTGGTTAGTTTGATGGGGGGAGGGAAGGGCACGGTACATATTTGGAGCTGTCCCGGTTTTTTCTGTGAATGATTTGGTCACCCTATGTTAGAATAACCCAGAAGGTAAAAGAGCCCTTGGTAGACAAAACCTGAGGTGGTGGAGTCATATAGAAAAAGGTCCAAGAAGGCTGGAAAGAAGGAAGGTGGAGGCAAGATGCAAAGATGTGGAGGCCAAGTATCAGTTGTTGTACCAGTAGGGGAGAGGTGGGTATAACCGAGTGGTTGGGTACAAACCGGGTAGTCGGGTTTTGACCAAGTAAGTGCTGGTACCTGGCGATAAATGCCAAAATTAACATGTAGTTGGAGAGGGGAAGTGGCGGACATTGCACCATTAGACTCTGAGCAGAACTCTGGCTATTAAGAGCGTTTCTTTGTTTTTGATATTTTGTTTCCCAATGTTACGGACAGTTTGATCGCCTACTACGGAAAAACTACATGAGTTTCAGTGAAGGTGACTACACTGTTGTGTAGTCTATGTCTTTCTCTTTACACTGATATAAGCAATATCTCAAATTAGTTTTAAGCACTCTGAATATGTTAAGTTTTTGTTAGTAACTACCAGTGGGGTGAAACCGGGTATGACGCGCGGGGTAAAACCGGATGGTATTTATACATGTTATATGATCTAAATATTTAAAATTTGATTTTTCGCTCATAAATTAACTGAATATGTTATCTTCGATACTATTTTGACTTAATTGTGTGTACTTAGTAATAAAAGTTTAGGCTTATTAAAAATTTTGTTTTTTTTTCTATTTCCCATATACTTCACACGTATACCCGGTATCACCCCACTAGTGGGGTGAATCCGGGTACTTGCACTTTTTTTACAAAAAAAAATCGCAGAAAAAAACTATAAGACTTATCAAGTTTTTAAAAGAAGCAATTCAAAAACAAATAAACCCAAGATAAACTGAGACATTATTTAAAATTTTCTGTATAAAAACATGGCATCTACATGTCACTAAAGATTAGCCACCCGGTTATACCCCACTTTCCCCTACCATGCAAAAAGTGAGAATTTAACTTCCAGATGACACTCTGATTTCTTTTTTTTATCTTGTCTAAGGAGCTAGGAAGGCACAGAAAAATAGTTTCCTTGCAGAGATGGTTTTATGTCAAAGAGTATTTTGCTGTGATTTTCTACCTCACAAAGCAAGGTATGTAAATCAACATGATGGGGAAACGTGCAAGGAAGTTATGTTAAAAATAAAGACATACTGAGAACAAGGGTGATAAAGAAGCAATAAGGTATAAAAGAAAACTTTTGATCTAAAGAAAGAGCTCTAAATAAGTATTTTGTAAACGGCTATAGCTGCTGACAGTGTATAGTAATTAGGATAATTTTAGGGTTCTTAAATTAGGTTCTATACACCATAATTTAGTTATTAAACTAAAACTTCTTTATTATTATTTTATCTGCAGAAATCTGTATGTCTAGTTACAAAATTTTGTTCTGAATACTTATAAAGTTGACTTTTTATGATGAAAATTATAAAAAAATCTTTTTTTAAAACTTTTTTATGTGGAATTGACAAATGTTCATTTTTGGAACATTTAAGATTCATCCATTGTGACAATATTTACATATGTTTCAAACCTTTCAAGTAGGGACTGATTTATGTTACATAAGTTTTTAATACATAAAACATATGTATGGATGTTTTTGATTTTTCACATCGGAATTGGGGGATGTTTATATTTTGTAATACAATATCATTTGTGTTTACAGGGGTGACAGTCAATGCCGACGGTTGCCAAAGGGCCAAGGGGTCGGAGTGCGAGCATCGCTGCGGCAAGGAGTTGGACCCAGTTTGTGGAACGGACGGCCGAACATACCTGAACCGCTGCATGCTCCAAGTTGAGATCTGTAGGTGAGAAACTTATCATTTTAAAGTATTGGTTTTTCTTAAAAGTTTTTTTCTGATATATCTCTTAGGTAAGAGTTAGGTTTTCAATGTAGCCTAAGTTATAGCTTTTCGAATTTTCCCAAGCTAAGGCACAGTTCCTTGGTTATAAAATATATAAAAAAATAATTAACGTAATATGGGATATGCTGATTTGCGGCCTGACTAGTGTGTCTGGTCAAAATCAGTTGCTATCGTAACATCTTTTTTACAATACCATACCGTACTACACTGATGTCCGCCACCAAATGTCATTTAAAAACCATACGCAGAGTTTTGCAGCCCTGGATCCGAAATTTAATCATCTTTACTTTTCTGATGACTATTGAGGCATTGTACTATAGCATACAGGAGTAAAAAGTTGAGTTTACGAATAAAAAAATTAAATTTCTATCAATAAGTTATGTATTTGTAAATGTTTTTAGTACGGTATGGTGAAAAATATGGCTTACACCTTTGCCAAAAGGGGTTTTTAGTACTCTTAACTCTCAACTACATAACTCTCACCCTTGGTCAAAACACTTTTTTGGGGAGTTTAGACAATATAAATATTAGTATCAACTTCTCAGAAATATAACTATGCAGTAAATATAGATTTTCTAAATATCACGAGGATGAGAAACCTTAGTGAAGTAAAAACGATTTACTTTATCTGGCTGTGTTTGAACTAACTGTATTTGGTGGCGGCTGATGAGTGGTTACCATACTTATATCTTCCCCCAAGGGCCGGGGAGAGGGGAGAGCAGCGGGCCCTCCCCCGGCTTCCCCCTGATAACCTGAGTACTGTCACTAGTAAAAAGTCACTGAAATAGTAAGAAAATTGTTTTTGTTCTTATAAAGTATGTTGACAAAAACTTGAATGATAAAATTATAAAATGATAATCTAATGATGAAATTTAGCATGCCAGTCAATGGGGAAAGTGTAATAAGTTACGAATAATGCTGACAGCCAGGAAAAAAATAATAATGTTTCTTTACTGATAGTGGTACTTGTCATACATACTATTATTTCCTTTATTTCCTGAATCTGACGGGCCATAGACAGCCTTAATTGGTTTGATTTTTGAGCTTCTTTTGAACATGGTTATACCTCTGGAATGCCTAAAAATGCCACTTCGGAGTTCTAATTTTTCAAAATTATCTGGGGAAGCACTCCAAGACCCCCCTGTTGACTGGAGGTATTCCATACCCCTCAGTTAATTATTCCATGCAAAGATGTTACCAACTAGAAAAGTTATTTGTCAGAAGGCCTCTCCTCATTACAGGTGTTTTTATTAAACTCAATTATAAGCATCAGAGACATTAGAATATATGCTTAGATTTCCTCAACAAGACTGTTCATATTCCAGGATTTTATTGATTGTAATAGTGTTTACAGAATGATTTTTCCCATTGTGCTTTAATCTTACTGATTTTTCTTGAATTCATTCATTTGCATGATTTCCCATGGTTTAATAACATTAAAACAATGTAAGATGTAGCATATACACATATAAATAACACATATGTGTTTATAGGCCTAAATGTCTTCTCAGCTTGTCCTTATTTATGTATTGTACTATATGTATTTATTTACTATTGGCCAGGGCCGGCTCAACCATACAGGCAAACTAGGCAATCGGTTTGGGTCCGAGGCCTAAAAGGTGCCCTTGTAATCTAGACGAGCGCCCCGATTAGTGACAAAGAGTACCCACAATTGGCGGTGAAGAATACTTAATAATATTTATTAGGTTACGATACCTTTCCGTCTTCAATCCATGTGATTTGTCTAGATGACTAGTTTCAGGACTGGTATCCTATTATCAAATCTGTTGTCAAGAGTTAAAAGTTAAAAAACACTGTCATTTTTGTCAATTTTAAAAAGTACATAACACTTAACACACAACACGGAAATGACGAACGAACAAAAAGAAACATTTAAACCGCGATCACACGTGTGGCCGGCCAAAGACAAGTCCAGACTGAATAAAGGTAAAGTATACCCTCTATCGACAAGTGCACCGATTGGTGATAAAAAGCGCCCTCTATCGACAATTAAATTTCTCACAATCTTAGGAGATTATCCCTCATTGGCAGCGGCCGTAGCTCAGTGGTAGAGCTCTGGGTTATCACCCAGCGGGCCCGGGTTCAAATCCCGGCTCGGGGACAAAAAGATCGGTAGGCCGCTCCCGTGGTTCGGAAGTCACGTTAAGCCGTTGGTCCACCTGCATAGAAAACAAAAAAGTGCAGGCATTTCAGGCGAGGAGAACTATCAGTTAATTGCTGATCTCCCTCCACTAAAAGCCATACGATAATTATTTTTATTTTACTCATGGTGATTTGCCCCTGAACTGGTTGAATATATATTATGGTTTTAAATTACCTTATTCGTCTCCAGTTCTTGTGGTTGGGTTAAGCTACAACCCAAGTTTCGACGCTAACATTGCGTCATTTTCAAGTAGATCGTCAAGGTTGAAAGCAGTCACATTTTCGGTCGGGAAGACGTCGTCATTGATAAAATGTACAAAAAAGGCATCCGAAACACGCACACACACATTTTGACAGACTTCGCCTTTTTTGTACATTTTATCAATGACGACGTCTTCCCGACCGAAAATGTGACTGCTTTCAACCTTGACGATCTACTTGAAAATGACGCAATGTTAGCGTCGAAACCTGGGTTGTAGCTTAACTCAACCACAAGAACTGGAGACGAATAAGGTAATTTAAAACCATAATATAATTATTTTTATCCCTCATTGTGCTAAAAAGCACCTCCTATTGGTGGTAAAACACGGTAAATAGCGCCCTCGACTGGCATTGAAGAGATCCCTTAGTTGGCAGTGGTTTAATCCTTCTTGTCTTAACCCTTACTTTAGCAACAACAAGAATTAATTGTTGTGCAAATTTGGTTGACAGTACATGGCAAATACTAAGTATAAATTTCAAGTGCTTTATTTAAAAATAAATTGTTGGTAAAACTATTTTTTTTTATTAATTTTTCCTGTAACAAATGGTTAACATTTTTGGGAAGAGGAGGTTAGGTGCCTATTGACCCATTTGCATAGTTCACCAGAAAACCTAAATAAAATAAAATAAAAAATTCTTTTATCACCATTACTGTGTACAAACAAGCATCGCATGCGTCTTGTACGTTAAAATTGACTTAACTAATACAATAAAATAATATCCTTAAGGTTGTGCATGCAAAAACTTTTTTTCCATTTTTTTTACCTCAAATTACTTTTTATGTTGCCTCTATGATATATGGTACAATTTTTGTTTTTAATGTTGTACAACTTCTTTAAGGGCTATAGAGGGCAATATTGGTTGTGGTAAAGTTTTATTAAAGTGATCTGGATAGAACCAAGGATGCATTGTGTTGGTTGGTTTGCAATGATGAAACTGGAGATAAAGTACTGTAACAGCTTGATGAGTGGCAGGTGTAGGTGATAAAGCCTCATGTATAAAACAATGAAACCACACATTCTGGTTTGCTTCCCTGAGTCCCTCTATTCAAGACATTAATAACTGCTTTCTAACCTAGAGTCCGGCTAATGGCTTCAAGGGCCATAAAAACGCCTAATTAGTTGTCTATGTATAAATAAAAAATATATCTTCCTTCACTAAAAGAAGTTAGGAGTTAGGAGTTATTTGTCATTGGTTTAGCAGCATTGTACTATTGCCATTGTTTATATACACTAATATGAATAGACCTCAAAGCATAGTTGTATTTAAAACCGATTTACGGTAGTGGGATCTCTTGTGGTGTACGTGAAGTACAAATGACATGACTAGTAAATCAGTTATCCCACTCTTATTTTACCAGCATGAAACATTAATTGACAATTCTGTTAATGTTGTGATGAAACCTAATATGTTTTGACAGCTGTGCAATACAAGCTAGATATAAAATTGTCAGATTAGTTTTTGGTATTTTTTGGTATTGTTTTGGCTTTCTTAGTATTTATGTATCATTTTACAGTTTAACCGGACCAAAGTAGTCTTTATCACAGTATTTTAGTTTAGTTTGCATTAACATTTTCTACTTAATTGATGGGCCTTTAATGCATATATGCCTACTGAATAATGTCATGTTTTATTCATTACAATTAAAGTACACTGAATTAATTGAAATCAGTACTGGTTTAGGTGTACTAAAACTTTGTCAGAATCAAGCCTCTGTGAAGTTAAATGAAGTAGACATTAGCGTAGATTGAAATACTAACCGTTTCGGCGTCATTTGTTGCAGGATAGGGATCGGCCTGTCCCACCTGGGACCTTGCAACAACATCTCTGCCCACCGAGAGAACTGCCCCGTCAACTGCGACCAGGCCCCGATGGATGGCCCTGTCTGTGGCTCAGACGGCAACGTCTACCACAACACCTGTCAGATGAAGCTTCTCACCTGCGGGTTAGCACATTCAGCAAGTCAGATAATATTTACTCTCAGGAAATAGTAGTTTTTATCACTAGGATGGGAAGTGATTTTTTTCTGTGTGCAATAGCCAAGCTAAGAAATTGCAACTAAGCACAGAAAAAAAAAAAACACTTTCAGTTAGAGTGATGAAAAACGTTTTATCATCATATCGCAAAAAATAAAAGTACTCACTAATTAAAAAATTAATTAACTAAAATTTCATTATATAGTTTAGTTTACGTTCAGTAGTTGACTTCCACCTTAGTTTTACACCAGCTTATATGTAAGTCAAATGAATGAAATGGCAAAATCTGGTAAATTTTCTGTTAAAAGGATACACCTTATAAGAGGTTTTACTCACTTTTTAAAAATTATGATATTGGCAAAACAAGAACTGTTAGAGTTTGAGTCTTTGTTTATTGTCATCTGTATTAGACATGGCTATCATTTAGGAATGGTATTTCATGGTATGGTAATTATTTACAGTCAATTTTACACAGTTACATTGATATTATGGCCGCTTTGTACAGTTCAGTTGTGTTTTATGTCTCATTTAATGTGGTTCAGGTACTGTTTAATCTGATGATTTCACTCGGTCTAAGTAATATTTACAGCCAATTAAATATGAAAGTACCAGATGGGCCAAACATTTTCTTCTCTGATATAAATAATTAGGTTTACAATATGCCCAGACTTTTTAGACACTTATTTTTCTATATCAATATTACTCAGATTTTATTTTGAAAATCATCATATTAAGTTGGGGTGGTATTTTAAAACTATAAAAGGACAAACTTATCCATTTGGCCACATGTCTCAAAAACCACAATTCAAAAGAGCACTTCTTGTATGAGTGTTTATACTTAATTTATATGAAAGGGAAAGTGAAGAAAATAAGCCCAAGTAGAAATGGCATTGTGCTACATAAGCCTTTTTGAAAAATACAAAACTGAACATTGAGCTTATGGGTCACAACTACATGGCAGTAGAAAAACAACAAAAGTAAACAAAAACCGGGGTATTTATCACTGGGAGGAATTTTAATAAAAATAATTGAATGCTACACATAATATGAGCAGACAGCTCTTCTGGGACGCCTCTGTTTAAAGCTAAGACCACCTGTCAGTATCTTTTACAATTAATTAAATGGTTACAACAATAAAAAAGTTCAAAGAAATAACACTTGTGAATTTTTTCAGCACTTGGGACTCTTGTGTCCTAGTTCTATAAACCTAAAACACCAATTGGCTAACATACTATCACAGTGTTATTTTATTTCTTTATGATGCTTTTGAGGCCTAAACAAGTTGGGTCATCATTGTTCTATAGATTTTACTATTGCTCTGTTGCAGCCAAGGAGTGGTACGAACATCCAAGAAGCACTGTCAAACGACGAGACACTGTCGTGAGTCGTGCTGGCGTGTTTCCAAGCCGACTTGTGGCTCGGACGGGCACATCTATTCCAACGCCTGCCGCATGAAGGCGAAAAACTGCGGGTAATGCCACACGGTAACCACTGTGTTGTGTTTGCTATAAATAATACAAAAGAAAGCACTAAGAATTATTGCCAAAGTGTCCCCTAGAACTTCTTGTAAAGATATTTTTCAAAAATTTTCAATCTTAACGTTTTATGACCATTATATATTGGAAATTGCATGTTGGGTGAAAAACAATCTATCCTCACTCAGTGATCATCCTGTCCATAATTATTACACAAGACATAGAGACAATATTAAACCAGTAAGGCACAGATTAGAAAAAATTCATTTGTCTCCTCAGTATTCAGGTCCAAAAATACACAACAAATTACCATTACATTTGAAAAATATTGAAAATTCTTTTAAATTCAGGACCACCCTGAGAGCCTGGTTGAAGACAAAAAATTTTTATTCAATTGCTGAATACTTAGATAGAGATATGAGTTCTGATTAAAGAAGTGAACTATTTTATAATTCATTATAAATTGTTTGGTTTATTTTAAGATATTTCTTATACTTGTATTGTTTTCTGTATTGTTCTGACTGTATGTCCTATCATTTGTATGATGTAATGACATGTAATAAATAAATAAATAAACGGTATCAGATAACTGACACATACTTTCTCCCAACAATATAAAAAAGGGTTAAAAGCTTCAAACATTAATGTCTTGATGGCTCAGTCGGATAGCTACCAGCTGAGGAGCGTGAGTTTGACTCTACGCGCGTCTGTGACTTATAACAACGTACTGCGTTTACCACTAAACGAAAAATTGAATTTTCTCCGCAACCACTTGACGTAGAGCAATAATTTAAAATACTGAATTATTTAGTTTTTTGAGCTTTATTTAATGGTGATAAGTAAAATTTATTTCAAGATAACAGCTATTTTGAAAATAAAAAAAATTGATTTTTTAAACACTTTTTACTGTATAACTTTTGAACGGGCATTTTCTCAGAGATGCGGGTGGTGTCATTTTATTCAGCACTTTAATCTTAATAATCCACAAAATTATAATCAAAATCGTTAGAGCCGTTTTTGAGAAATTTTGATTTTTCGCGTTTTTTGAGGGTTTTTGGGGGTAAACTACCCTTAAAAATAAAAAATTCAAAAAAATGAAAAAAACGCCTGGAATTATCGTTGGTTTGGACCTACATACCAAATTTCACCAAAATCGGACCATTGGGGCATTCTCTAGCTCTGTATACATCCAGACACACACACACACACACACACAGACATCACTCCGAAAACCACTTTTTTGGACTCAGGGGGAACCAAAATGGATAAATCCACCAACAACTCAAATTCGAAAATTTTGACGAAAACAATACTTTCTCCATATACTATGGTATAGGGGGAGAAAGTAAAAATAAAAATAAATAAATACTATCAGGTTAACCGAGATTTGCTCGTTGATTTAAATTTACTTTTGTTATAGTATCATAGTAATCAGGCTTTGAATTTACCAAAAACTAGGCCTACACCTTTTTACAGGTGACAATTGTCTTATAACCAAAATGCTTAAAAGTAGCATATTCTATTATTTTTATTTACCTTTTTATTGTTATTTTGTTGCCTTGATGGCAACTTATATAATAGTAGTTTTCATCACTAGGAGCAAAAGTGGGTCTTTTTGGTGTGCAATCGTGTTTTAAAATGAGGCGCAGCTTAGTTTTGTAATCATAATGCGGAATAAGACTTTTAATCGTTAAAAATATTAACCATAAAGTTGAATTTCCGAGGTTATATTTACAAAGTAAGTAATATTTAGCGTTTACATTTCTGTTATTTACGAACAATGTTCTTTATAATAGACTATCAAAATCCTGCACCTCACAATTTAATAAATGAATATTAAATTAATTAGCAAATAGATGACTTTTCCTAGGACCTAAAAAATATTCCAGCTGATTTTTCAGTAAGAGAACAAAAAACAGTCTGATTTTGTGTAGAATGATAAAAACAAATTTTTCAGAGGTTGGGGATGTTTCTAATAATAGTTTTCACCACTAGGAGCAAAAGTGGCTCTTTTTAGTGCGCAATTATGTTTTAAAAACGAGGCGCAGCCGAGTTGTTAAATCGATTAAGCACTAAAAAGACACTTTTGCTCCGAGTGATGAACAGTGTTTTTTATCATATCACAGAATTACACTTTTAATCGTTAAAAATATTAACTATAAAGTTTTAATTTTGAGGTTATGTTTACAAAGAAATCAGAAATCAGAAATCAGAATCTTTATTGCCGTTACAAGTAATACAAGCATGGCATCGTCAAACATATAAACAACAGAATTATTTACATTCAAAAGTTATGATTATATAAATATTCATTTACACTGTAAGGACTTAGCTTTAACAGATAATTTGTAAGTAATAGGCCTATGCAGTGTTTACATTTCTGTTATTTACAAACAATTCTTTGATATAACATTTGAATTTTACTATTGTGCATAGAAAATTAATAAATAAGACTTAGAAAACAGCTGATTTTTCAGTCCTAGGACAAAAAAGAAACGTTTTTAGTATATTATTGAGAGAAAGAAAAACAGGCTGATTTCGTGCAGAATAATAAAAACTTACTTTTTGGACCAAAATACTCTAAAATGCAAAGACTAAGCAAAATATAGGCCTACTTGCTTGATTTTGAGATTATGGTAAACACATTACCTCAGACACTGCACATGTATAGGATTCTCAAGCAGGTTTTAAATAAGTTGGATAAAAGAAAGTAAATCAGTTTATTTCTCTTGTTTATATTCCTACTGGAGTTCATTTTCCTTTTTTTAAGAGAAACAAAGTAGACTTTGAAAAGTTTCAACCAGAACTTCTATAAATTTTACACTACAGACAAGTGTCTGACCAGGTCAAATCTAAACCTTGTTAGATGTTTTTAGATCTAAATCTAGTATCCTCTAAAAGTGTATATATTATAACTGCAGAAGTTACACACAGATAGTTAATGATACTGCGACACTTGTCAGCTGTCGAGAGATTATTGCGATAAAGGAGACAAAAAAATTTGTTTGCAACAAGCAGAGGTTGAGTTTTGTTAACGTTTTGTACAGAAATTCTCTACTTTTTTCTGGAAAGCTGTTATGCCTATTTAATTTCTTTAAACAAAGATGTTTAATTTCATGCCTTTTATGTTCTTAAAAGAATTCACTCTTTTAAAAGAATTCACAAACAGTATTATCTGTTTATTTCTTTTATGCAACGAGTTGAGTAACTTGTGAAATATTTGAAGTAGTTTTTATAAGTTCAAGGTCATAACAACCACTCCAACACCAACATATAATTTTAGAACATAAATTTTGCTGGAGAAATCCTGTATGCAATCACTGCTACCAGTGAATCAGTAATGACAGAGCATTGCGTCATACATGTTGCAACTCATGTCCTATACTTGCCAAGTAGAATCTGAAAGCAGAGTTTCTAGATTGAAATAAAAATTATAAACAATCATCATTTAAGTCGTGATAAAATATTTTAGAAAATAGGTTTTTAACTGAGCAACGTTTGAATCTTAACTAGGTTCGTTGTCCTCTATTCCTTAAATAAATTGTACGTCTATAAAAATAATGAATTTTCAATCTTTCTCGTGCACTTAATAAAATTGGAAGAGAATATTGTAAGCAGAGACTAATGTAGACCAACAAAACGAGATTTTTTTTCTTTATAAAGTGTAAATATTGTTAAAGTGAAGTCAACAATTTCATAAGTATAAAAAATATTATATATAGTTTTTAGCTTTTTCATATTTATATTTTTTATTTGTTTTAATTTATTTTAGTACTTGTATTGATTTAGTTGTATGAAGAGCTTAAAAATAAAGTTCTATATGTAGCAAACTAAATTTGCTTTATAGAAAACACAAATATAATGTCATCACGAATAAAAATTAGGTGAACGTTGAACAAAGTGATATTTATATATTTCTAGCAATTTGACATGCCTGAATTCTCCATACATTCGAGATTAAAAACATCGTTTTCTAGCTCTTTTGATTGTAAATTTATTTTTATTGTTTTCTTTTTAGGTGTTATATGAATAATACCCCAGCATTTTTCAGTTATTGAAAATATTTTTTAGCACCAAAAGGATTAACTAGCTTTAGAAAAATGATGTTTTGTTCTAATGTGTTTTAAAATTATTTATAGGCTTAAAATGTCCTGTCCATTTTGTCACACTTGTTATTACATTACCTCATCGCAGGGGTGATAATCACACTTGTCTGTTGCAGGAAGCATGTGTACGAGGTGCCAATGGCGTTCTGCGTGTCGCAGGAGCGAGCGCCAGGCGCAGCCGCCGCGTGCCCCACCTCGTGTGCAGGCGAGCGCGAGCGCCTCACCTGCGGTTCCGACGGGAACATTTATCGCAGCGAGTGCGAGCTCAAGATGCTCAATTGCGGGTGAGCAACTCACAATTGCTTATCCCTCTGTGCCTTTTGATAATGGAATTTAATCAACAATTATGGTTTTCACTTGCTGAGTCAGTGACCTAGGTTCTTTTTCATATTATTGATTTTTCCTAAATAATGTCTTAACAAGCTGAATTTTCATCCAAATATCTTATGTAGGCTCCAGAATAAGATCATGGTCCAAACAGTATGTTCAAAAGTCCATATTTAAATGCCCCCCGCTGAGCAGCAGACCTGCGTACTCAGCGAATTTCCAAATTAGTAATATTAATTTTGACAAGATGAACGTAAAAACCAAATATCATCACATGCTCATAAATAGGGAAATAAATGTCTATTCTCCTTATGATATAGGGAAAGAGTATGCAGGTATGCTGCCATTGGGAACACTAAAAGTAGGTTTTTAGCATAAATTTTTTTTTATTTCGTCTATATGAAGCCATATACTAAGTTTCATCAATATCTGTCCATTGCTAAAGGAGTTTGCCTATTCTCCATATGATTAACATGGGAAAAGAGTATGCAGGTTTGCTGCCATGATAAGCACAAATACCAAGATTTTTTTTTATCATAAATGGATAAATCTCAACCAATTGAAGCTGAATACCAAGTTTCATCCAAAATATTGATTAATACAGTACACTCTCGTTCATCGGACTCGGCGACATCGGAACTCCGCTTCATCGGAACTGAAAATCTGGACATTATTAATTTTTTTTCTTACGAAATAAATAATTTTTCCGTTTTAGCGCCTTCAATTTTCATTCGTTCTATCCGCACAACAGTGAAGTATTACATTTTGCATCAAAAGTCATCAGTCGTTTTCCGTAATCTGTACCCATCGATGTGATTTACGAGGCCGTGGAGGGGGCAGGAAGTGAACAATACATCCGCTTTGACCGCTTCTCAAACTGTCATTCAGTCTGTCTCGCGTCGCGACTGCACCTGTGTTACGTGGAAGTCAGTTGACTGCTGGAATATGAATATGGAATATGAGAATAAAGATTTTCGATCTTTATTTCCTGCGTTGTTTTTATTCCTATAGGTTCATTGTTACCATGTTCAAAGTTTGAGTGCCTTATTTTCATCAAATCTATTGTGTTATCTTAAAAACAAGAGTGAATACAATCATGATAGGTCACCGTACGGGCGGAAATGATGACTCACGACGGACTCCGCTTCATCGGAATTTTTTGACATCCGAACCGGCTGTCCGCCACATTAGTTCCGATGAACGAGAGTGTACTGTAAGTGAAATATTAACACATCCTTATTCTCCATAAGATTAACATTGGAGCTCCAAAATACAATGTACTGTCTTAAGACTTGTTAATATCTCAGTAACCAATAGAGATAGAGCAAAGCTTCAAAGTATTAAATTGTGTGTTTTTTTAAGCTAAATCCAATGGTCAAACTAAAAATTTTAAATTATTAAAAATAACATATGGAAAATGCAAAAAACCCATTTTTGTGGTACAAAACCCCTCAAAATTACCCCTTCCGGTAGGTCGATACGTCTGGTTTACGAACTCAACCGAATAAACATAGGATTACACATCTCTACCAAATTTGGTGTCGATCGGACCATTTTTACGAGAGTTATCGTGTCTAGGGACACATACATACATACATACATACATACATACATACATACATACATATTTATATATATTTTAATGACTATTGTTTTTGGTCTCTGGGCACCTAAATACGAAAAAGTAACATGGTCCCGGGCTTAGGTCTTACCATGAGACCTACGGTAATAGCTTATTCCCTATGGGAAATTCGCAAAAAAAAAAAAAAAAAAAAAAAATAGTACAGTAGAAGTTTAATTATTGTAAGTCCAGCTATCAGAGCTGCAAGGTTAACTGAGGCAAATTTCAAAATTATAATATTAAAAGAATTTATACAATGTTGGAATATTTTTACAAATGAGTGTAGGCATAAAATTAATGACGATACTGATAAAAGAAGCCCACTTTGAATTTCAGTCAAGGGGTTTTCAGAGTTTGTTTGTGACATTCTGGTCTTTGTTCTCATCTCAGTCTACGCTGGGAGTCAGTCCTAGCCAATCTGCTGTGCATTTCAGTATCATTATCAGTGCCTTGCTTAACACGTTTGCGGCGGCATGGGAGCGATCGCTCCCCCGCGGAACCCTAATGCCATCCTGATGGGTGCGATCGCTCAAAAGCTGCACTGCTTTACAATATGATTTATTTTTAAGCGAGGATCTGAGCTAGAAATCTGAAACTTTTCACAGCAATGCTCAATAGTATAATGTATTTCGGGACCACGTGGGTTTTTAATGGGCAGTGCTGCTGCTACGGCGGGGTGACGAAATTATTACTTTTAGGATGTGACGAGGTTCGAGCAAAATCCTCGCAGCCGCGAACGTGTTAAGTGTTTGAGATGAGTGATAATTGTAAAAAAGTGGTAACATCCTTGTAAATGATAAAGCAAGAATGAAATGCAATTTAAAGGTTGTTTTGGAGGGTAAAATTTCTTTATGTAGTTTCAATTTATTTTGTGATTGATTTTCATGTCGTTTCCTTGCCCTTTGTATAATAAGGGTTTTTGTTATCTGAAGTAGCTCCGGTTCCATTTAGACGGGATAATCAGACTTCTATTTCGTTAAAAACCAGCACGTTTGCACTAGGATTTTTCCTGTGCGAGTTGAAGCTGGTTCCATGACTAAGGGAAATCCGGTTTTCGTCCTATAGCCCTTCAAAGTGGCTACCTTATTCTTATGGAGATTTTTTTGTAGCTATGAAATTGAACAAAAAAAAAAAAAAAAAAAAAAAAAAAAAAACTGATGATTGTAGAAATAAACCACTGTGTAACAAAATTAATTTGTTGTTTATTAAATTTAAACCAGAATGCTACAGTAATCTTTGTCCTGGCGAGTGAGCTAAGCGAACAACTCGATGTGGGGGATAGTGAGCGGGAGCTAACAAGTTCACCCAACAAATGTTCAGCCCCCTGTACAAAGATTTAATTTGTGTATTCGATACAAAATATTTTTCTGCGAAAACATCTCTCTTAATGCATGTAATTTAATTATTGTGACCATGATAGTAAAAAATAAAAACCCAACTACTTTCTTAGGTTAATGTCAAAGAGGGCTGTCAAAAAAGTAGACATAGAAAAGTGCCGAGGAAAGTTGATCAAGTGCAGCAAACAGTCTTGTCCTGACAACCCGGTGGACCCGGTTTGTGGAAGTGATGCCAAGACGTACAACAGCATGTGCCATCTACAGGCCGCCACCTGCATGTGAGTTACACTAGGTTTACTTGAATGTCAGCCATTTTACTATAGCCAGTAACCACTAGGCTACTATTTTCAGTTAATAACAAATTAATAAAGTGACTTAATTTTTATAACCTAACTTTTTAAGCAATGTAAACAATTTGTTTGGGAAACAGCAATGTGTTAGGTTTTCTCAAAAGAATTGTTTAAAGCATAGTGAGACAAGAATAAGAATGTTAGTATAATAAAAGATAATAGAACAATAAATAATAGGGCCTAATATGATAATATAATAATAAAGTTAAAGAATAAGAATACTACAAGGTATAAGAATGGAATATGATTCCTATTAACCTGATAAACATCCTCACTAACTTTGTAAAAATGTGAATAAAGTATGATGAATTAAATTAATTAAATCAATTTTACTTATCACTTTAATTTGATAAATAGCAAATTTTCTTAGTCAATAGATTTAAAAATCAAAATAAACAAACATACTCTAACTGGATCTTCACCTTATGTCCCACATTTTTATAAATTTATCTCTCAGAGAAACTCATCGAGTCATCAGTTTAAAAAGTGTAAAATAAAATCCCTTTAGGTGGAGAGTTTTTCAATTCATGGGATGTGTGACACATCTAGACAAGACATTAGGATCTTTTTTATTTGTTAGGTATAGTGAAAATTATAATAAAATAAAACATAAATCATGATAAATAACTCATTTAGGAGTACAGCAGCCGCAAGTCATACTGCAGCAATAATAATTTTGAAGGGCATGATGCAATTTTTTTAAAGTTTTGTAATGTTGGTAGGAAGGGCGTTCAGTTGGCGCACATGGGCAAGTGTGCAGCGCTACTTGAGCCCGAGAACTGCCCTGAGGAATGTGACGCTGACGAAGTCTCCCCGACTTGCGGCTCCGACGGAAATGTCTACAGGTAAAATTAATTCACTATGAAAAATTACAGGGTTTGAATTAGCTTGATTACCTTATGAGTCTGTCATGTACCAAAATCTGTTGTGGCAAATAAGCTAGGTATTTCTGGCCAGATAGAAAAAAATATTGTTTAGGCAAGTTTACTGTCACTCTCAATTTTCCAATATTATTTATTAAAATTATAGTACTGTATCAGTAAAAAAGTGGAAAAGTAAAAAAAAACAAAAAAAAAATTATAGAAGAATGTGGTATTCACTATTTGACTAACTATTCTAAAAATGCAGATTTTGAGATTGGTATTTGCCACCTTGTAACCTGTTTCTAACAAATTGACTTACTGTAGTCTGATCATTGAATACCAATATTATAAGTCCTATGTATCATTGAGTATAGGTTGTGAGTAAACAAGTCTTGCATTATTTATGAACTTGTCCTATTCTGGAATCTTGCCAAACCGAGTAAGGTCTGGTCCCAATTAGTATGGAAAAGACTGCTGTGTTGGGGTTATTTTGGGGACACCTCCACCCCTACACATATCAGTTATAAGAGTTTTTATTCTACTTAAGTTGAATATCTCACTGTAAGTACATTATAACAATGCAATTAACATTTTTTTTTTGTAAAAATATTGTTTTTTTTATTTCTTGGTACATTCATAGCAAGCAATTAGTGGAGAATATTTTTTATACTTGATCCCATACATAACAACTGACCCCTTAAATTGACCCCTTCTTTGTTTAAACATCATGATTAAATGGTATTTACGAGATGGTGCAAAGCTGATGGCACGTTTGTGTGGCAGGTCGTACTGTGAGCTCAAGAAGGCGACGTGTGGCCAGCGGGTGGTGGCAGTGCCGCTTCACCACTGTGCCACGACCGCGGCCTGTAACCAGGAGTGCGGTGACGAACGCAACTTCGTCTGTGGCTCCGACAACAAGTTCTACAGGAACGAGTGTCAGATGAAGCGGGATAACTGTGGGTAAGTGCCTATCTTCTGGACTTGCATCAGAAGCAGTTTTTCACGTAGTAGTGTGTTTTGAAAGAAAGTTTAGAAGATTTTCCGTACCAGTGTTTTGGACAACTAGTTCAAAAAATCCGAGTGCATTTGGAAGTAAGTAAATTTTCCATTGTCATTGAGATGAGTTATCTCTATATTTTCTTACCCTAATGAGCTTTGTTTTTGCTAATTTTAAGTGTCTAATTAATGTTCCACTTAAATGAGGTTCAAGAACTGAAAATAACTGACAAATTAGAAGCAGAAATTAACATTGTAGTCCTCGTTAACCCTCTAACCTCAGGAAGTAATGTATTCCCTCATGGAACATGCTTTAATAATCAAGCTAAAATTTAAGGGGATAAAACGTAAGAATTCTTTATTTGTAATCAAGAAAATATACTCCAGATAACTAGTCTGTTTTATCCTAGGTCTAGATTTAGCTGATGTGTATGATTGAGAGTCAACTGTAGTTAAAATAACAAAACATGACAATGATGATGAAATACATAACTGTCGACTGTTGTAGCACAGTTTTCCAAGCTAATGTACCTGATAAGGGAAAAATTCAAACATGGTACGGGGCTAGAAGCCTCTTAGGATTTTACATTCAAAACTGCTATTTTACATAATAGTTGTATAATCAAAGGAGATATAGAGTGATGCCCATGTTAGTGTTCCTTGAAGCAATAGAGAGAATTTACAGAAGATTGTCTTTCCCTTTTATCTCCCCTCCTGAACACTATCTACACTTATCATATGTTATTGCAGAATTCATATTGTCTTTCATCTTTCAAGTTGAATCTCTCCTCTTTTTCTTGTGAATTTGGGGAGCACTCAAGTTGATGTGGGGTGATGTTATGTCACTCTTAGAGATTGGTACATGAAACTGATTAAGCACAATTTGTATGTTTTTCTGACTCCAGTTTGCCTAAGCTTTGTCTCCACCCTGCTGGACTGCAATCCTCATTCCAGAAGGGTGGTCACTGCTTGGCCGAAGTAAAACCACAATGACCCTGCATGACCAGGGGGAGCGGCATAGGCATGGTTTCATAGCTGGTACCTTGCCGACAACCCCATCCGAGGGGAACTGTAGGTGTGGTGACTGCATCCCCAGACCATAGGGGTCATAAGCTAGACACTAGCAGTGCAATGATGCCATACCCATCCCCGTGTGTGTCCGCCATCCTCGGACGCTGCGTCATGGAGACGGTTATAAAATCCAAGCAAATGTTTAAAAACCCCTTAAAAACAACTTTGAGGAGATTTCCTTTTTAGGTAGCTATTTAAAAAATAAATTGATCATAAATTACTATTCTCCAGGAAGCACGTGTTTGTGGTGCCAATGAAGCGGTGTCTGCAAGGATTCCAGTTCAAGGGATGTAACCGCATCTGCCCAACTATATATGACCCAATCTGTGGAACAGACAACAAAACCTACTCCAACGACTGTTTCCTGGAGATGGAGAACTGCAGATCACGAGCACTTGTGTCCAAACAGCATCACGGCATCTGCGGGGAGCCCGTGGATGAACCCAAGAACTATCTTTATTGACAACAGCCGCCATGTGACGCTTAGTAGAGAGACAGTGTTGTGTAGAAGCAGCGAACTCAATCGTTGCGGTGGTTTAATATATATACTCATATTGAGTGTTCAGGAGTAAACTCGTATATACAGTAAAAGCCATAAGTTGGTATGAAATTAGGAGCAATATTTACAATGTTATAAGTAAATATTTAGAATTCATTATGTATCATCAGTCATTTTGAAATGTCACTTTTAGTTTTCAGTAATCGTGTTGGTAAAAAATGTGTAACATCTCAAATAACAGCCGAATAAAAATGTTTACAATTAGGTATCACTGTATAAAACTAAAATAATTAATTTATTATTAAAGTAAAATTTAAAAAGGCATTTTTAATAATTTTAGGAAATATAAAGCGGTTTTGATGCAATTAAAATGTCTTTGAATGTATTTGAGAACTTACAGTACACTAGTCAATTTGGATTGGTAGTGTTAAAACGTATAAACTACTTGAAATTAAGATCAGAATTGAGGTAAAGAACCTGACTTGAAAGTAAAATGTTCTTTGGAAATGATTTGCTTGGTAGGTTTACCAATTCCTTAACGTTTGCCATCAGTTACAGTTGATTACAGTCAATTAGAGTTATGGAGGATTTCCTCAAATTTTATTATAACTTAAATATTGCAATATTTTTAATCTTTAAAAAAAAATTCTCATGTGTGTTACTTTAAGTATGAAACTCATTTTTATTTTAAAATTTGACACAAATCCTGCCAGTAATTTTGAAATTGTTCAAAAATTATTTTATGATTCTCAATACCTGACCACCAAATGTATTTTGGACTTTCCAGTAAAGAATTTAATTAGAATGAAAATATTTAATTAAAATAATTTCGAAGCTTTGAGATTTTCAAGTTTTTTTTACAACTTTTAAGTGGAAAAATACAGTACTGGCATTTGACTTTTACATATTTCACTGGGTACTAATACAACACGTTTACGTTTTAGACAAAATTGAACATATTATTGTAGATTTTAACTTTAACATCATCCTAAGGTTAAGTAGCTTTCCTATCAGCTCCTCTTGTTGTTAAATATTATAATATATTTAATATACAAAAAATTAACACATTATGTAAATATTTTAATATTATTTAAGTGATATAGTTTTGTTTTTGTACGTTTACATTCAGTTCTCTTAATTAGTGTAGACAATTGCATTGGTAAAATTTTTATCTTCAAATATCATAACTTTGTGTTCATGTTTAAATAAGAATGAGAAAACTCCTTAGATTTAGGTTTTATAGTTTCCAGTCATTTAGTTTAAGGTATTTATATCTTTTTTGTGTTTGATTTGTGTAATACTAATATAAATAGTAAAATTACACGCATAGATTCTTTAGTTATACTTTTGTGTCAATCAAACTCAGAACTATTGGCCTAAGATTGCCGTTATAGGTTAATAACTATGTAAATTATCATATTTATTACTTATGAATATTCAGTGTGTATTGTAATGTGTATTTATACAAATTATAAAGCAATTTAATCTATTACATTTCATCAATATCTAAAATACCCTAAAATTTAAGTGATACTGCAATCTTTCTCATCATGTTGTAAATCTGTTTAGCGGCTGGAAGGATTAAAATTTTGAAAATTTACAAATTACGTCAAAGTTAAAGTTAATTTGTCAATTAACACTAAATCTGTTTAGTGTTTACCTTTAGCTTCTTTCTCAATCCATACTTAGTAAACTATTTCTCAATGATCTCTAGGCGCTAACTCATGAATTATGTGTCAACTTATCTGACCAAGTCCCCTACACTAATAAATTGTTGACAGTTAAACAATTGAAATGAAGATGAAAGGATCATCAAAACTCATTTGTACAATTTATACTTTTATTTTGTATTTTACATGATTCTCAAATGATATTGGTTTCGGGGAGTTAGACAGGGGTGTCAATGCACACATGGGATTGGTAATATATATACATATAACCGATATTAGTTCCTACACACCGATTTCACAATTTGCAGAGTCTTGTTTTAAAACCTCCTACGTTGTTAAAAAGCGGTAAAACATAGTGGCAAAATTAAACCGTAAAATACAACACGCTTTCAACATTTTAAACTATGTTTAAAAAACATTTTTCTCTTTAGTAGGCCATTTTGATTATTCTAAAGTAAGATGAATCACTAATCTTACTTATTTATATGATACACACAAGTTGCCAGCAGCAAAGGCTATGGTAGGTTGTCTCAGCGGCAATCCCTATTTGCAAAAGCAGAGTGAAAAGAAAAGGCAATGAATGAGAGATAAACATTTAAATTTTTATAAAAACAAACATTCATGTGAAATTTTTCAAGTTAACAGCAAGCCTGAGTTTTTAATTAGATGAAATGTATAAAAACAAACATTTACATTAACAGATTACAGTCTCCAACATAAATATAATAAAAATACATTTTCTAGATAGTTAAAAATTAGATTCAATAAATAACAGTTATTTTTAAAACGCAAACAATTAACAATACCTCTTTAAGCCCTTACTGATGTTACACAAAATGAATAATTTTAAATTATGGATCTGATCAAGACCTGAGTTGGTAATTATAATAAATAATCATTCATAGAAACCCAAAAATATGAACAAAGTTAGTTACAAAGCTGCAAACTTAACAGGTACAGAAGTGGAAGAAGTAATACAAAGTGTTTTCTTCAACTCCAGTTTCACTCGTACGAATATCTTAGAATGACTGTTGAATGGAATTAAAATTTAAGCTTTTAAAAAGAAAACATTTTGAAATAAATGTAAATTGCATTAAACTGTTCAAGTTAGTTATAATAAAATTAAAAACAAAATCTTTTAAACAATTGAAATGCAATACTCATTGATATCGATCACCTAACTGATCTAAATAGGTAAATCACTAAAATTTTGATGAATGTAGGTATGAAAATATTTTTAGGCCTAAAACATGGTCCCAAAAAACGTCAAACTGAATGAAATGTGATAAAAAATTTTTGTTTATTTTTAAATAAGGAACAATTTTATTCTGTTTCAATGAACTTACTTGAATACTTACTTTAACTTACGATTGATTTAAGTTCTCTCAATCAATAGTTTTGGAAAATAAAAATTGCTTGTCTTGTGTTCCTAATTGTTTAAAATCAATAAAATTTATTTTTATAAAGTTCGTTAAAATAATTGCAGTCAAGTTTTATGCAGATTTTAAGAAGAATAAAAAAGAAGTCTATTTATTAATTACGAGAAAAGATGCTAGAAGGGTGAAAGCTGTAAAATTAATGTAGCTGTTAAATTCTTGCCTGGCAAGTGTGTCAACCAGTTCATGGCTGACTGAAATGCTATATTATGGTGTTGCACCTTTTTTGGATGGACATAACATGTGAGAGTCTTTCACAATGATTCATATACATGTATCCTCTTTTTAACAGTTGTTTTTTATATGAAATTTGGCCTTACAATTTTAAAGAGTGAATTAAAAAAAAAACCATAACACTTAAAAGGACAAAACAATACTTATAAAATAAAGCAACTTAGCACAGAAGAGGCAGTTAGTATCTAGTAGATTTCTACCAACAAAAATAGTTAAACAACAAACATAACACTACAAATAGTCACATTTTGTACTTATTGATAAAATTAACCATGAAATCAACAATTGATCCCAGTAGCCGCCAGGGCTAGGGACTGACTACACCACAACAAAGTTTAATCTAGCTTGAAATGAATACTTACAAATTGTCTATACAAACTCTTGTTGCAAACAATTAATTTGATTCATTGATATATTTTTTTAAAGTATTTTTATGCCTTTCAATATTTTTTGTGTTTTAAAGTTACTCTTGCAACAAACACCTGCTGTTCGTATTGCTTCCTTCTTAGTAAATAAAGTTTTTTTGTCCAATTTCAAATCATAAAATTTAGGAAAAAAATATTACTTTTACTATAACCCTCGCCACGTAGCTTGACGAATGCACTACTAAATTATTGGATAAATTATTCGATTATCAGCTGTTCTATGTAAATGTGCATGTAACATGACGTAATCCTGAAGTTCTTTGACTTTTTTATCATGTGATGCGGTAGGCCTATTTTAAGTTTTTTATCTTAATATGACGTGTTATTCCTTTAAAAAAGACACCGAACAAATGGATAAAGACATCATGCGCTTGTTATTCATTTTAGTAACAAATCCATAAAAAATTATTTTAACTTTAAAAAATTTCAAATAAGATTGCACTATAGCTTTGGGCAGTACGTAATTGTTAAGCGATAGTCTTTTTATTAACGAATTTCTGATTAAAATTCGGATACATAAATTGTCCTTTAAAATTTCTGGTGATGACCTGAATTGCACCCGTACCAGCCACTTGCTCATAGGCTGAAATGTAAAACAAGAAGGGAAACTGCTTCAACGCTCAAAAATCCAGTACCGGTACTTTCTTTTTATCCCATTTTAGCAATAAAAGGACAAACTAACTTAAGGGTGATTGTTAGTAGGAGGTTTAAATAATCCATTAGTTTTTTAATTACTTAATAAGTCACAAGATAGTTGAGAGTCATGAAAATTTTTAAAAATGGGTAGAGATGTGAAGAGCAAACATTCCAAGCTAGATAAAGTCTCCTTAAACACCATAGTTCAGCAGGGTACATGCTTCTCCTCTCACATTACTTGGTATAAATATATATCCTATAACTAAATGAAACATTATGAAAATTAAATATTTATTTTATTTAAAACATTTCATATAATATATATCATGAATAAAGTCAGTACGGCCAGCGTCCTGTGAATCCATCAAATAAGATTAACGAACTAGATATTTTCAGTCCCGTCTTGAACACTGAACCTTTTCATGCTACAAAGCTCTAGTATACATTTATGAAAATATTCGCTAAGTCCGTAATCACTCGAATCTCCGAGTAAAATAATCTACTAGTGACTGAACACGAGATCTATGATAAATTCACACAAAACTAATCTCTCATTTCAACATAAAGATCTTTCATGAATGCCTGTTCGAGAGCATTTACGGTTTTACCGGGTGTAATAGTAAAATAAAAATACAACTCTATACAAGTAGATTTAAATGCCTTATTACTAATTTTTAACCTAACATAAACTTAATACTATCGAAATATTTCAAATAGGAAATTGATGTAATATTACTGTACTTAAAACTATCATGACAGAACCAGCTATCATTTCATTGCAAAATATTACATACACATTATATGTGCAACTAAATCACATTATGCGCTATACAACATTTAATGACAATCACTATAATAACTGTAGCATGAAAAGTTCAGCATCCTGATTCCGTTTTTACATTCTAAGCTAACGTATTGCTACAAATGATCTATCTCTGATTTTCTTTGAATAATCGAAAGAAAATAAATGTAGCCTTCTTAAATGATTACAGACTGATGAAAGAAAGCCGGCAATGTCAGCTCGAGTACGCAATCGTGATTGGGTGATCTTCTCGTACGCTCCACAGTGCAAAGTGCTTGGATGTTAACTGTACCGAAATAAATCGGCCGTAACAAAAATGTTAAACGTATCTCATAATATCTTTGGATTTTAATCAGCACCATCGAAGTGTATTCGTAGACATCATGAGCTACTTACATACATATGTACATGATTTTCGGAAACAATACAACATAATTCTGTAGTTTTCATTTAAAATTATTGACACAAATACATAAATGTCAATTTATTTTACATCGCTTAATTTATGGTTATTAAAAATATACTACTGGTTCGGTAACAGGTACACCTTGTAAAAATGTTTAAAAATTGACTTGAACTAATTATTACTCGTCCCTCCCAACGTAAAAGAAACTTAATATCTTTAGAAGACAATCTGGCTCGATCAGTTGGAAGGTTTACTGTAGCAGTTCTGGTCTCAGTTCATGATCAACCCTCTGCAAACCGATGACCACTAAAAGTAAACTGTGATACCTAAACTAAAGAAATAGAGTAGTCACAGAGTCATTTAACAGATCTTTTGCTTTAGTAATGTCTTACTTACTGCACCTTCTATGAAATAATAAATATTAGTCCATAAATAAATATTAGTATGACTGTTTTGACCAGTAAGGCTAAACAATCAATAACTCTAAAAAATATAATCTGTGTATAGTTCATTATGATTTATTTAAATTTTCCTTTTTTTAGTCTGTTCACAAGTGTGTTCGATTGTGTTACATAACTCAAATGTGTTTCATGTTGTTTAGTTAAACTATTTTAGCTTTAAAAGCCAGTAACACTTAAATAGTGCCAGAATTAGCCTTAACCAATTTTTTAAGTGACATGGACATGATTAGATTAAAATGTTTAATTAGATTATATTTTTTCCTTTAATTTACTTAGTCAATCAACCAACCATTATTAAAATTTCTGTTTACATCTGAAGTATTTATATTTCTTATCAAAGATCTTAAAAATTAATACCAGTAACTGATACATTTAACGAGTTTTAATTTTAAATGAAATAAACAACATAACAAAAACAAATAAATAAACAATCAACAAAGAGGAGTTGGTAGCGTCGGATGTGAAGAGAGAGGCTACAGTAAGCCGTCCAACCTCGCGGCTCGCTCGGGGCTCAACTGCGAAAATCCGCACCTCCCCACCACAGCGACATCTTCTCCGTCAGTTTCTTACAAAGTCCCATCAGTTTCCGTCACATCCCTCCTTGAGACTCCGCCTCCTCCCCCTCCCCCTCCTCTAGCGTCACTTGGAACCTTATCTGGCCCCCTCCCCCAGCGTCACCCTCTCCACCCTCCTGCGTTCCCTCCGCCTCTTGCGACTCCGAAGGTGGTGGACTCGGAGGAATCATACCTGCAGGAAAACGTATTGAGGTTAAAAAATTGCTCTGAAGCGTTTTAACAAGGTAAGAACAGAAGAGATTAATATTTTTGTTTCACTAAATTAAGAGTTATGCTATCAATTATGAATCATCGGAAGTAGAAAGTAAAAAGTTTCTTCTTTAATGTAAAGTTTATTAAGAAAGAAATGACACTTTTCTGCAACAAGTAAACAATCATCACGTGTTGGCGTTCTCATTCTTTCACAAACTCATGGTAAATTATTATTTTTGGAAATCAATTATCTGGATATTAATTAACCAAACCGACAGTTAATTCTTGGACTTATGAACTAATTTATTTTATAATACAGTAGAACCTTGATAAGACGATTCTCAAGGGGTCACACAAAACAAACGTCTTATCAAGGTGCTCGTCTAATCAAGTTTCGTGCTATCAAGGTCGTTTTGCTGATAATTCGTCTTATCAAGGTGCACCCTGACTGAGTTAGTTTTTAAACTCCCCCTACCTATAATTTTAATAAAGCATCACTAAAAATATTTCATAGAAAATTTACGAAATCAAGCATAAATTAAAAACACACATATAAAACATAATGTTTTATTGCTGTGAAAAAATACAGTATTATAAAAACTTTAAACAACTAATAAATGTTTTAAAAGAAAAATACAAAATTTAGGCTAGTAAAATACCTTGTATGAATCAAAGAAAGTAAAAAATCTTTACACAGTATAAATTTTCTCAATTAATCATTTACTGTATACAGTATTTAATTAAGTGGAGTACCAGCAAAGTTGATCAATTTATCGTTGACATGTTATGCATTATCCTCTTCATCTAAGCCTACGTCAGGATTCAATGTTTTTGTGGATGAGCAAGGAAAGTTTGTGAAATAGTAGTCATTAATTTTGGTTTGTTTCGTGTTACTCACGTGAACGTAGTTAAATGAGCTATCAATTTCCGTGATGGCTATAACCACACACACTCTCTCATTCATAAAGCCGTGTCCGCACTGGCCGAACATTTCTGGCGAACTTGTTCGGCGAACAAAAAACGTCAACAAACATTCCTAACGAACAATTACCGGTCATATTATTTACATTCTAAAAGGTTATAAAAGAACAAACAAAAGCTCGGAAGAACTTTGTTGGATGAACATGTTCGGCCAGTGTGGACGCGGCTTAACACGACGCACTGATACGTAAAATAACGATGTCACACAATGGCACGGCACAAACCGGTATCGTACAGTATAAACTTTGTTAAAACGCGACGTAAAACCAACAACGTTTGTTTTGACAGCAGACACGCAACTGACTGTATAAATTTTATCTACGGGAGGAAGTGTAGGAAAGGGTTTTCCTAGAACTGAGCATAAAGACATTGTTTCCATCAAAACGTCTGTTCAAACTGTGGGAATGATGCGTGAGAAAGGCGATTCATGTTGTAAAGGTTTTGTAACGAAATACTTCGCGCTATAGAGGTTAGGTTCGTGTTACTGAGTTTAATTACTGAAAGATTCGTGTCACCGAGGGTCAATTCGTACTATAGAGGTTCTGGTATTTTAAAATGCGTGTTATAGAGGTTGATAGTGCATTAATTTTAGCTGGTAAAATGCATGCTATCGAGGTATTTATGTGAAAGGTATTCGTCCTATATAGGTATTTTTAGTATTGAGTGTTATTGGCAATTCACGGGGACTAGAAAATATTACTTGTTATCGAGGTAATCGTGTTATCGAGGGTCGTGCTAACGAGGTTCTACTGTATTGTTAAATGCCCCAGTGGGAAACGGTAATCAGAGTGCAAGTGTCAACCAACATAAAGGAATGTGTGCTTACATTTTTTTTATATCTGGTTTATTAAAGCTTCTAGATTATTTTAAGAATTTTTTGTTGAAAAATTCCATTAAATCGGCAAACAGCTGAGTGAATAAACTACCAAGAAGGGTCCTCAGTTCTCAAGAATAACAATTAGGTTGTAAATATGAGAAAACCAGATGAACTAAGGAAAACATGACAATGAAAACTCTTGGGTGGCCTATTTTTAGGCATAGAAAAACTTACTATAACTTAAAACCATGGCTTCTGGTCTAAGGCTTCTGGCGTAAACCGTGTTTCAGAGTCAATGATATTTGCCAGTATTTCGGAGAAATTTTAGCACTTCAACCTCAGTACAATTCACATAGATCATAGAATAGCGCTAAACACCTGAATGTCAAGCTACACGTAGATCATTAAATAGTGCTAAATACCTGTAAAATGTCAAGCTATTCACTGACTCTGGAACACCAACCACAGGCTTTTGAAACCTCTAATGACTGAATAATGAGGAAGCCTTCACTCTTCCTTCGTAACTTGTAGGTTGGGTACATAACCTACAAGTTTTACACAGCAAGTAGTAATGTACTCGCTGTATTATGATCTACGTGAATGGCATTGTACTCACTTTGGTACCAGTCTCTGTTCTCTTCCAGCATGTCGAGGATGTCCTGTGCGTCCGGGTGGACCAGGTCCGCCCACGTCTCCCACAGCGGGTGGACAATGTAGTCGATGAACCCAACCTGCAAACCGACAGCACTGTTATACTATGCGGTACAAGATCGGCCAATAAAATAGGTTGGCAGTGCAACTAATAAACATATTTATTACAAAGTGGATTTAATATAATTTAGTGGATTTACATTGGGCATAAGTCTTTCTTATCAAGCATAAAACCAATTGCGATATTCAGCAAAAACTTTTGTAAAATTATCAAATACTGTTATGCCAGTCTAGATTTAGGATAAGGGTGGCTAGATTTGGAAACCAACCAACTCCAAGATCATTACATCTTCACTAACAAAGTGGGGATGGTAAAACTGCAGCATAAATGAATGTTGTGATGAGGAAGTCAAAGCTGGCCAGCAATCATCTATTAATCTAAAATAGGCCATGCAATCTTTGAATAAGGAGAGTGGAGGAAAAGACAAAACAGAGAAATAAGAGCTCTTGCTAGGATACAGATGAAGTTTGTGAATTTAAGTATGGAAGAATCAGATGGGCTGGGCACGTTTCGAGAAGAGAGGAGCCTGGAGGGAGGACAAAGAAGAGGAAATGGTGGAGTCAAGTGCAGACAGATTTGGAAACAATGGGAGATAGGGGCCGTCCATAAATTACGGCATTTTTGGACCCCCCCTCCCTAAAATCATCCTACCATCATAATTTGTCTGACCCCCCCCCCCCTCTCGGAAAAATGACGTCATTTTTAACAAACCTCCGTTTTAAGTAAAAATAATTCTTTTTAAACACTACATGATAAACTAAAAAAATTGACCTATCAAATCTTAATTTACCTTCAGAAATAAAGCCAAAATGACTTTCTCAAAGGAAAAACATAAACTATAAACAACACCTTAAAAATAGTCTAATGTATTTTATATAGATATTTATTTTATGATAGTTGAGTTGTGTTAGAATTTATCATTTACTGTTAAAATTTGATATAAAACATCATATTTAAAATGACGTCATATCAAAGCCGACCCCCCCCACCCTTGCACATCACCTTACCATCATTTTCAATCTGGATCCTCCCCCCTATTTTCAGATGACGTAATTTATGGACGACCCCATACAGGAGCATTCAAAATGTAGAGAAAGAGGGAGGTGATATGTTCGTGCTGCCAAATATCTTCATGGATATACATGGCCCTGAGAGTAAGAATAAATCTAATAATATTAAAATCCATTGTCATAGCTCCTGAGCTATGGCTTAAATTTAAGGATTATTACTTATGGTGAATTGTCAACAGCTCCTGTAGAAACATCTAATACAGTACATAAGTTTCGACCAAAAGTCATCATCAGCTAGTTAATTAACCCGGGACAACTCGCACTATCGAAAGTCCCGCGGTCACTCGCGCTGTTAGAGTGCTCCTAACATTTGACAGCATCTTACACTTCAAAGTAAAAATCATATATTTGTTTGGTAGATGAAATAAATAAATCGTTTTACATTTAAAATGAAACAATAACATATTTATTGTAATTTACAACTTTTTTTTACTCAAAAAGTAAGACTCCGGCAGTTCCGCGATCACTCGCGCCGTTAGAACTATACTAACATGGAGAGTCACGCGAACGCTCGCGCAGTTAGGTGGGCGCTAACAAGGGTGGAGGTGCGAGCCATTTCCCCTCTAAAACTACCCTCCCCACCACACTACCCACCCCAAACTGCTGTAGCGGGTGCATAGAATACTGAGGAAAGCATTCTTAAAAGCAAGAAATCATTATTAAAAAAATTTTCTTCAGAGGAACTAAAAATGTTTGAATCAATCTAATAGCGCGAGTGATCCCAGGTTAAAAGTGAAGGAGGTTGACCTGAAGGATCAGTCAGAAATAATTTAATCAACAACGTAAAGTACACTCACACATACATAACATACATTGACGAATATTCACTAAACGCGCAGTCCTGTTGACGAAAAATCCCTGACCTCTGTCCTCATGTGATCATGTCTTTGTAGACAAACCCTTGTGTTAAGTATATTTAAGTGCAGTTAATGTCTGTTGTATCTGTGCGAATCCACTGTGTTGTTGTTTTAATGATTTCTGACGGAGCCTTTGGGTCGAATCTTTACTTTTAACTAGCTGATGATGACGCTGTTGTGTCGAAACATGTACCGAATCACATGTTTCTACTGGAGCTGTTGACGTCTACTGTTTCCCATTCGGTACCTGTGACTTCTCTATGGTGGCGTTGTGCCGATCGCACATGGGGCTGATGTCCATGTTGGCCTCCCGCTCCTTGTCCCCTTGCTGGAAGAACTCTTCCATGAGTAGCGCGACCCACTTCTTGTACTGCCACAGCGGCTTGGTGGGATTGCTCAGGTCCGCACAGTGGACCAAGTTCTCTAGCACCTGAAACCGACAGAATTACATTGGCTTGTATACAAAAAAACATATAATTATAGTATTTTGCTTTCAACATTAATTTAAAGGAGTTTACCATACAGCTACGAGAGGCGATTATCCGAACGTCAATCTGAAAGTTAATTATCCTACAGAATTAAAAAATAACCTATTGTGAAAAGTGAAACATAGCGCAAGTATCTAAAAATAAAGTTATAGATATGTGTACTATTATGTGTTTTCATTTATTTTTCATCAGAGCTCATAGATTATTTGAAAGGAAAGTATTTTGTTATAAGACACTCAATGACCCATTTTGTGGGGGTCATTTATATTAAGTAATTTTTGTGCTTGATTATCCGAACCTCTCCATAGTCCTAATTAGTTTGGATAATTGACCCTCTACTGTACTAGTTTTTGAGTCGTTTGAGAAAATAATTATCCCTGAGAATCGTCCTGGACCCTAAAAACGATAACAAAATGTTTGTCTCTACAAAAGATATTAATGATATTATACAGAGCTAGTGAGGGTGACCACATTGGAGGAGTAATCCATTTTATTTTGTATGCAAGGCCGTAATCAAAAAGTGGAGGTTAGGGAGTCAAACCCCCCTCCCCTCCCCTGCTGGAGTTTATAAATAGATATTTATAATACTAATAAAACTCAACAAACTCTACCATAGGCGTGCCCACGGGTGGTGCCACTGGTGCCGCGGCACCACCATTAGATCGAGATTTGGTTTATGTAAATTGCGATTTTCACATATTAGAACAACAGAAAATAATTATACTAGTGACTCTATTTCAAAACAAATTCAAATATGATAATTAAAATTAAGCTTTTATTTAGTAACAGTAATTAATCAAATATAATGTATTAAACTAACTTTCAATTAAAAAAGCGGCAAATACGTAAATGAACCATCAGTTCACCGCTCCTAGCGCGGGGTGTAGGGCGCGGACCAGCGGCCGGATTGCCATTTACTATAAAAAAATAGTAAATGGTAGTGTCATAGGTAGACTCAGTCTGGCTTTGGTGTTCAGTGTGTAAAGAAGTAGGTTTATTAATTTAATTTTGGGATGAGCTTTACCAAAAAATGGTTTTGGGAATGGTTTTGGGAAGAGCTATGGAAAAATGGTTGCTAAAGAAAGCAAAGCCTGTCGAGAATTTTTAAAACTTCCCAAATATTCGGAAAAGGAAAGTAGCCTATCAGTTCTATTAGAAGATGCTAGTTGCTCTTCTTCCCCTTTTTATGCACAAACAAAACAAGAAAAACTGAAAATGTTCACTTATTATCCTGTTTTGGACCACCTTTTAGAAAGTCTAAAAATACTAGATTCGTTCAAGAAACAAAAAGAGTGATTTCCGCTGTAGTAAAATTGATAGGATTGAATGTTAATGATAGTTAAAAGTGTGAGAATGAAGACTTTGATATTCTAGCAAAACAATTCAATGTAAATTCTTCAGAGCTAGGGAGCTAGCGGAATTTAAGCTGTTAAAATCAAAAACGCTTGTGAAAACGGACTAAAATTTCTAATTTCAGTTATAACTGTCTAAAATGATCTTTTTTTGAGTTTTATAGATGCAAAGGTTTACGGGGATCGTGTTTTAAAACTAACCACTTAAGATAGAGATTCACTGTTAACTTTTTCTAAAAGTAGGAAAAAGGACCTAGTCGGCTATGTTTTTAGAATTTTTAAATAAAATTATAATTTCAGCTATAACTGTCTAATCTGTTTCATCTGTTTTTCTCGATTTTTAACTCAAGTTTTCCATTACTTTTGATGAAACTACCAAAGTGAGATTACCAAAGTGTAACTTAGGAAATTAAGCACAGTTATTCTTCTTTAATATGACTCCTTAGTTATAGCTTTTGGCTGCATTTAGCAGAAGATAACAGGATTCTAAAAAAACCTTGCATTTGCATCGAGAAAAAACAGATGATTTTAGTCAGTTATAGCTAAAATTAGAAATTTTATTTAAAAATTCTAAAAAAGTAGCCGACGAGATCATTTTTCTTACTTTTAGAAAAAGTTAAGAGCCAATATCTATCTTAATTGGTCAGTTTTAAAACACGATCCCCGTAAACCTTTGAATCTATTAAACTTGCCACTTGAGAAAAACAGATGATTTTCGACAGTTATAACTTAAAGTAGAAATTTTATAAAAAATCTAAAAACACAGAAGTCAAGATCCTTCTTTGTACTTTTAGAAAAAATTAAGAGCCAATCTCTCTCTTAACTAGTTATTTTTAAAACTCGATTCCCATAAACCTCTGCATCCATAAAACTCGCCTAGCGCTAGGGCCGCGGCCGCGAAGCGGCAGTCGGGCTAGGGTAGACCGGAGCCTTAAGTAAAAGTTACTCAAAACAACCAATCCATTGATTTAATATCAATTCAATGCCATACCATACATACATTCATCTATAGTATTAGTAAAGATTCAATTCTTCCCAGTTGGCACCACCACTACTGAAGTCCTGGGCACGCCTATGAACTCTACTCAAAGAGGAATTAAGGACTACTTAGTTTGTACAGAGGAATCTAGCCTATATCATAATTTTTATATTAATAAATAGGTGTTTAAATGGGCTTAAAGTAAAACATGATCCTGACCAAACGCCCACTCCTCCCCCCCAAAAAAAATGTCTGGCAACAGACTTTTTTTTATTTATTTATTTTTTTTACTTGTTATTAAAGTAAGATTTTCAAACTTTTCAAACTTTTGTTTGAACTATCTGTATAGACAAAACACTAATCCTCCATTAATTTTTTTATGTGTCTTGTGTGCAAACAGAAAGAAAAATTCCTGCACAGCAATATTACACTTCTTTGTTTTATAAAATTCAACCTTAACAAAGATCATAAGCAGCAAAGATCATCAGCTTCGCAAGATTCTAAGTTTTTTGGTTCTTTTCTAGTTTTGTGGCAGGAAGAATTTTTTGCTTAAGATTTCTAAGACATGATTTTGTCAGATGATACTTATTTTACGATTGTAATATTGCATACAAACACGACTTCGACTTCACTACGAAGCTATTTTAACTGGCATCGGTACCACTCTCTCACCTGGATCCTGTCAGTGTAGTTGTCCAGCAACAAAACTCCTGATCCGGCCACTTTCTTCGTTTCCACCATAGTTTTGAGATCTGCTAGCAAACTCATATGTTTCGACATGTCTGTTGATAATACCTGTACACAAAAAAAAATCAAAGTAATATATATATGTACAGTACTGTATAGGCTCATTTGCCACTGAACATAACAATTACCTGGGGGAAATTCGTTGTGAACATTCAGGATGATGTAAAAAGTATTGAATTTCCAGAAAAATGATAATTTTTCCTAGATATTTCCAAAGAAGAAACGAATGTAGTTGAATAAAAAATTTCACTATAACATAAACGTTGATTATGTGGTTTATATAGTGTTGAATAATTTGGATCTGTAGGTTTTGGAAGTTTTTTTTAACCCAGATTAGCTGGCCGAGGTAAAATATTGTTATTTTTCACACTATTCAAATTTTGAATGTTGTCAGAAGCAGAAAGAGTCTTCATTAGCTGTTGAACAGAACACCAAGTAATCCTGGATCATGTAGTTTGGTAATCCTCAAATAGCTTATATGTTTTGGAGAAAGGCAAAACTTTTAAATGCTACAATTAATTAAGGTAACAGTCAGATTTGAAAAAAATGTATTTAATCATAATTAGACCCAACTAAAACGATCTGTGGATACGTAACCATACATTCAGCCAGTCAGCCACAAAGGTTTAAATCATAATCCTAGTGATGCATTTGAAGCAGCGATGGACGTAATACAAATGGTTCGTCTCTAACCCAGAAATAGAATTGATACTCGTACTTAGTTCGTACAGCACTGAACAGTAGTGCATCATTTTGTATTTTGTGTTTTGGTTCTGTAAGTTTTATTTAGGTTACGAGTATTTATATAAAGGTCTCATTGAGAACTAACTGTCTGATGGATTGTGGACCACTTATACAATCTACAATCACAAACATGTTGTAACAAGACTCATTTAAAAATTGATTAAAAATGCAGATAAACTATAAAAATATATAATTATCATATTTTAAGACTATCGATATTCCACAAAAATTTCACTTTATTTGGACCCAACTAGTTAGAAAATATTTTATAACTGAAACACCTGTGCCTGTTTTGCTAGCATATCTTTTTGCAGGTGTCAACATGTAATGATTCAATCAATTATCTTCCATAAGATCAACAATGACACTTTGAAAGCCTGTAAGGCAAAAATTACATCTTTAGGGCTGATCAAGGAATCTAAAATAAATAAAGAGAAGGTAGGGGTCAAGACACGCAATGCCCTCTATGCTCCAGGTGTTCTTTTGCACCTATGACGTCATCAGTAGCATTAACAGTATTAGTAAATGGTGATGTCATAGGTGCAAAAGAACACCTGTTGCACAGATGGCGTTGCATGTCTTGACCCCTACCTTCTCTTTAATTATTTTAGATTCCTTGGGGCTGATGAAATTGTAATGGGTTTCTGCCCATCTACAGGAAGGCACAACCTTTCTAATCATATGCGCAGATTTTTCATACGATGCATACAAGCTTAGAAAAAAAGGAGGAAAAGTTTCGCTTGCCTATTGATATGTAGACTAAATATTTGTTTTTAAAAGCCTTTTCTCATATTTGTTTTTACATAATTTGGGCCTCCAAGAAACATAGAAAATTTCACAATTCTTTTTTCATGTCAAACTTAATTGAATAAGTTCAAATAAATTGAACTTAAGTTCATACAGTATTCCAATTAGAAGAGCTAGCGAAATGAATCTTAATCATGTAAAAACAAATTTAAACAGATTTTAGAATGAATTTGGAATGATAGCATTGAGCCAATAATAATATTTTAAAGGTACCTTATTTTTATGTTACAAAAAATGCATTAGCCAATACACAATTATTAAATTAGTACTTAAGACTAAGTTTAAAAGAAACTCACCATGTCTATAACCATTTTCCTAAGCGTTTGTCTCTGTTTTTTACTAAGATTCGTAAAAATATCACATCCATCATTTTGTAAAAGTTTAAAAGCAACTGCTAAATGGTGGTTTTCCAGGACTGATTCATCATTGTACATCAGTGCTAATTCGGAGCCTGTAAACACAATGAAATATTAGTAAAAATGGTTAAGACAGACCCTATTCAGTTCAGTGAGGGATCTCAAATAGATAAATTTTATAAATAATACTAGTGTATCAATATTGTTGAGGCATAACTGAATATGAAAAAGGACTACTGCTAATGTTATTTTCTACAACAATATGCAGTATTGTTTGGCCTGTGAATAAGTTTACTGGGAGTATTTTTGGAATATGCAGTATACTTGTAAAGAATAAATCAAAATTGGACTTATCACTCCACCCGACTCCTTTCATATCCCTTGCACCCTATTGCAAAAACCAGTCTCACTAGCCACTTTACTAGGCTCTATTCAGTTATATCTAAGTCATTGTTTACTTAACCCTCCATCGAGCGGCGAATAGCGGAGGTTACCTCTGCACTTGCAAAAAAAGTAAAAAAGTAGAAAATGTTCAAGTCCCCTTTAATATCACTCTAGAGGAACTGTGTGATGCATTGCTTTATCTGTTTACAATTAAATTATAGTATTGATACAGGGGTCAATTTTTTCAAGTGTGCAGAGGATCACGAGATTCTCAGTGCGGAGGTTTCTTCTGTTTGCGCTCGATTGTGCTACCAAAAATAATTATTTTAGTCCGATTTGTTTTCCCTAAATTGCTTATTTAGTTAGCTTTTTTAAAACAGATTTTTATTTTATAACTGATATATAAGAATGCCTTTTTTGCCCTTGAAACATAATAGTCTATATTTTCAACGAATTGGTTTAAATTTTATGGTGTATTATTAGGAATAAAGGGTAATTGAAAGAATTTTACATTTAATAAAAAAATAAAAAGTAAAGGCAATAAGACTATAATTTATGCATCCGTGCTTTATAAAAATAGTACATGCATTGACTATGTACACTAACGTGAATAGACCTCTCATCCAATGCATTTAGTTTGAGGCAAAAATTTGGAAGTTTGGTGTACGCCGCACCAGAGTCGCTCCCATCGATTGTTATTATTCAGCTGAATTTACAGTGCTGCCAAAACATTTTACCAAAACATAAACATAACTTTCAGTTATAAAATGTTTCATCCTTGGTTTAGAAGAGTGGTAGTACTGATTTATCCATCATATGTTATGTGTACTTCGATGTACGCTGCATGAGATCGCACCACTGTCAATGTGCTTCACACACGCCTATGCTATGAGAAGTCTACTCACGTAGTGTACAAAGTCAATGGTACAAGGGTAGATTACTGATATACAAAATTATTCTTTCAGGTTACAAATCATTCTAATTAACACATAATTTATAGTTTTACAATGATAACCATGAGGTACCGGATATTTAATTTATAATGAACATATTTTTAATTATTCTTACTTCACGGGAGCTTAATTATTTCTCGAACCTATTTTGCATACTAATATTGTATAAAAATATTTCCTATACAATATATTATAGCAACCCGAATATTTTAATACGTATTAAAATACATTAAAAGTAATCATGATCAATAAAAAATATGTGTGTGAGAAAATATTTTTCGAAGGAATGATTTTTTCATTTTTTCTGATTACGGAGGTTGCGTCCGATGGCGTTTCAAAATTTGAGTGCCTGATGGAGGGTTAACAAAGTTTGGAGAACAGTATATTCTCACAAACAGTAACATAAACAAGACAAACAGTCATAACAAATTTGTTTTAAAGATTTGTTCCGTAAGCCTTTAGTTGTTGGCTTAAAAAAACCATTTATCATTTTCTACTAACGATGTTAAAAGAAGTTTATAGCTGACAGACTGTATTATATTGTAAAAGTTATAATCAGCTGACATATGTTATTGTTTATTTTTGGAGTAAATTTAGTTGTGATGTAAATAATGTAACTGGTTGTAGTAGGAATAAAATATTGGCTCTTGTTTAATCGTGTTTAAGCCTTTATTTGCGTTGATACCAGTAAGTAATGTGTATTTTAGACAAAGAATTAATCAGCCCAAAACAAGTTGATAGTAATATAGTGGGAACAACACAGTTTTAATAGTTTTACCAAGTTTGGTTTCCCACATTGTGGCGACCGTGACAGGACTATACCTAACTGAATGTGGGCTGATTTTCTTTGAAAAAAAAAAATACTATAGAGGATTGATTTTGTCTGGAACAAACATCAAAGATGGATATTTTGAAGATAAAAAAGTCAAGATCTGCAAGAAGAAGAATATTGACAAAAACCAAGAATGAAATTGAGAGCTTGATAGATAATGAGGAGAATATTGATGTAACCAAAATTAAAGCTTTGATGAAGGTACTAGAATCACACCATCGGTCGTTGATCAAAGAAGATGCGTCAATTTACGAACTTCTAATAGATGATGAAAACGCAACAGATAACACCATAGATGAGGAGATGGAAGGCCAAACAGAATACTCTACAGCTTTTCAACTAGTCAAGGAAAGGGTTGAACATCTTCTAGCGAAGCAAAGGGATCACGACTTAGACAAAAACCAGTCAAGTTCTGTAAGTTCAGAATCACAAGGCATGAACCAGGTAGGTGTAGGTTTAAATGTGGCAAGTCACACTTATAAACTCCCCAAATTAAAGTTTAAAGAGTTTGGAGGGGAACTTAAAGACTGGTTACCATTTTGGTCTCAATTTTCAAAGATTGACAATGACGAGTCAATTAACCCAAGTGACAAAATGCAGTACTTAATTATGGCTACATTTCCCAATTCAGTTGCTAGAGAAGTGGTGGACAGTTATCCAGCCACAGGGGAAATGTATCCAGAAGTAATTAAAGCTTTAAAATCTCGTTTTGGTAGGGAAGACTTGCTTACTGAATTCTACATTAGGGAATTACTTAAGATTATTATTTCTAATGCTTCCTGTTCTAAAAAGTGTTCCATATCAGAACTGTATGACAAACTACAATGCCACTTAAGAAACTTGGAAACTTTAGGCGTGTCTTTCAGTACCTGTGCTCCAATTCTCTTGCCTTTAGTCTCCTCATGTTTGCCAGAAGAAGTTTTGAAACTTTGGGAAAGGTCAAGCTCAAAATTTTGTTCTAGCTCTAATGAACCAAACAAAACATCTAAAGATTTTCTTGATAACTTGATGGTTTTCTTAAAAGGGGAAATTGAGGTAGAACAAAAAGTTAAATTAGCAATGTCAGGTTTTGGTCTCTCTTCTAAAAACAATGTAGCAAAAGATAAAACCAATAAGGCTGTAAATAAAACTAATGATACATCTACAGCTGCTGGACTTTATTCTACAGTCAAAAATGAAACTTCTTTGGGTTGTATCTTTTGTTCTTTGTCACACAAGCCTCAAGAATGTATTAAGGCACAATCAATGTCTTTAAAAGAAAGAAAATCTATTGTAAATGATAAAAGAGCTTGTTTTTGTTGTTTAAAAGTAGGTCATGTTGCCAGTAAATGTAAGAATAGACCTAGGTGTATTGTGTGTAAGAAGACCCATTTTATTATTTTGTGTGATTCATTGGATCTTAAACAGAGCGAAACTAGAGATAGTGCCTCCAATGAGACTAAGGCAACCTCCACACAAGATAGTTTTCAAGCAAAAAAGGATGAGGTACTATCTAACTTAAACTCTTGTAATGTTTTGTTACCTACTTTGTATGTGAAAGTAAGAGGACCTAATGGTGAACGTCGTGTAAGAGCTTTAGTTGATTCAGCGTCACATCGTTCATATATTTCATGTAGTACAGCAGCTAATATAGGTTATAATCCTGTAAGTCAAGTAAAGATTGAACACTCTTTGTTTGGTGGGAGTAGAACAGATGTCATACGTCATAATGTTTATCAAATTGAGTTGACATCCTTAGATAACAATTACAGGTGTACCTTTGAAGCTCTTGATCAACCAAAGATTTGCGGAAAAATCTCTTCTGTTCCTCAAGGACCTTGGGTTAAAGAACTAGCAAACCACAAAATTGAACTAAGTGATCTTGAAAAGAGTGGACCTATCGAAGTATTGATAGGAGCTGATGTTGGCGGTAAACTCATGACAGGAAGATGTGAATCGCTCAGTTGCGGCTTAGTTTCAGTGGAAACAAAGTTGGGATGGACCTTAATGGGAAAACTTCCTGGTGAATACCAAAATAAAAGTAATACTGTTGTTAATGTTACCACCATGCACACAAACAGAATACAGCAGACATTCCCTCCCATAGATGTTGCACCAAGCACCTATTCGAGTCTCGTCGGCGGGAGGACCACAACGGATTGTCAACGTGTATCACCTAAGCTGGAAGAAAATCTCTCATCGGACATCCAACCTTTAAAATGTTAAAACAAGAGATTATATGGAAGTTCATTTCAACTTATTCAGTTTCAACGAACTTGGTGGGAGGATGTTAAAAGAAGTTTATAGCTGACAGACTGTATTATATTGTAAAAGTTATAATCAGCTGACATATGTTATTGTTTATTTTTGGAGTAAATTTAGTTGTGATGTACAGTGGAACCTTGATATATCGAACCTGAAGGGGAATGTAAAAAATTCGTAATATCAAGGTCTTCGATATACTGAGGTTCGTTATATCAAGGTTACTTTTTACAAACTTCGATATACTGAGGTTCACGACCACCTTATAATACCATTACTTATTTCTAGTAGGCCTATAAATTGAGGAATAAATATGTGTGTACTGTGATTACATAACCAACAATTTTCTATTGCACAAAAGAATATAACAGTCCACTGTAACATTATAAGTTGCTTAATTTTTATAAACCCTTCTATGAAATTTGTATCACAAGCTGATCAGGACAAAGACTATAAATGGTGACAAAAAAAATTAAACAGTTCTGCAAACACAAAATGTATTTAGGCTAATAAACATCAGTCGGGACTAGAAGACAATTTTACTCTTATACATGCAGTAAATATGGGCTTTTAAAATTATTACTCACGAGTATTACGTAAAATAAAATGCTAACGGCCACCAACGGACACTTAAGGTAATGAATGGAACAACACTAACACAGTAAGTTAACTGCAAATGCGGGAAACAAGAAAACGTCTGTAGAGCGACAGGTTGCAACATGAAAGAAAATGGATGAGCTCAATGATTCAACTTGTTGTTCTTTTTATAACTTCGATATGTTGAGGTTTTGCAGTCAAAACTTCGATATGTAGAGGTGGTTAGGTCGTGTATCGGCGCTCCAAAAATTCGTTATATTGAGGTTATTCCCGCCAATCCGTCGATATATAGAGGTAGAAATAACATTAGATTGATAGGCAGGTTCAAGGGGAATGAGAAAACTTCTTTATATCGAGGATTTCGATATATTGAGGTTCGATATATCAAGGTTCCACTGTAAATAATGTAACTGGTTGTAGTAGGAATAAAATATTGGCTCTTGTTTAATCGTGTTTAAGCCTTTATTTGCGTTGATACCAGTAAGTAATGTGTATTTTAGACAAAGAATTAATCAGCCCAAAACAAGTTGATAGTAATATAGTGGGAACAACACAGTTTTAATAGTTTTACCAAGTTTGGTTTCCCACAAACGTATTTGATATTTTAAATATATCATCATATTTCTATTAACTATTTTATTTTTGAAGTAAACTGCTAAATACTTAGTTTCAGAAGCAGAAGAAGTTTTAAAAAAAACTTATAATTTATAGACTTTTTGCCTTATTATGTACTTTTAATAATAAGGCACGAAAAGATTCTGTAGGGGAAAGTGGGGTATAACCGGGTGGCTAAGCTTTAATGACATGTAGATGCCATGTTTGTATACAGAAAATTTTAAATAATGTCTCAGTTTATCTTGTGTTTATTTGTTTTTGAATTGCTTCTTTTAAAAACTTAATAAGTCTTTATGGTTTTTTTCTGTGATTTTTTTTGTAACAAAAGTGCAAGTACCCGGATTCACCCCACTAGTGGGGTGATACCGGGTACACATGTTAAGTATATGGAAAATAGAAAAAAAACAAAATTTTTAATAGGCCTAAAATTTTATTACAAAGTACACACAATTAAGTCAAAAATAGTATCGAAGATAACATATTCAGTTAATTTATGAGCGAAAAATCAATTTTTAAATATTTAGATCATATAACATGTATAAATACCATCCGGTTTTACCCCGCGAGTCATACCCGGTTTCACCCCACTGGTAGTAACTAACAAAAACTTAACATATTCAGAGTGCTTAAACTAATTTGAAATATTGCTTGTATCAGTGTAAAGATAAAGACATAGACTACACAATAGTGTAGTCACCTTCACAGAAACTCATGTATTTTTTCCGTAGTAGGCAATCAAACTGTCCGTAACATTGGGAAGCGAAATATCAAAAACAAAGAAACGCTCTTAACAGCCAGAGTTCTGCTCAGAGACTAATGGCGCAATGTCCGCTACTTTCCCTCTCCAACTACATGTTAATTTCGGCATTTACCGCCAGGTACCAGCACTTACTTAGTCAAAACCCGACCACCCGGTTTGTACCCAACCACCCGGTTTTACCCACCTCTCCCCTACACCTCTATCTTGACGTCTGCAAGGCCAATAGAGGTGAATGTTATTCATCAATAAAAGGGGTCACTTTTATCATGAGAGTAAATATGCATTTTTCCAAAAAAGTCCGCCTACTTTGTATTTTATTTTGCTACAGTAGATTGGTGGAAATGATTGTAAGAATTTTGCATTTCATCATAGAAAACTAAAATTTGGAAAACAAATACTACTTATAACAGAGGCTTACATTAAATAGGAGGCCATCTTAGAGTTCCCCCGTATAAGATTTTATTGGGTTTCAAATGGGGTTTATACATTTTTAACCATAAGTTTTTAAAATTTGAGTTAACCCTTTTAAAATAGCTCAAAAATAATAAACAATTTAGTAGTTTCATTTGTAAAATTATCTTTGGTGGTCTTAAAGGTTGTTAAGATCACATAACCAAAGTTCAAGGATGATTAGCATTATAGAAAGACGGAAGCAGATATTCAAAGAAAAGGCTTTATCAGGCCATAAAATACATCACAAAAATCTCTTACTTGAATTAACAAGGAATTGATTGGTGAGTCCGGGGTGATCTACATCGTGAACCGTAGCTGCGAACAGAGCTGCCATAATTTCTAAGGGAGTGAACACAGACTGAAACAAACGTTAAACATCAAACACTGTTCTCAATTGTATGTACAAGTGACTGGTGAGTTAGCCCAGGATGATCCACATAGTTTTTAACGAGAGACTTTTGTTTTTTGTCGGTATTCATATACCATACTCTGCATTTTAATAATAAATAAAAATTGAGGAGTTAAAATACAAGGTGTTAGTAAAAATTAATTAATAAATGAGGAGTTGCCACAAATAAAGCTGCCATAATTTCTAAGGGAGTGAATACAGACTGCTACACAGTGCAAGATTTGTCAAAGTGACAAATTAGAAAAAGATATTCAAATGTACAGTAATTTGATTTTTGAGGGCATTCAGATTATTAAAACGTTGGAATTACAAAGGAAAAATATCAGTAAAATCTCTCGATACCAAAACATTGCTCAACTGACAGACAGTATAAAAAAATCAAAATCCACACTTTGAATATGATATTAAAACAGCTGTTAAATGGAACTGAACAAGCACTTCTATACTTTACTTTGTAAAGGGGAAATTAAATAACAGACGACCTGGATGATGTCTGAATGTTATTTGAATTATAGAGGAGTTTTGACTATCATGTATTCGGATTATTGAGGTTCGAAACCATATTCAGTTAAAATTACCTATATGTAATCTTTGCATTGTGATTAACAATAACTATAATTTATTCTCAAAAACTTAGGACATTTAACTAAAAGAAATGTGTAAAACTCTAAACAATGTTTGGAATTTTTTTTTTTTATGTATTAGGAAAAAATTTAATCTCCAGAGATTTTGACTCTATGTTAATATGAACATTACGAATATTGGTTTGATTTAATAGCTATGCAGACTTGATTGACAGGTACCAACATGAAAAATAAAGACATAGGAAGTTTTGGCATATTTGGTCAAAATCCAAGTATTGGGTATCGGAGTGACATATGCGTCTGAAGATCAGACATCAGAGATGGCTGGGCATTATTTTGCAAGAAACTACTTCGCTCGTCAAAAATTACAGTACCTCTAGCACCTTAGTCATTGCTCTCAGAGTCAGTTCTATAGGTTCTCTGGTGTCACAGGTGTAAGTCATGATTGGTTTCCTCCCATCCCCACTTTTGTTCAGGTGTTATGATTTTTTAAACCAAAAATTTATTGTGAGATAAAGGATTTGCATTTTACAGTTATTGTCAAGAAAATTTGTAAAGAATTATGTACCCTTTACTAAGTTTAGGTTCGCACACCAATAATTAAAAACTAAAAATCTCTTCACTGTGGATCGGGGCACTTTAAGGTTGTGATCGGAAGCTATCTTTTACCACCGATTAGGGGCGATCATTTCAAAGGTGCCCCTCGGGTCTAAGGGTCCTTGGCAGAAATGTGATTGCTAGGCTAGCGGGTGGAAACACTCACCTCGAGAGCGGGGGAGTTGAGCAGGACATTGGTAGACTGGGTGACATCGGCCGCATGGGTACTATTGTGGAAGGGATTGTCCTTTACGTAGTGGTCCTCCAAGGTCATCATAAATTGGATGAATGTTTTAGCTGGGATCATGAACGTTTTTAATAATTCTCGGTTCTGAAACAAGTAAAAGCACAAGATGGTAATGAGTTGTGCTGGGTAAACTAAACAAATATATTGGACATATTTACACGTTTGATACATTTCATAATTAAAGTTGATTGTCGCTAATTCAATCTGCGCAACCACTAAGGAACACGTAAGGTCATTTGCAATGTTGAGTAGGTTTTGGATGTGAGGCATGATCATAATGCTTACATCTCTGCTCTGATACTGTGATAATTATACTGTTTACTTTTACTTGTAAACTGATATTGGACATTAAGGGTTAAATGTATGGAAATGCTACATAATTAAATAATGTTTAGATGGTAGTAGATTGATATACTTACTGAAAATGCTGCGAATGCTACTGCCGTCAGAGGCCGGTTGTTTGACAGTTCAGCTATCCTAAATATGTCAATACCCCATTTGTCTATTTCTCCTAAATACTGAAACAAGAAAGAGAAGGTGAGGTTAGAAGTAATCAAATTCCAGTTAAAATAATAAAAAATATCAGTAAGATAGCATAGATAGTTAAAATAAAATAATGGTTACAATAAAATTAAAGTGATTGACCACAGAAAAGTATTGTAAAAATGTGAACAAGCAACTTTGATTCATCAATTTATTTTTCTTGTTTCAATCATAGAATCGAACATGTCTCTGCTCTTAGTTCCCGTGGAGAGTGAAACAAGGCCAAAACAAACACCACTTTGGCTTTAGTCCCCTGATTACAACATACTAGAGCTAGAGCAACCATTTACTGTATAAGCAGAATCATGGTATCCTCTCTAAACAGGCTCCAGCACTTAAATTCTGTTGGGGGTGATTTAGCCTCAACCAGATTCATAAACATTATGTGAATAAATAGACTTGTATTAAAATTCTTGATTCAGCCAAATCAGAAGTTTTTTAATACAGTTTTGTTATTTCCTTATAGCCATTATTACATTTTGCCTGAATAAAAATTTTTTATATGACAATATCTCAAACAAACAAAAAATCCACTATATGGGTAAATATGGGTATATGTTTTTTCACGTTAAGTTTTTCAGTAAGTTTCACGTTCTTCAAAGTTTCACAAGGCTTCGCGCCTCAGGCGGGAATAATTTGAGCAAGTACCGGAAAATCACTTTTGGTACAAGTTATGAACAATACTTTTCATCATGAAGCAAAAAATACACACACGAATTTAAAAAACCTCGATAAAATTAAAACTATTTTATTTCTCAATTAACATTACAGCATAAATAGCTATTCCTACTTCTGTTTACATTTAAATTATTAAACAGTAAAAACAGCTGATTTATATTAAAAAAATAAACAATAAAAAAACACGAGTGTGCGTAGTGGGCAAGTGGAGAACCAATTGAGAGGATCGAAAGTAAATTTAAAGAGAGGGAAAATCAGCAGATCGACTTCCCTGCCTCTAAATTAGAGGTCCGGAGAGAGTTGTTTTCATTGATATCAGCTGTCATAAAAAATAGCTACCTTTGGTACAGAGCGGTGAAAAAATTTGCTGTTATTACAGTATTGTTGGGTTACTGGTTGGACTATGTATATGATTTATTTCAAATTTGTAATAAAAAAGTATTATAAGCAGGATATTTTAAATAGTGTTTAATATAGACATATACATGGTGAGCAGGGTACGCCTCTTTGATAACAGTGACAGTGAAGACATAGTGATTCAGGGCGAGGAAGATGAGCCAAACAGTTTGGAAAATAGTGAGCATAACTACAGCACAGATACGGATTTTTCTGATGGAAAACTGAACCTAACAATGAAGAAACAATGAATTTAGATGAAAAACCTGTTACAATACAAAAGTAAAAATTATAAGTATCCTTATTGTCCTCATATATATATGTACCATATTTTTTACAATGCCAGATTAAAGCTATCAACTATCATATTATATATTTATACTCCAGTTTATAAAGTTACCATTTTGTCTATATATTTATACTATTTTATGTTCATAGAGATTTTTTTTCTTAAAACCTTTTACACACTCACATATATATATATATGATGTACATTTATAGACAGATTTGTTCTATAAAAATGTATTAATAAACATTATATACTCAATATGTATTGATTGTTTACATTATTCATTTTAAATAAAGAAGTTTCATTGGGTCAAAAGGACCTTATGCGATCACTGGCGTAACTTTGACCTATGCGACCTCTCTGGAGGGTTAAACCGAATTCAAACCCATTGCATACAAATGTAAGAACAATACAATGATAAGGATTTGGATGATACAATTTTGGTCTTAATACTTTTTGTCATATCTCATATATGAAACCTCCAGAGCATTTTTTAATGAAAACCCATTTTTGGTTTTAGCGCTCTAGAAACTAAATGAATGGACCTTTAAAATAATCTTATATAATACCTAGCATCAAAAGATTTCTAAGTAATCAAAAAGTTTAGTCCTATGGATTTTGCTAACAATTTGAACTAACCTTAAAGAAATATAACTATTTTTTCTTTTGTTAACACTGATTATCTAAACCAATTGGGGAAACCTTAAGACAAAACAACCCGCAGAGGAGTAATAAATATATATCCCTGTTCAGTTACCTTCCCCAGTTCGTCCTCGAAGGGCGTTTCGACCCCGTACTTGGGCGTCTTCTCGCCGGTGAAGCTGTTGGTGTGCGTGAGCGGTCGCTTGACGCCGCTGATATGCGACATCGGCACCACGCGGCCGCCCTTCTCCTTCTTCTTCTCCGTCCCCTTGGCACTGCTGCCGACCCCAATGCCTTCGTCGACCCGCAGCGACGGAAGGTCCAACTCCTGCTGCTTGTCTGTAACATGTTAGGTTATGTTAGATTAGAGTAGGAAAAATGGTGAGAACAATGTACGTGAGTAAGTTAAACTTTTAAATTTAAAATGTTATGTAGTGGTCGTTTTTTGGATTAAGAAAATAAACTTTTGAGCTTTTAACTTAGCTCTTAAACTTTTGAACAGTTGAGCTCTATGCATACAGTTTTTCATGAAACACTAATTAAATACTATCCTAATTCATTCAGTGAAATATACCTATAATAATGAAAGGAATTCTTTTAAAATTGTTTTTCATTACCAATACGTGCTTGGTAGTTTTGTTGATTCGAAACTTTTGATGAGTATTTCATTTATAAAGTAATTTTATAAAGTAGCCCTTGATGTTAAATTGTACTGCTTGTCCTCGAAACATTTCAACTATCCATTAAGATAGGTATAAAATGACAGTTTATTTATTAATTTTATAACACAATATTGAATTGAATAATCAACAATGCCCTTTTCACCAAAGATTAGATACTGTTCTAGACATCATTTATCTAATTTATGAAAGAAGAGAGTAGCCTGTATTATTACAGTACAACTCTCCAATTTTCCATTTTTATAAGGTTATTTAAATTTTTAATATGTTTTGAAAACTTCACCAATAAGTAACTCATATCAAAAAGCAAAATATCCAATGAGTAAAATTAAAATATTATTATGTTTTTAGTGTATTTTTCTGACATTATTGTCTATTTTCTACTTCACCAATATGTATCATGTTATTTTTTTAATTTTTACACCTTTTAACATATACATTGGTCTGTTATATTCGAATATGAAAATCCAACATTGAATATGAAAATTGTTAAAACATTGATGGGTGAATTGTTCCAACTATAATCTAAATATTAAGAGTCTAACATTAGTTACCACAAATTAATATAGCTAAATTAATGTCTTTATAAGAATATCTAATTTAATTGACAAAATTTTCTTTAATCTTGGAAATTTTCTATGCAGATTGCAGTATAATAGTGTGTAAATATAGGTGGTATACTATGAAGCTGCCAAAACTTATTAGGTTACAAAATTATTAATAAAAAACTACATATAGGTATATACAACATTTTCTCCTTTTCTTATCTTATCCCTTTAAATATATTAATAATGCTTTTAATGTGATACAGTTTTCATTTTGCTAATTTTGGTCTATATTTAAATATTTATATTAGCAGATTCCTCATCGAAAAAGTATAGTCAGGATAAAACATTTTGAGCATAAAGAGCATGAAGGTAACTTTGTGAAAGGACACGAAATGAGGTTTTTCAAGGGTCTCAGTTTAAATATTGCATCCCAAGTTGCGAAGGAGCTGCCAAAATCAATGTAGGGTCAAGGGTACCTTGTGGGCTTCAAAGCCCTTTTGTTGTAATTCTCCACTCCTCATTTTACTAACAGCTGTGGGAAATAGTTTTTTGTTAACTGTTCATTAAAATATATGGATCAGCACAAGTCACTTTAAAATGCTAGTACCAGATCTATAAAACCATAAATAAATATTTACTTTAAAAAACCACACATGCAGTAATTTTATAATGTGACCTTTAATGAATAATTTGAAATATGAACAATACACATACAATAAAATTAAATTTATTTGAAGTAATTACACGTTATAGTTTTGTACAGTTAATTTCCAAATAAAACCTTACAAAATTACGCGACTTAGCCGCCATTTTCGAAGATGGCGGAAATCTCGATATTCTTATTTTCTTATATCTTATTTACATGAAAGGTTTCAACAATTTTTTCAACACGTTTTTTGTTGAGGAATAAAAAATGTTCAAAAGATAAAATTTGAATTGGGAATACTTAAATTAGGATTACAGTACAGGTTTACCTCAAAATTACACATGTATACTTTTAAATTTGAGCTTTAGCCAAAACTATTAAAAAAAAATGTTAAGGGTAAGTTTTATAATAAGAAAAAGTGGTATAACCCTCGCCACGTAACTTGACGAATGAATTTTCACTACTATTCAGTTAAAATGATTGGATAATCAATCAGCTGTTGTATAAAAAATTGCATGTAACGTAAGCTTGATGTTTTTGGAAAAGTACCCCCTCTCCTCCCCTCGCCCTACCCAGCTGTTTTTGGCCATTCGTCAACTTATGTGGCGTATACTATATTAAAGTAGTAGTAGTTTAGTTTATTTACCTTTTTTTATATAAATAATAAAATATCCAAATATTTTACACTGACAATTCAACTTAACAAATTAAAAAAAATTAGTTTTATAAAAAATGTTTTACATGCTTTAATTTATTTATGAACATGTTGTTACTAAGGGTCCTAAACAAGCCCCAAGACAAGGGGAAAATGTGGGTCACAAGAGCATACTTGAGTGGAAATCAAAAAATAAACATATTCAGGCAGTATTAGTTGTCTGATATGTTGAGGGGAAATTAACTTTAGACACTTGCAAAGTGAGACAATCTCGTCTCACCTGCTGTATGGGGAAGCATGACATCCAAATATAGGACGTAAAAATATACTTGTATATTGTATATTTGATGTCCTACTGATAATTTTTATTTTCTGCTTAGAGAAGACAAAGATGTACCACATACCAAGGAAGGTGGAGCAGATGTATTCAGATATTTGGTTGCCCGATTTACTGGACTCGGAGAAGTGGCTCAGCTCTTTGTTCAGCATTCTCTTGAACTGCAACAGAAGAAAACTGTGAGCAAACCTCAGAGAGTTAAAAATCCCAGATTAAATATTGGTATTGAGGAACCAACTGGTGCTTCGTTGACGGAGTCAAACTTGGTTGCTTCAACAAAAACCTGAATCATTGATGAAAAATCATTTGATATAAAATATCATTGAATCATTTATATAAAATAGCATTTTTATCTCAGATTCTAGGCAAAATGGTTTTCCTATGTATTTTCTTAGATCTAGATTTATGATTTGCGAGACTTTAGTCCCCAACACTTAGGATTTTTATTCACATAAGACTATGCTACTTTTGAAATATCCTTTAATATTGGTCAAAAAAATTCATCTAGGCCTATGTGTCTTTTTTATAGGAAATTTTAATATCCAGCGGACTGTGAAATAAAAATCAGGATTATAGAGTGATTTATAAGATTGAACTACTGATAAAATGTGTACTGCCCATATTTAAACAAATAATGCTGAGAATACTATTATTAATAAAACAATCAATCGTGTAAAATTTTGATTTCATAGGGCTCAAGGTATTTTTAAAATGACCAATAATTTCCTTTAAGATCTTTTTAGACCAATATTTAAGGCTTAGTGGACATTTGAAATTTAACATTAGTCTTATTGAATATAAATGCAAGATGGCTGGTACTGCAGACTCTCAAGAGCGAGCAATTTCGTACACAGAGAGTAATTTTTCTGGATAAAAGAATATTGACAATAAGTTATTACTTTTCATATAAAATTTACCAACATAGTTTTATTAAATTTACCAATTTCATTACATCAAAAATTAATTTGACTATTGCATTATAGCTATTTTTTTAAAATATTAAAATAATTCTAGAATGTGACACTTTAAACAAAATTTTCATGTTTATGTGCTACAGTTTATAGCTATAATATATCATTATTTATAAAACAAATTTAACAAAACTTGCAAATGTCTTATATATAGTTTAATTTAGAGACTAAAATCCAAAAACAATGGATGTTTACTATTTGTTTTTTGGAGACAGAATGGAGTTTAAAATCTACTTAATAAAGCATTACTCACAAATAGCAAAGTTTGTGTTACCTTCTGGCTAATATCACTAAGATCTGGTTTTAGAGTTTTCAGGTGATACTGTCCCTTACATGACCTAATGACTACTTTTGTAGCTGGAACAAACAGCTTAATATGCCTTCTGAGAACTACGGCATTGTGGCAGCCTTAGTTAAAATTTTAAATATTTTCCTGGAGTTGAATTATGGACTTTTGTGTACAAGGGACTAGTACTCTCCAAAGCCAGTAGCTCCTTACTACATTGCAATGATTATACTGATTTTTTTTATCACATTATAGTATGTCATTAATTTATTTAAACATGCACGAAGAAGGTTATTTGTTAGGTATATACAAAAATATTTGCAACAAACCTGATATATAACAAGAAGGAAAAAGAAGACAACATCGATGCCTAGGCTGACAATAGAGATGCCACCCCACCGTACCCACTCCTCAGAATTTGGGTTCTCCATTGATGTGAGTTAATACCAGTATGGAATTTCAGGGTCTTATACTATGTTTTACTAAAATGTAGTCCCTTATGATAATTTTTTTTAATTTTAGGGGAAAACGTAATCTTTCTGAGAGGGATATGAACACAATTTATCTATTTAGTTATAGTCGTTGTCGTTTAATAAGTCGATCGTAGATTAATTGTGGAGTATACTTTAATTCAATGACTACAAAAATCCACCATGGCTACTTCCCAATGGCGGACGAGTTTCCTCGAAGTAGAAGTCGGGTCGAAGTGGGAAATTGTCGCAATATCACGTCGTTGGAGCAAGTCTACCAACCCTTTCCAACTGTATCTCTGGCAACTCCAATGTTGCCACTCGGTAAACAATGAATATGTGACGTGAGCCGTTTTTGGTTACAATTGTTAACTTCTTAACAACAACGTCAACGTAGGGAGTTTTGAAGTTTTCAAGCAAATCTTGATTTTGTAGGCATTCAACCCCGCCTTTTAATTGTTCTAAAGTTGACCTATAAATGATTTCAAGATATATTATTTTGTGTAATAGCCCATTCTAACATTTCAAGGTAGTTAGAGTAAAAAAATGTAAAGTTATTAGTTAAATTTTCTTTTATATGAACGAATAAATTCATAAAAGAGAAAAAACAGCTTTGTTTGGAAAATCTTTAATATTAAAAATAAAACTTATCGTTTGTCAGAGAAAAAACTAATTTGGAAAAATATTTTTTGAGACACATCTAGTAATAAACAACACTCTAGGTCGGTTTAGAAAAACCTCAATAAATTCAAAATATAAAGATTGAAGAATGTTTTTATAGTCAGGCATTACAAAATAAACATCACCCTAAAAACAAAAAAACAAAAAACAAAAAAAAACAAAAAAATACTCAATGAATCAGGGACGTTGGAGAAGACACTACACACACTGAAAGCCTCTCAGACTGAAACTAAAGCGTACGGTGAGCATTAACTTTTGCATGTTTTTGCCACAACCAATTGACTCCAATTTATCCCTCTTAAAATGTCTGACCTCTTAATTAACAGTAATGGAGCACTGTCATGCATTCTCAAATCTGACTTAACTCAAACTTGTTTACTCTTTTCAGTTTGACTTTACAAATGACGCAGTCATATCCCAAATTCTTAATGTACTTTATCTGGCATTTATCTTCATAAATCACCATGAACTGGTTTTGTTTGAATTAAAATTTTTGCTTATTATTAGAGTAGTACCAGACAAAGTTTAAAAATAATTTATTAAAAGTCTTCACTACTTAAATGTTAAAAAATTAAATTCAACTGGTAAACCATTAAAATTATTTTATTTTTATTTTGCACGTATTTACATCAGTGGAATTTTTAATGTTTTGACAAGGACCGGTGCAAAACCTCCCCCAAAAAAGACATTAAAAGTCTAAAAATAACCAAATGGCAACTAAGTCCAGTATCGGACCTTTAAAAAGCTACCAACTTTTCTGAGGATCGAACCTGCACCCTTTGGATTCAGAGGCGAGCACTAAAATTTATTGTTGTAATCAGAAAGTTTTTATCATCTTTGTTCATCTTTTTACAAAATGTAATAATTTTTTATCTAAAGCTAAAAAAAAGAAGAAAACAATTACTTACGGTACTCTCATTTCAGTTCCCAGTTTGAAATTGTTCTCATTTACTACCAGAATAAGTGCAGAACTAAAGAAAAACTAACCTTTCATATCAATAAACAATGTTTTATTGCTTGAACTTTTAAAAAGTAAACAGACTTGGACCATGTGATACATAAAACTTGTTGCATTTACAAAAATGAACCATATGATGTTTGTAGGAATAATTGAAAAAGTTGAGTAAACTTTTCCACGTTCAGATCTTTTTTCTTTTATTAATGGTAATCCGGAGGATAACATTCCAATATGAAATTTTTTCTTTTATTTCCTATGTCTTTTTATTTATGTCAACAGCTAGTCTATCTATATATCAATAGGCATGTTTCTTTTCCTCCTTTTTTCAAAGCTTGTGGCATGGTAGGAGAAAGGTAGTGTAGTTTAGATGTACAGAATCCCATTATGATTTCCCCAGGGCCTTTCCCTACAGGCTTTCAAAGTTCCAGTGTTAATTTTATGGAAGAAGAGTAATTGATTGAATCATTGACAGATCTTACACAATCAATACGGATCGCGATATTTGGATCGTGACCCTGGATCATGATCCAAATATCGCGATCCGAATCGATCATGTAAGATTCGCCATTAGTCAAACAGTTAATGTAATGAAAAAATGAAAAATCAGGAAGAATAGTTGTTTTAGTTACAGAATATTTTTAGCTAATTGGGTACAGCCAAGGCCAACTGTACTGCTCAACTACACATACAGTTGAATTTTGACCAGTAAGCAAACTCTTGGCTATTTAATTATTTGGTGTATTTATTTAAACTATGGTAAAGCTTAATTTCTTACATATGGGTGGTTGTGTTGTAACAGGAGGAAACTAAACTAACAAGGCCACTCACCACAACAAATCACTAGTAAAATGATTAACTAGTAACTGATTAGGTGTTTTTTTTTTTTTTCATGTAAATTGCCAGTTAATGATGATCAGATTAGTTAATGTCAGGCCTGTTAATATTATAGGTACTGTACTTTTGAAATGGGCATATTTTTTCAGAGGCATTTTTATATATAATTCATGAAGCAGTTTTTTGTAAACACTACTAATCCCTTATTTCTGGACAAAATTCAATAAAAAAAGTTAACAAAAAACAACTCAATCTCAAACAAAAAAAATCTCAATGTTTGAGATGTCATAAGATTCGTCTTAGTTCGTAGTTTTGCAATAAGGTTTTAGATGTTTGATATTTGAATTTTGAAGCCCACGAGAAGCCCTTAAATTTCGTTTTTTGTCCATAAGATTAACATGGGGAACAATTTCTATGGAATCGCTAAATAAAACAGCCGTTGATAATAAAACAAACAAACACATGTTAAAGGCTAGGTGAATAGAAACAATTGAACTACTGGTACTGAAATATCATCACGATTCCATTTGATACAAGGAGTGTCTATTACATTGAAAAAAATTTTGGGTTTTTACCTTTTTCCCAAAATGTTGCAGGTAGATTTTGCTTGATCTTGTGTTTATGTGTATTCGGGCACAAAAATAAGTTTAGTAACTTAACCCCAGAAAAATTCATTTTCCTGTACAAAAACAAGTTTGGAAATTGAGATTTTTTGAGGTTCTTATGGGATATCAGATTGGTTATAAGATTATTTATTCTTCTTTTATTTGTTTCAAAGTAACCCACTAAATTACCATAGAGCAAGGTTTGATTTCCATATACTCTAGATAAATGAGGCGCATTCGACTGCACGGGCCCCTTAGTCATTACTATTATGTTTCAATAAAAATATGCTATAAAACACTATTTTGTGAATTAAAGCGTGCGTTATTGACAGTGCATTAAAATTAGATGGAAGAGGTTTTTTTAAAATCGTAGGAATTCAGCAAGTTGGGCAAGAGCTGGAGGAATTTATCTCTTTAAAGTGCTGACTTTGCTTAACAAGAGAATCTGATCTATTCTTTCTTTATTAGTGGAAGAAATGGCTTATCTACATCGGCTGAAATTGCTACGAAAATTGATTTCAATTAACAGGAGAATACGAAAGTTTTAATGTTTTCATTTATTTTTATTGATATACAGTGTGTTAAAAAGGTTCGGTCACAGCTTAATAAGTTTTTAACTATTTAAGATTAAGTATTAAAACTCTGTAAATGTATAAATTAATTAAAATCTACCTCTTCCGGCATTTATAGGATTTTTATTGCTCCAGGATGACAGCCATAGAGAGTCAGAAGAAAATCATAAATAATGTAAGCATAGGTCAATATGTACATCATATTAAAGATCTCCTTAAATAGAGAACAGTGCCGCAAATACAACCTTAAAATGATGACCGAGTCAAAAATGGCTGGCGATTAAGCTTTGCATTAAAATCACATTGCCAAAAAAAAAAATGCCATAACTCCCAATACACTGACCTTTTTGAGGTCAGGTTTTTGGTAACTTGCTCTGAGTGCAAAGACATTAAAATTATATGTAATATGCAGTTTCCTATTGATTTATAATAGGGGCGCCACCTAAAAGAAGTCTTGAGAAAAACTTCATCGGCCTAAGTCATATGATACATAGTTTTAAAAAGCTTTGCATTCTAAGCATTTTTCCACAAAACCTACCTCAAAAGGTTGAATGTGTCAGGAATTATTGCAATTTTTTCTCAATGTGATTAATGCAAATTTTGATCACCTGCCATTTTTGACTTGGTCTTCATTCTGATGTCGAATTTGTGCCACTGTTCTCTACTTAATGAGACCTTTAATTTGATTTACATATTGACCTATGCTTAGATTTTCTTCATACTCCCTATGGGCCCTGAAGATGTAAAATCCTACAAATGGCAGAAAAAGTAGGTTATTACTTGTATACATGTACAAGGTTTTATTACTGCAATTTAATTAGTGAAAAAACGTATTAAGCCGTTAGGGTATTTTTTGACACACTAGTTAATCAGATGGACTTGAAATGTGGTTATTGCGTCAAAAGTTACTTGAAACTTGTAACAAATAAATTCCAATTTTACCGCTTATAGCGCTTTTTCTAGTTACTAGTATACGTGTTGCTCGAAATCGAGCAATTTATTTTAATACAATACAAAAGTTACTTTTAGCTTTAAATTAATGACATCCGACCAATCCAATATTGTGAATATCTTTAATCACCAAAACTACACGTATTTACAGCTGATTATTAACAGATGTTTAAAATGCTTTATTTAATCCCAATGTTATTTAAATGGGAAATTTAGAGATTTCAATGGTGAATAGCGCCTTTATTTTCAGTTCGATTCTCATCAGTTTTTGGCGGAAACAACTACATACCAAGCCCTATCCAACGACACCAAAAACATGAAAATCGGTTGAAAATTGTAGGAAGAGTTCTCAAGACAAAAAAAACCCTTAAGCGTATTAAATAAGTATAGATTTGTTATTAATGAAAATTAAAACTCACATACATATAAGTTAATAGTACATAATACCCCCGTCGCAGCAGACCTGCGTACTCAGCAAATTTCCAGTGAAATTTCAGATTATTTACTTTCACCATAAAAACACCATAGGATTGAGTATGTAGGTTTTCTGCCATTGGGTGTTGTTAGAAAATCTAAATTAATCAATAATTGGTGAATGTAAACACAAAATTTTATCAAACTCTGACAATTTTTTATTTTCCCCATAAACCCCATGGGGGTGAGTATGTAGGTTTGCCGCCATATGGGTTTTGTAAGCAAGTATAAGTTAAATCTTATATAAATAATGTACATACTAAATTTGATTAAGTTATGTCAATAAATAAGCAAGATATAGGGTTTTCTTGATTTCCCATAAGAATAACATGGAAAACACATTTTTGGATTTGCCCCGTAACCAGTTATGCTATGATAAAAATTCAAAATACTAAATTGTTTGTTTTTTTAATCTCTTTTAAATGGTTTCAGTTAAAATTGATGAATTTTAAAAATTAAGGTCCAAAAATGCAAAAAACCCATTTTTGTTCCCTTTGAAACCCCATAAAACCCCGTTCCCATAACCCGACAATGCTGGTTCGCGAACTCATGAAAATAGACCTGGTCTTACACTCCATACCAAATTTCATCAAAATCGGAGGTCCCCTTCAAAAGTTATCAGTACCACGGACACACACACATATATATATATATATATATATATATATATATATATATATATATATATATATACATATATATGAAAATGAACGCATGGTGTTTTTGGCTTCTGGGGACCTCAAAATGAAAAAGTAAAGTGGTCCTGGGCTTAGGTCTTACCATGGCTACTACCGTAATAGCGTATTCCCTATAGGGAAATTCGCTCAAATTAAATGAATGAAAATATATAATGATTTTAACTTGATGCTTGAAATAAATAACCATTAGAATGCGCCTTCAAAGTCTTGACTAGAACTGTGTCACAGTCGTGTATCCATTTTGCGTTAGCCTCATTGAAGGATTCAATGCAATGAGTGCTATCCAAGGTAAACAAATTGTTTAAATTTACTTAAGTTCTTTGAAGCTGGTGACGAAACTAGTGTTTTTGTGATTCACTAACTACAACCATAGATTAATATGTAATAGTTGCTGTTAAATGACAACAAATTACTAATGGAATAACAATTAATTAACCTACCCAGAAAAACAAATGAAGTGCAAGGTAATCATTATTATATTCATAGAATTATATTCAACTAAACTAGCCAGTTTTACTGATGTTTTTTAGAAAATATTTTACCAATTTTACGATGTAGGAGAAAATTTGTGGAACCGTTACAACTTAAAAAAAAGTCGTGACAATAAATACCAACAAATACTATATCAATTTTTATCCTCAACTACAAGTATCAGTAAAATACAACCAAGTATACCCACAAAGAGCCACTTTTAGACCAGTCAAACAAAAAAACTTACCCATCGGAAACTGTCACATTTGATTACATTGATCGAACGATGTTTCATGGTGTAACAGTGGAGCTGGCCCCAGTACAACTTTAAAGCTTCTCTATACCAGTTGTCAAGTTGAAATAATTGGATATAGCAAACGAAGATTGTCATAACGTCTTTAAGCTTAACACTATGACAATTTCTTTCTCATTATTATCCATTCAGGACAGCAGGGTTGATGTTATCCGGAGGGCATGGAAACCAATAGCTCTAGAACATGAACGGACAGTTGGTTGATTGGCCAGTTATGGGGCAGAGCGAAGCCTGTTTGACAGAAGCACGGGAGTTAGTCGTGTGAGTGGTCAGTGTTCCTTCTGCTGTTACGTTTTTCATCCTTTCCCTTCCAATATTCTGTCCTTCCGGAGACTTGCGCATAGTGATCATTAAAGGTAGGCGTGCTTACCGGTTAGTCAGGAGTCTCGTCCTTATCCACCACAAACAACGAAAAACAACAACAACAACAACAACAACAACAACAGTGGCGGTAGCACGTTACCTTGAGGGACGCCATGTCGGAGACGGACCGGTGAGTCTGGATAGTCTCCAGCTGGTCCAGACACCAGTCCAGCTCCTCTATCGTCTCCACGGAGAGCTTCATGTACGCGTCGTCTGGAACAGGAACATACTAATGTGAAACTGATAGTGGAACAAGAATGTAGCATGTGTTAATCGTCAAGCAGATGGACCTTATAAAAGTTTGTAGCTGGGCTACGAAATTTTCCGTCCCTAGTTCGTAGTAGCCAACACCAGGACATTTTAGTACGTTTTTATATTTTCATAGAATTCTACAACAAAACATAAATTCAATTCCGAAGTGTAGGTCGTATGGTGGTTGTACACAATTTGACACTCGATTCATCATACCTGTCCCGGGGTGTGATTCAGGAAGATTTCACATATATTGACCAGATATGAGGTAACTTCACAATTGACGCATAATATTATTTACTAACAAGTATAAACGAGATGGAAGCTAATAAATATACTTAGTTTTTAAGAGATTTGAAAAAATTTGTTTTCTATCTTGTCAAATAGGAGCCAGGAAGCCAGACGGCAAGTTAAAGCACAGATACTTTTATTTTTACTGTAACCTAGTTTAAAAAGAAGTGCTCCATAAGTACTATGTTCAGAACTCATAAATAAATACATTCACAAACCCAACCAATATTTAGATTAAAATTAACACAAGTACTGTAGGCTGTTATGACATAAAAACGGTAAAAATTACTAATAATAAATTACACAAACCCCGTAGGCTTACTCATTTTATTACTTTTTATTCTCGATGGAGCGTTTTTAGTATGATCAAATATTTAATGTAGTTTACAATTTGGATGAAAAAACACAGTTTGACGTAACGTTTTAAATTAGAGAACGCTTTTGGTTAATTAAAACATGAATAGGATTTTCGGCATAACGAAGAGACAGAAATGTTTCGCTCAGTGATTTATAAAGGACCAATTCTGTGTAATTAGAGTTCGTTCTTTTTCTAATTATTCTTTATTTTTGCTTTGACAGATTTATAGGTAGAATTTATATTTATTAATATAGTTAGTATTTATGTAGGTACTATGAAATTTACGATTGTTTTTCTAATTCTTCAAGTGCCCAGTGTCCTCAAGCCGGCTATCGCGACGGAACCATTAAATAAAAGTGCGAAACAACCACCCGGCCGTCCGTGCGTACGCGCGTCTATGTGTTTTCTGTGTAGTGTTCGTAAATATGTGTTATATATTTAAACTTTTTAAAACATTAACGACGTCGTCAAGACCGATTTTTTTACCAGCTTGATGTTTTGACTTGTTAACTACGTGAACATGGCACAAATCAGTGCCGGAACCAGGTTGTAGACAACCACGGATATGAACTGGAGGTAATTTAAAGGTAATTTAAAACCACACTATATAGTCATACCAGTTCGGGGCAAACAAAAATGGAATTAATTCTTCAATGTTGTTGGCAGTATCAAGAATTTAGTATCATTGTAATACTTTTTATTTTTGTAAATGTTTATATTTGTTTGTGATATACCCAAACTTTCAATTTAATACCTTACAATAATTTCTTACCCGTTATCAATTTATATTTGTTGGCTGTTAAAATTGTACATTGTTGTATCGCACATTGCGTGTGTGAAGTTCCAGGTTATAAAATGATACATCTGAGAAAAACTTGCTTGTTAGGATTAACGGGCAATAAACCATAACCACTATCTTTCTAGCTTTTTAACCTGTAAAAAAAAAAAAAAAAAAAAAACAATTAAAATAATACTGTTCAGACGCATTTTAGAGGAAGATTAGTATCATCAAGATGTTTCCTGACATAAAAGGAATAAAAGAACTACGTGCACCATTAAAATGTAAAAAAATAGAAATGGAAACATAATTATTAATGTTATAATGTAAGGTTTAGGCATATTTAGAAAAAAAAAACATATACTGTTAAATTAGTTTTCTTATATCTTCGTTGATTATTCTATCAAATAAGTGCTATTAACGATTTATTTACAAAATAGTTATGTGCTGTCGAACAGACTCGGCCTTACAAATCGCGCAAAAAGTGGAATTGATGCAAAATAACTATTACTGTAGAAGCGGAGAGGCCCTGGAAATGTTAGGTCAGGTCCCAACGGAATGAGAATTCCCTGTCTCGTCCAGAATTTGATTAAAATCGAGAAATGCTCAGTTCTATCTAAAATATTCTTAGTTCCGCTTTAAAAGCTTAAGAGAAAATTGTGATTAGAAATATACTTGTAAGATTAATGCGACTTTTAGGAAACAGGTGTTTTCTAGAGAATAAGGTTTTATGGATTAGTAACAAATCTTGTAGCAAAATTTGAAATGGTATGTAAAAAGCAAAATGCATTTTCACTTCGAACACAGTTTAAAGTTTACTCTGCACTTACGGTGTTATTTATCTAAAGAACTATCTTAAGGTTCAGATTTCTATGTTTGTGTGTTTTGAAAAAAGATATTGAACTCGTCTTACAAGTTTTAAAAGTTTACCAATCAAAAGCTCAGAGTCCGCCGGTACTCTCTGTATGAAGTGGCAATGGCATAACTTTGACTTGAAAGTTTGCGTGAATTTTGAATTCGTAGTATAAAAAGTAGAATAACATTTAAATCTATAACAGTTTATGCATGGCATCAATATGAGTGTGTGGTTATATCGAAAGATTTCGGTATACTCGCATTAATTAAGACGTTTCATTTTTGTACACTTTATGAGAAATTCGAAAGGTCATTGACAGGAGGGGCTGGGACTGTAATGTTTTCTTACTCCCTTTAACTTATAAACGTTTTTGTAATAACCTGACAACCATTTTACCTAATGTTACGTTAAACACCATACGATTATGTGGATTTTTATTATTATTTAATATTTGTTCTATATATTTGAACAACGTACACTTGTTCCTCCAAGAACGCCACTTATAATTTTCAGCAAAATAGTTTGGTAAAAAAAATTAACAGTTACATAGTATTTAAAAGCAATTATTGTATGAAAAAAGTGTATTCAGTTATGGCCACAACTTCTACATTTTCCCTAATGTTTGGAAAAAATTCCATACTTGATGCTTGGAAAAGAGTACATTAAAAATATTATTGGGTTCATAAAATATCTAGAATGCCCTAAGGACGCTCATTTTCAGAAATTTAGATTTTATACTAATTAACACGTACATTGATAAAATTACAGTCACTTTCATGGTATTTTACGAAAGTTAATGCAATATTATAGATGAATACAAATTTTTCTTAGTTGTGTGCAGTATTTCATAAATTCATAGTAAGATTAACATATAAATGTTGGTAAAATATTTTTGTGCGTTTAAATGAAACTTTCTAAAGTTGAATTTGGCCTGTTTGCGTGAAGCGTTATAGAAAGTCCAGACAGAGAGCAAACCAATTAAGCTTCTATTTGAATAGTGAAATGGGATAAAATGCTGATGCGCTTTGTTATAGTACTCAAATAAAAAATGATAATTTCAATGATTATTTTGCCTTTATACATTTAATTAATAAATCTCTCCTTTGTTTAAAATGAAAATATTACCAGTTTACATGATTAGTCAAATTGCACTTGTAGGCTACTTTATAAAAGAAATATTTTGTACAATTGTTGAAGAAAAAGCCATAGACTCTTCAATAATTTTCATCACTAATTCTCCTCTTCCAGTATTATAGTAATTAGAAATTCCGTACACTTTCCCCAAAAAGAAAACAAAACTGTTTTAATTCCAATACTACATTGAGGCCCTGCCACCCCCCTGTTACTAGTACTAATGTCATTCGAATTAATGTAAAATAAAACATATAATTTTGGTGACAAAATTTAAATATATGTTATTGATATTCCAATTTAGCTTTTAGCTACCGTATTTTACGCCCAGAACCAATAAACCTGGTTGTATAGAATGTGGCATTACTAACTTAAAACTATTCAAATTTATTTAACCTTCAATAATATTATGAGGTACATATCTACTCATTCCGTTCCTTAATCTCTTTGAGACGTATCTTATGTGACGTCTTTGATCGTACGTAAGAGCAAAGACCTACGTTATGTGACAGAATGCTGCCATAAAGTTGAAACAAAGGAAAGGTTTGAAGATTGCTGATGAGAAGGGGAGAGGCAGTAAGTGGCGTGTGCGAAAGAGAGAACGGTGAAAAGTTAGTCTTATCAACGCGAGAAAAAATATTAATCTTACCAATAAAGCTTGAATAGTTTGATTTAATGTACAGTTTAGATTGATGGTTGGTAATGTAGAATATGTATTTACCGTTATTTTTAACGATGATAAACGTTTGAAAGGTTAACAGTTTACAATAGATTCAAATTTTGAAACATGTTTAAAAGAGCTTTGAAATAAGCTTAAGCTACTATCAGTTGTAGTAGATATAAGCTTAAACTGTTACCAATTTTATTTTAATTATAGGCTGTTCACAGGGATGTGTCCTAGATTTTTAAAAATAAGATTCAGTTCAGTCCTAATTCAGATAATTTATTTGCTAATGGTGTAATGGTAATAGTCGGCTATAATAAGTTTGTATAGTATTTACATAACCTTTGTTAAATTCTTAACTCTGGTTTGATAAATTCCATTTGGATCTAGCTATCTACTGTAATAGCTTTTAATAAAAAAATTAATGCAATAATATAATTTTTATGAAAAGTTGAGGATGTAAACTGTTCCATTTATAACACTAAGCGCCCACCAAAACCAATATCGTGTACGGGAAATGTGTAGGAAATGCTTAGCAATGTTTTTCTCACTGTAACCAAACATCCCGTTATAGGGGCAGGGCTGGTTGGATATATGAATGATAAATGTGCGCTGATAAAGTTTATACAACTTAAAAGCCATATCAATCCATACAATAGTTTACTTGACACAATATCTTTCAATTGTCTTTTTTATAATTGTAAATTAAGAAATTGAATAAGATTTAAATTAAAATGATAAAAAGCTGTGTAGCTCAAAGCAGAAGAACGAATTTAGTTCTCGCTTTGTAGTTTCAAAGTTGCTAATTGTCTGAAGTCCTAATTCAAATCTATATGAGTTTGAAATTTACAAAACTAGGTTAGATTTATTAATGGCGATTGATAATTTCTATTACCAAATAGACCTAAACAACAAAATTCACCTCCCTAAACACTTCAACAAGATAAAAATATTTTTTTTTAAATAAATTTCTTGTTAAGACAAAACGGTGGAGTAAAACTCAACTCGATAAGCTCGTCTCTGCTCTGGAGCGGATCTCGTCGTAAAGGCTAAAGCTGTTATAAAACACAGTTGGCGTTGATGAGCGAGTTTGATTTGATTCCTTCCTTCAAGATTGTCATAGTTGAGATAATACAGGCACATTCTGCTCGAGTAACATACAGCCGTAACATGTATGTGTTGCAATCGATAATGATGATTTTATAGGAAAATTAAGTAGGCCTATAAAATACAAAAATCACGAAATACATATTTCTTTATTGGAACGCACTAGAACATTAAATTTATTATATAAGAAGTCTATATTTTAATAAGTACATAATTCATGTACTATGTTAAAGATAAATAAATTTTAATCTGAAAAATTTAAAATTTAATATTTTACTCACAAGAACAGTAAAATACAGCCGTCGCAGCAGACCTGCGTACTAGACGAATTTTTTATAAGATTTGGGCATTTTTTTTTATTTTTGCCATAACACTGTGTGGGTTTAGTATGTAGATTTAGTGCCATGGGAGTGTTCTAAGTAATTATAGGTTATTCCCTATATATCGTGGAAGTACAGGCTAAGTTGTACCAAGTTCCGGAGTTTTATTATTTTCTCCATAAAATGTAGGTTTGACGCCATGTGGGTGTTTTTAGCAAGTATTAGTTAATCCCTAGCTTTTGAAGATACAGACAAAATGTGGTCGAGTTATGGTTATTAACAAGCGTATAATAATGGGTTTATGTGATTTCCCTTCAGAATAAGATGGGAAACGTATATTAAATAATTTTCTCCGTAAAATTTGATATGAAATATTCGTAAGTAAAAATCCAAACTACTATTAAGATTTCATACTTTACCATTGTCAAATTGGAAAAGGCCTACGAGAAAATAATATACTATTGATAAATTACGAGGAAAAGTATCCAAAATCATTGGATTTTTATATGATCAATTGCAACACCGTTATTTAGAAGTTTATTATCAAACAAATCCGCCTCAACACCAACTCAATTTTCGTTTAACGCAACAACGAACTTTCTGAATCAGTTCTAAATCTAGCGGTAACCTAAATGAATTGTTTATAATCATTCAGATGTTGATTGAAGTATTACAGCAAATTCAATGAAATTCTATTTTCAGATGGTTATGACCCGAAATTATTAAAGTTTGGAACGTTTGTAGTAATGTTGAAATATACGTACATTCAAATAGATTAACTTATTTTAAACATTTTAGAAAAAATAATATGTTTAAAGCCATTGGATTATAGGATGGTCAATTTTACCAGCAGAAAGTTAAACTCGTTTAAAATATGACGGAAATTGATAAATATTTGGCAGCATTTTGGTGTTTGTTATGAGCTTTCATGTTGATTACCTTCCGAGTCAGGCCATAAAAAGTCTGCAACAATTCCTCATCAAACATGTAAAACCATAACTTTTCTTGTTACTTTTGTTTCGTATTTTACACACCGAAACATACATTTTAAGATTTTCTATTGTAAAATATTTTTGTAATAGGTCTAGCAGGTCTTGTTCGCGTGTTAATTTATACATTCAAATCATTAAAAGGGGGTTTAGGACGATTTCTCTGGAAACTGTATAAAATTATGCACTTTGCATAAAACATAAAAAATGACAACATGGAAAACATAATGTTGACGAACAGGACGAGAAAATGATGAATCGTGGAAACTTCCGTTAATGAAGCTAGGTGAAAAATGAATCAACTTGTCAAGCAAGGCACGGCTGGTGAGGTATGGCGGTATGATACATCATCAGGCACTTGCTGCGACTATATCACGAATGAATAAACGTAACTTATAGATATCCCTTTCACAGCTGCGTACTCAGCGAATTTCCAAAGGAATTTGAGATTTTGAATTTTCCCTATAAACACCATTGGAATTAGTATGGAGGTTTACTGTCATGGGATGTTGTTAGTAAATGTTAGTTGTTAGGAAATGTTACGGTTAGATAAGGTAAATATCAAATTCTATCAATTTCTATCTATAATTGAGATTGAATAAATATCAATTATATTCAGCATCCTCCCCCCCATAAACCCCATCGGGTTGAGAATTTAGGTTTGCTGCCATGTGGGTGTTGTAAGCAAATATCAATTTAAATCTACCAAGTGAATGAACATACCAAAATTTACCAAGTTATGTCAATAAATAAGCAAAAAAGGGGGGTTTTGTTGATTTCCCATAAGAAAAACATGGGAAACAAATTTTTGGATTTTCTCCGTTCTCTGTTAAGTTAAGCTAAGTTAAAAAAATCAAAATACTACATTGTTTGTTTTTAAGCTCTTTTAAATTAATGGTTTCAGTTAAAATAGTTGAATTTTGAAAATTGGGGTACAAAAATGCCCAATACCCATTTTGACCACTTTAAAACCCCATAAAACCCCGTTCCCATAACCCGATCATGCTGGTTCGCGAACTCATGAAAATATACTTGGTCTTACACATTCATACCGAATTTCATCAAAATCAGAGATCCCCTTCAAAAGTTATTAGTTCCACGGATGTATGAAAATGAAAGAATGGTGTTTTTGGCTTCTGGGGACCTCAAAACGAAAAAAGTATCACGGTCACGGGCTTAGGTCTTACCATGACTAGGCATACTATCGTAATAGCGTATTCCCTATAGGAACATACTCCTAGACGTCCTAGGCTGTCTTCCTCATGTCGAGACTCAGCGCACTACATAGGCGCATCTTTTTGTTATACGCCTTCACGTTTTTTATCCTGAATTTTATGTTTTATTTAATCAAATGTGTTTGTGTTTGGCGGGCGTCTTTTTTTAAACTTCGACGCGCCAATCAAGTGATGAGTCAAGATTTTTTTGTTTTGGTGCGGACCTGAGGATGACAGCCTAGGTCGTCGAAACGTGTGGTTCACAGGATTACTCAACTTGGATCACACGCAGACAGCAGGTATTTCACCTTTACTATTCGTCTACGTGATCCGGTAAAAAAAAAAAAAAAAAAAAAAAAACAATATGAAGAAAAAATTAATAGATGGAGTTATACAATGTCATTCTTGCATAAAAACCAAATTCAAAGTGTTTACAAAATTGATTAAGAATTACAAGTAATTATTTTAATGTGGTTGTTTTGTAATATTGCTCGAAGCAATTAAATGCAAATGGTCCTGCAAATGCTAAATAGAGGCGAGAATGAATGTAAATTTAACCCAAAGTTAACGGATTGACCGGCGAAATTGGGGAGGGTTTGAAACTTACGACTACGAACCGCATATTCAAGGCTTTGAGTTAACGTTACCCAGTTAAATGCAGGTTTGTTGTACTGTAAGTTTCAGGTTAAATTGCGCTGCTTCAGAGGGCGAAATTTATAAAGTAAATTGATTGATGAACATTGACCAACGATTAAAAATATTCAACTTATCTGGGGTTGATTTATTTTTTCATGCCTCAACTTGTAAATCTATATAGACTTAAGTATTCTAAAAGTAAATGTTTTAAATTGAAAAATGTATTTTTTCATTCACATAAACTTGTAAAATGTAGGCTACGTAACAAGTGTTTAAGTCCACGTGGAAAGGACAATTTATAGTCTGAAAAACAAGGATGTTTGTCTCACGAGGACGATTTATTTTCGTAAATACCTTAGACAGTCATCGCCCTTAGCCTACTACTCGTTGCTTCTTTAACTATTGAAAATAAAAGATGAATGAAAATAATAATCAAGAATGAAAAAAGTTATTGCAATATTGACAATATATGTTACTATATACTGTGTATATGCTACATTTTCTTTGTTTTTAATAAAAAAATCTACCACAATATTATATAAAGATTATGCGTCCTTTGTATTTTGAAGATAGTTACAAATTTCTCTGACACTGTTTGACTATTTGATGAATTTGAAAGTAAATAAGTACTAAATTAGGTATATAATTTTTAATACATAACGGTCCAGTTAAGTTATGAGTTATAATATTGTTTATTACAAAGGTTTTATTTAAATTAGATAATAGGTATGTCAAATATTTTTTTACAAAAAAAGTTACTATTTTATAACAGCTATCTAGACACATATACAATGAAAAAACAAATACATTTATTATAGTAATGATCATCTGTGGAGATATTTATTAAACTGAAAAAAGACGTAGGGGCCTATATGTTATGGGTTTAAACTGACGTTAAAACACTGAGGGCCGTTTGCACCAATTTAGTTTAAACCTGATCTTCAGTCTAAACCTAAGTTTAACCTAAATGTCAGTTGCACATGCATAGTTTAAACTTACACCTCCAGCTGATTTTAACCGAATTAATCTAGATTATATTTAATACGGTTTATCATTTATTTGTGCAAATGGCCCTAACTTATACTACGGGTGTGATGAAAATTATTTTCATTCAAGTAAAGATTTTGTATAGTTACAATAGCTTTGACAACTTTCAAGTATACACAATACAACTGAAGATAGAAACTGGCTTTTTAAATTGTTATTTAAATTTCAAATCGATACATGTTAGGATCTTATCTGACTTACTTAAAATGTTAAACAATGGTTCGTAGAAAAAATGTTGTACAAAATAATGAATATTAAAATAAAGAATTTATGAAAAACAAAATAAAGGATGTTTTCAGTAATAAAATTTACTTTACAGACAGGTATTTATAAAATGTTGATAAAACATAAAATTTGGACCAATGTTTTAAGTTTAAATAACACATCTTCACTCTTGATTCGCATCTGGACCAATTTAGATTTTTTTCTCATTGCTTGAATGAATCTTCAGAACATCCTCAGAACTGCTAACGTGTTAACAATTTGTCACATTCATACAATTAACTTTCTTCATCGTACAATTATTGTAAACCAACCACCTTGTTACCCCCAAATATGTAAATATTTTGCAGCCATTCGATTTAATTAAAATCGACCTACCTCGAAGAAAGCTAATATTTCACCTAAACAAAATCATCATTGATGGTAGTAAGATAATTCACATTTGCTATTTTGGTTACTTCTATCAAAACATCCATAGTTTCCTTAGGATAACAAAAATAAAATGTCAGTGATTTTCAATCATTCTGTATATCTTGGCTGAATTATGTTAATGTTTGAAAACTGATGCTTATGCAAATTAAAGCTGCAACATAGTGGATAGACGGTCAATAGAGGGAGAGTAAAGGGATTTTACGGCAGGCCTTGTAAACAGGACTTCAAAGAGCGGCTTTAGTGAGGGGCATTAGACTGACCAACTGCTACCAGCTTGGTAGCCATGGGTATACCCCTGACCACGGTATACAGCGCCAACCGAGTCAATATTGCACTCATATCAACCATACACATGGGAGTGGGGATTACCATCATTACCACCATTTAGGCGTAATACAAATAGCAAAACAGAAAAATTGGTAAATATTCCGGGCTATGGCTGTAAATTGTGGCCAATAAAAATTAGTTAATTAGTTTTGCAATTTTAATGATAATGGGAAGCATATAAGGTAAGTACCCAAAAGTGAACCAGTCTCATAATGTGGACCCCCATGGTTATCGGCTCTCTTGTGAGCTGAAACCTAGCGGAAAACATTATAAGTACTGATGGAAGGTTCCACCATCTGTAGTAGAGCGCTGGTATTAGCCTAACTGCTATAGTTTTTTTCTGGAAGTTCCACATCATGTGTTTTGACAAAAATTTAAGTTTTTGTTAAGTTGTTCGATAAAACTGACTACTAAGCTTTCAAACCTTACATATTCTTAAATGGTAATGTGGTACGAATCATTTTAAACATTAATTATTTCAATGCGGTGGTTTTTTAATTAAATATTGATTATTAAAAATCTGACGTTAAGTGCGCAAACCGGAAACCCCAACAGTTCCCTATACTGGACCCCTCACATAATGAGTGGGTTTTATGTAGAAACAGGTCTAGTTTATTTTTTCAAGAATTAATTCTTTTTAAATGGAGCAGGGGTAGAAAAAGATGTTTATATTACGAATTTTTCCGTTAGCACATCCTTTTAATTGAACGAAATGTTGTAGACCCTAGTATTTAGCTTAAATTTTCACTTTTTCACTTTCTTTGACGTTAACAAGTATTAAAATAAACCTTTATTTATATATAACCTGTATATTTTATTTTCAGTTTAATTTCCTTTCATATGATTTTTTTCCCTTCATATTACCCAGGGATCCAGTTTGCCAGAAGGAAAATACATATAGTGCGTAACATAATAAAGTGAATGTTTCATAATTTTAAACAGATTTTTAAAAATAATTTAGAACTGTTATATTACAAAAGAGAAAAATGGGTTTCTGTTTTGGGTACTCTTCTCGAATGGTATTAATTATTCTCTTACGCTCTATATCATCATTAAAATTGCAGAACTGATTAAAAACATCGTATGCAAAGAAAAGCTTTGTCCATACTAATACCATATTTTACAGCCATTCATTGCATAATCAATCAATCGGCCAACCCCGGTATAAGCTGATATTTCAACAAATCAAACACATAATAATGGTATCTAATAACTTCTCGTTTTGCTCTTTTGTTTATTTTTATAACATGTCCAGTTTACCATTGCATGACAGAAATAAAATAATCAGTGACTTTTCAATCGTCCTGTATGTTACCACAGGTTAATAAAGACTGAACGAAAGTTATACGGTATATAGTTTACAAGTACCAAATGGTTATGTATGAACTTTTGGTTTACGGCTTAACAGTATAACGATTAAAGACGCTTTTAGATAAGCAAAAGGTCACCATTATATAGACTAGGTGGGTGAGAGTTTAACGTCAATCCCTAATACCTAGAAGTGTATTTTACGATCTTTTGACCATAATATTAGTGCCCTCAGAATATATGATGTTGTGATGTAAAGAGAAATAAATCTATTTAAGACAATAATTAAAACTATAGAGGAAAAACACTTTTCTTTTCATAAAGTCAATAATTATATTCTAACATTTATTGTATACATTTATATATTAACATTTTGAACGTGTAATTTTTCAAATAAAAGTTTGAGTTAAATATGGTATTATTTCACTTATAGTGCCTACAGTGAAGCTTTCCGTAACCAACGTTTTCAGAAGACCACTGAATAAGCCATAAAATAAACGAGTTAAAAAACAAAAGTAAGGTATAGACACTACTAATGGGTGGGGGAGGGGGTGGGCGAGGTGGTTTCCTTTTTTGTTTCAACGGCACGGTATACAGAATAGAATTTTGTTTTTGTTAACATTGATAACAGCGCCAAGACGGTATATCTACGGTATTTACTTTAAAATAGAAACAAAAACAATGCATGACATCGAAATTAGCTGTTTTTCCTCTTTTTGTCGAAAAATTCGTGATATATTTGCAGTTGGTAAGCCCCTAATTTATAGTGAAAACAGCTTATTCTCGGAGCACTATGACGACAATATCTTAAACAAGTAACTCGTAGCTTCATATTTTGTGCAAAATGAAATTGTATAATTTGTTTGGTAAAAATTCATTTTATATTTTTGACAGACAAATTTAACGTTTGAATTTTTATATCTAAGTAGTAGCAATGGTAAGAATATGATTGATTGTAAAAAAGTATATTCCTAATGATAAAATCTTTAAATTTTTACTGACGCATATTTAAATAGTTTTATTTAGTACACTTCAAACATTGATCTTATGTTAAGAATTTTTGTTCATATTATTATTAATAGACTAAATAAAACATTTATACAAAACAATTTTATATTGTAAATTTAGATTAAGATGGGATTTTCATCAACTTAACCACTTGAAATGTGGTCCATTTCATACATTAGTAACAACACTTCTGGTAAAGTAGAAAGTTGTCAATCCAATTTGTGGAAGTAACTTTAGAAGGAAATGTTTATTGTTGTTGTTCTTTGATGAGTTGAATGGGATTTCCTTGATATATTGACTTATACCGACTAAAACCTAATCGATATTTTAAAAATTGTATAAATACAAAAATATAACTTTCAATTATTATAAAAATCAAATGTACAATAGTATTAGAAATTAGGTTTTCCATACTACTATAAACACTGTTGATAATTTTAATAAATCACTTAGTGAGTTTGTAAAAGTCACCTAACATAGAACTTAAGACGATTTGGATTGACTTTTATGAGAATGATAAAAAATTGATCAAATCTTTTTCAAGAAACTAGCTAAAATAAAACCTACGCTTTAATGAAATTATACAAAACATAGGAAGTAAACACGACTCGAAACCCCACTAAACAACGGGAAACAATAAAGATTCTACATTACATATATCTGAATATCGTGTATTTATTTCATTCTATCCGATCAAGAAAGACGATCTATCAGGAAGCACAATCTTGTCAGGTGATCATGAACTTGATTTAAACTTCTGCTTGTGCCAGGAATTAAATAACTCAAATAAATGGACGATTAGAAGTAGGTCAACTCAGATGATGTACTTGGTGACGTGAAATCTTATAAGTTTCTTCCCCGACGTTGAACGTATTAAATTTACATTTCGTTCTTACTTTAAATTAAGAACTTGGCGCCAATTGCTCATTTTTTAAATTTATAAAGCAATAAGACTTATTTACAAAGGGTCCTTCACTACTGTATTTTATATTTTGTTAAAGATTAAATTAATTTGACTATATTTTATTTTCAACATTTATTTCGAAAAAAGATATATATTTTTTAAAGACGTTACATATGAATTTTCTTGTTACAATAAAAATTGATACTTTAAATCAAGTACTCATGATTTCCTATAGTTTGTTTGGTAAACGTGTACAATTATGTAGTAGTAATAGCCTTAGTAAATACGTTAAAATTACGAGCACAAAAATCTTGTTCTTAGAGCTATGTTGTTATTTCTGAGTGTAACTCACATAGGATTCTTAAGGTACAGTTGTCTGCACTATGGGGAGGGGGTTTTATAATGAATGGATATTCGATAGTTAATAGTTGCAAATGAGGGAGTGTTGATGATAATCACGAGTGAAACCAAATTTGGGCTAGAAATAGTACAAAAGTTAACTTAAATTTATTATATTGGTATAATCTTGAATTACTATGCAAAATACGAACTGCAAAAGAGTATAAGAATGTAAGAGAAGACACATTCAGTAAAAAATAAAACTATTGCAGAGTTGCAATTTAACAGTAGCCTAAATGAAGAAACATCAATTAAAAGCGAATAAAAATAAGTTTATGACGAAAAACTTTAAACAAATCATAAAATTGGATTGCATTAAAACGAGTGAAGTTAAAATATAGCCTTTTTACAAACCGTGTTCATGGAAAGTAAGAAAGGCTGCCACTTGTCATTTGAGGTCAAAGTTTAAAACAAAGCCCAGTATGTCACTCCATCGTAGCAAGAGTGAGGTAGAGGGAGTTTCCTTGGGGATGGTAGTTTTGGTGTGAAGGGGTGGGAGGGGGGCAGATATGTCGATTCAACTTTTGTGACGAAAGGCAACGTCCGTGAACATGAAAAGACAAGTTCATCGATGTGAGATGGTTCTGTTTTGCCATGAGAATATCACTTGAAAGAATATTATTTATATGAGAATATTTTGAGTTTTTGGACCAGAACGACACAAAACATAAACAAGAGACTAGACAAAAGTATATTATGAGGTTTTACGACGACGCAAGTAATTAACAGACTAATTGTAAAATTAATAATTTATTCCACCAATAATTTTTAAGCTATACATAAACCTGGAATTGTTTATAATTTCATAACAGCATTGATCTAATTTGTGAATTATTAACTTAATTTTTATAGATTTTTAAATACATGCAAGAACTGGTAGACCTTACGACTTCTATCAAACATAGTACCACTTCTGGCAGGTAACTTTTTCGTCGGTAAAATTCCTCTACGGTATCAATAATAATACATCATGTAAGGTTAGTTAAGATGATTAGTTACCATAGGGAAGTACCTATGGGCACATGAATTACCTGCGAAATCCATCTTAGAGGTAAAAGTACCTGCGAGAAAACTTACCTTCCAGAAAGGATACCGCATGGCATATTATCAATATTGACTAGAATAAAGCAACACCTAAAATATTTTATGCAAACAACTTTAAGTTAAAATCATAGTACTGAAAAATAAGATATTTACTTTAGCTAGAAAAATATCAACGTAAAAAATATAAAAGTGAAAATACACAAATATATCAATTGCCTCACATGTGGCTTAATTTATTAGGACGGTAGAAAAAACAGACGTATTGTGTAAAAAAGTTAAATTATACGATACTGAAAAAGTATATAAAAAATACAACAATGAAATCTTATAAGTGTGTACTAAAGTAAACACCACTTCACAATACAAAGGAGAAATGGAATAACGAAAATAACATGTGAGGGGCGACAAGAAAAAGATGAATGATGGAAACTCCGTTAATGAACTCGGGTGAAAAATGAAACAACTTGGGCGGACCGCAAAACATCTAGTTGTGATAATGGAACTCGCAAGTTGGAGGAGAGTGGGTGAGGCGTGAAGATGATTTCCACACATAACACTTAAGGTCATTCAACTAGCACCAAAGACCAAATATTGTTCATAACTGTTATTTGTGTTAACGGCAAAAGCGCTATTGATCGTGTTTATCATCATATTGTATTAACTGTGTCAAAAGCGCTTTAGATAGTGATAAATTTGAATATGTATAGCATATTGCTCTAGAACGTTTTTATAATACATTTTAGCTTTTGAAAATCCATGTTTATGAAGCAAGACTAGGTCCATATTGTTGCAGATTTTATGGCAATGGCTAGGCAAAACACATAAAACTGGTGAATATAAGGGGGTAGCTGTTAAGCCACTGGGTGGATTTGGCAGGTGCCCAGGCCCGGGTTGGATTTGCAAGACTAGTTCTGGAAAAGTCTCTTTTGACCTCAAAAGATAATGAACATTTGTGATTTTTTGTTTAGCTGTGATTCTAATCGGAACAAATTATTGTATAGTAGTTTTGTTATTAGATTTACAATTATTTGTGTCCGTTTTCTCTCTAAGGCTGAACAATGCATTAGTTGTTCACTACATTGATAACAAAAGATAACCCTAATACCCAGTAAGTGGATAGTGTAAGGATTCTTTGAGTTTTGAAAGGTAACTATCGGAATTAAATTATTTTATTAAATTTAACTAGCTTACCCGGCATGCTTTGCAATGCCAACTTAAGAAATTTTTGCCCTTCAGGTGAGCTCGTTCGCTGCGTTCACTTTCCGTCAGGGTCAGGTTTAGCTTGTTCGCTACGCTCACTCACAGCAAGTCTGTAATATCGTCTAGTTTTTTTATTACCAATCTTCCATCAATAATTTAAATGAGAACAGCTGTTCATAAAATTAATGACCCTTACAGTAGGTAATCATATGTTAGAATACAAAAATATTGTTTCCATATGAACAACATGGTAACTTTGATCATTTGATGACGTCTAACGCGCAGCCCTTTGTTTACATTAATATGAAAATAGTCACACTTTCCTAATTTAAGCTTAAAGAATGGGTATACAAAATTTCACCACTCTAGCCATTCGGGAAGTTAGAGAATTAGTGATGAGTGAGTCAGTGAGCGAGTAAGTAAGTAAGGGCTTTCCCTTTTATATGTTTAGAAGAAAGATAGATAGATATTTTTTATTTTATTTACCAGCTAGGATTTATATTATTTTTAGTACATGTTTAATTTATTAATTTTTAAAAGTTGTACTAATATAACTTTTGTATGATGAAATAGTAATGATCACTTAGGCAAAACCATCATAAAGTAAAAAAAGAACAATCTTTTGCAACGCAAAAAATAAAATTGTTGAAAGAATCTACCAACAGTTTAAACACTGACTAAATAGAAGTTTATTATTCTAGGTATCGTACCAGAGTTACAATTATGAATAGGCCTAACGTACTTCTAATTCACTAAGGGAAGTATAATGTGATTTTACAAAACTTGCCAGGAAAACGACTAGGAATGCAACAATTAATGAATTATTAATCTACATATCGTTTAATTATCGTATTTAAAGAAGAAAATGCTTTTGGTGGCAACAGAGGGCCTACTCCTATGTGTAGGGTCTTAATATTGGTAGTCGAAAGTCTTAAAATCGCACACGCGTAATGCAAAGATATAACATTATTTGTGGGATATCGTTAAATGTTTATGGTCACTTCTGTGACATGCCGTTTAAAATATAGATGACGCTCCGTGGGCCTTAAAACATGGGCTAGAAGCTTTTATTACAGTTTATACTTAATATGTAAAAAATGTGAATCATGAACTTTAAAAACCGTTGGTATATGACTTTAACTATATTTTATGGACAATTGATAATTTAATGATACACATATTCATTGCAATAAGCTTAAAAATGTCTTCGAAAAGCATAAAGTTTGATAAATTCAACTTTTATTTGATTTCAACAACCCATTATTTTGGGTGGCTTCATTTTATTGTTGTTTAAAAAGTTACTCTTGGTTAAAGACAATTTTAAATTGTGCTTTCACAATGTTATTCCATCTTACTGTATTAGGTTTATAAAAAGGTAGTTTCGTCAATATATTACTTAAGAATCATACAAAAAATGTTATTCCATGAACAGAAAACCTGTTCACTGTATTGGTAATGTATTTTTAGTCAATATTAAAATCGTTGGTATTGATTAGGTAGACCAATATAAAAATGCGTGTATTAAAAATTATGATACTGAAGTTGTTGCATAAAAATTTAGTTAATTTTTTAAATATACAAATTGAGGTCAAACCTCACATTTTTTTAAGGCATCAAATAGAAAATAAATTCCAAAATAACGTCACTCTGATATAAATCTACTGCGATGAAACATTTCGTGTGAAAGGTAAAATCAAAAGACAGGCTGGCCTCGCCACACCCTTCACACAGCTCGAGTGGCTGTAGAGCCCTTTACACCCTCCAGAACAGCTGGAGCTTCCCCCGGCCTCGTTTGGGTACGCAGGACCACGCATTGTTTACACAGTCTCGTGACGCTCACGGTAGATAGGGACCACGAGATCAGTGCTAGGGGTAAAAAATGAAAATAAATTTAGTTCAACTCATAGTTCGATAGAAACAAAAATGATAACTTCTTTTGTCAAGAATACAAAATTTATCATGGTAGTAGATACTTTTGGCAATGATAGTAAACACCATCTAGTTATGAAGTTAAAACAAATACTTTTTTAAATAATAAAAATCACAAATGTTTAGCATACTGAAAGTTTTCAAAGTTTCAAACTAGATCCTTTGTTGCATCGTGATGGTTTATTACTGACCAAAAGCATCTGACTCTTAACCAAGGGGAATAATTTGACAATGACCAGCCAATGACCAATGGCTGCTAGATCTAGTTTGAAACCTTAATAATTATTTCAGTATGATAAACATTTGTGTGAGTTTTTTTTTTTTTTACTTACAAAACGATTTGTTTGAACTTTATGACCAAATGGCGTTTATTACAATTTTATTGTAAACAGTTACCATTTTATAGCGTTTATTGCAAAAAGTTTCTACTACCAGGGGTTATTTTGTATTCATGACAAAAAAATAATAATTTTTGTTTCCATCCAACGATGAGTTGTGCAAAATTTATCTTCTATTTTTCATACTTCTCAAAATCGAGACACAATCATTCTACACTCACCTAAAATTCATTTTGGCCATTACACGCTCTTTATTATGAAATATTGACTTTTGTCCATTATCTTATTGGAAGACAAAAAATAAATTAGGCGAGATGATTAAATTATAAGTATTCCTACTTATTAATTAAAATATAGATTTTTTTTATTTAGGGTCAAAATGCTTGAAAACGCATCTTTGCGGAACAGTGGAAACAACGAAGTTGATGATTCGATGGTGTGTAAAGCTAAGTATAGTTTTGTTTCCAGTGTAAGTTTCTCGTAAGGTAGATTAGGAGGATATTGGCGTGTTGTGACCTAGTTGTAAGGGCATGACTTTGGCGTACGTCCAGCGTCTCCCCCACCCCAACGACAGAGTACGTCATCACTGATACTTCCCCCTTCCCTTCCCCACCATACCTTCACTTCCTGGTATGGTTCAGCACACTCTCCCATTATTTATTTGTTGTACTTTTTCTCTTTGTACGAAACTGGCTGCACGATGTAATTTCACTTTAGCAATTCTGAATCTCACGAGTGGCTTAAAAGATTAATACAAGATTTGCATACACTCCTTTATGGACGACCTAATTAAACGCGTTAAAACACTGGAAAATTTAGTAACTAACATGATGACCGTTTGTGGTGGCATATAAAAGTGCCATCAACCGATGCCTTTTATTACTCTTACTTTAAGTTAAATTAAGTTATTGCAAAAACTAAATGTAAATTTATAATACCTTAAATAATAAGGGTAAGAAAATTAAAATATCTCATGTCGCCAAGTTCATCTTCTGAGTCGACATAATTCTAATCATCCAGCAATTTGAGTTATTTAATTCCTAGCACAAGCAGCAGTTTACTTTTAATCAAGTTGAGGATCACTTGACAAGATTGTTTGTGCTTCCTTAAGATCTTGTTTCTTGATCGGATGGCCTGAAATATGTATACGCGATATCCTAATAGATATAATGTAGAATCTCTACTGTTTTCCGTTGTTTAGTGGGGTTTAAAGACTCTCGTGTTTATTTCAGATTTTTTTGCATAATTTCATTAAAGCATAGATTTTGTTTTGGCTAGTTTATTAAAATTGGCTATTGCTACTACAGAATTGTACACGTTTACCAAAAAAACTCAAGGAATCCGTTAGTATTTAAAGTATCACTTTTTATTGTAACAATAAAATCCATAAGTAACATTTTTTGAATAATAATACATCGTTAAGAAAATAAATTTCTAATTAAATTCTTACCAAAATATAAAATAGAGTCGTGAAGTATACTTTGTAAATGCGGCTGTTAGATTTCTAAATTAAATGAACAATTGGCACCAAGTTCTTAATTTAAAACAGGAACGAAATGTAAATTTAATACGTTCAATGTTGAGGAAGAAAATTATAAGATCTTACGTTACCAAGAACATCTTGTCCCTACTTGGGGAGTTGACCTACTTCTAATCATCCAGCAATTTGAGTTATTTAATTCCTGGCACAAGCAGCAGTTTACTTTAAATCAACTTGAGGATCACTCGACAAGATTGTTTGTGCTTCTTGATAGATCGTCTTTCTTGATCGGGTAGCCTGAAATATATAGGGGATATCCTGACATATGACGTACAATCTTTACTGTTTCCCGTTATTTATTGTTTTTGACTTAGACTCTTGTTTTTTATTGTTAAAACTGGCATCAAACGTAAAAAATAATAATAATAAGGATGTTTATTTTTCTATACTTAATAAGTACACTATCACGATAAAACGATTAGCTCTAAAGTAAACTTTAGGCGGTTGTAAGAAATAAATAAAAAAGTGCAAAAACCATAAGAATTCAAATAATAACTGTATGTACAGTGAATGTGGTTAATTTAGTATAGATTAGTATGCAGCTGTAGCCTATATAGTTAGCATGGTGTACTGTATGTCATTTTCTAATATATATAGCTCTCTCAACTGGTGGTTAAATTTCAATTTCGTTCAGATTATTTGTTGCATATTCGTACATTTGATTATGAATTTGAAATATTATACAATTAAATTTTACCAAGCATCTGCATAGATTAAAACAAAATAAGCTCGTAGATATTATTAAGACAGACAGCACTTATTAAAATTAACCCTATTTTACAAACAGGATAATCACTAATTTTACAGAAAATTCAAAAATAGATTCTGTAAAGATTATCAAGTTGTAAGGCTGGCAAATGGTTTTGGAACTAAGGATTATGCAGAGTTATATGTAATGGCAAGATTTATACCTTTCCTGTGCCGTGATTCAAGCATGTTGGTTTAAACTAAGTTATCACCAATACAACTCTGGGATTCAATCTTGTAAGAGCATCACTCACAAACTGTTTGCGATTGGTTTACGTTCAGTCTAATAAAACTGCAATCAATACAAGTTGAAAGTAATGAAAAACAGTAAATACTAAACGATAAAATTAAATAATACGTTATCATTGCCGGAGAAAATGAAATCCGCAAACATATTACCGTTATTACAGAAGTTTTATTTTCCAGCAAATGTTTCGATTTTGACAAAGAGGCCGGCTTCATGTCCGTCGCACAGCGGTTGTTTAGAGCCCGTGAGGATTTGGGCTACATGCAGGACATGTTTCAGCTAAATGACTCTCCTTTTGCCATTTGTCAATCAGTCCGATTTACAATTGATTCGGTTAAACCGACCGAGCTTATTTGAGATTTATCTTAACATTGTTAGGTTTTAAAGATTTGCTTTCGATAAAGGAAAATTAAAACTCATTCGTTTTATTTTAAGCTCCATGAGAGTAAATGTTAAAATTTTTTGAATTTCAATTCAAGATTAAAATAAAATAAGATTATAGCATAGAAACTTATATAAATATTATTTTATCTCAGAAGTTATTTGCAAAGTTTGAAAAAAATCATTCGATCAGTTTTCGAAATCTGTGTGCATAAATACAAAAATAACATACAAAAATAACTTACACGTAAAAGAGTATAAGATTAGTATTATTTGTTTATATTCAGAAGTTGACTTCCATCTTAATTGAAATATTCCTTAAAACAGCTCATATAAGTGGAATGAATGAAATCCTGCATCTGAAATGTAGTCTGCAAGTTTGTTGTTTACATTAGCTTTTTTAAATTGGATTAGTGCAATTTTTTTTTTACAAAAATACTTTTGAGGTTAGTGTATAGAAAGAGAAAACAGACTTATTTTCTAGACAATTTGTAAAAGCTACATACATTGCACATTTGATGGAATAATTACAGGCCAGACAATGGCTGTTCTGCGTGCAGTATGATGAAAAAGTAGTTTTTCTGTCACTTATTTTAAATTTTTCATGAAATGGTGATTATATGAACTTTAAAAACGTAATCCGTCTGTATTTATTTTCAATGCAAGATAATAGAAATATAGACTAATATCCATGTCACAGTAAGAAAAATGATCGCGTATGGAAAAGAAAAAAAACTTCAAAAGTGGACGAAGCGCGTTAAGTGTAGGTCTGGCGCTTTGGCGGGTAGATAGGGTGTTTTGGCGGGAAGCCAACATGTCGGCGCCATGCAGCCGGGTCGAGTCAATACATGAACCGATCGTGGTGACGTCACGTGACGTTAGAAACAAATGACGTCACTAGCTTAAAATAATTGCGTGGTAGGCATACATTTTTAATAGACTGTTACCGACGGGTAGGCCTTTTTCATTGTGTGAACGTTTCGTGCTACCAGAATCAGCTGTTCGAAGACATATTTATTTTCTAGTTTGTACATCCGTGAATTTTCCTATTGCTTGATATCACTTTTTATTTACCCACATACTTTAAAGAAACAAAATGGTTCAAAATTTATGTAGTTTCCTTCACGCTGGATTTTTATATTGTACATGTATAAAACAACTACATAAAAAAACAAATTTTAAATTTAATAAAGTTTAAGGAAATTTGTGTATGTAGGCTAAATGGTTTGTTTAGGCCGATGTTATAAGTTTGAAGAAACTTATGTGGGGTAAGAACTTCGTGTTCCCTATGATTTAACCCCAAGAACTTTCATGCTGATGATGTCCCTGGGACGTAGGAACAATAGGCCTACAATTGTCCACAACTAGGACATTTTGAAGTGCTCTAGACGGTGAGTTTTAAAACAATAGGAATGATGGATTGATAAATGTATGAATAAAATTCAACATTAAGTTAACTAGTACCCTGTTTGTACTGAATCATAGTATAATAAAACCTTATTACTTTTCGTTAATTTCAGTTTACACTACTTCTGAATAATTACTAATATTCAGAATTAAACCATTTTCAAGTACAAGGGGAGATAATGATTTGGTTGTAATTAAAATCTATGAGGATCAAAGGAGAGAATCCCAGTTCTAACCTTGTCCTTTTAATTGATTTCTATAAATAAGGATTTTATATGAAGTCAATATTGTCAGTCCCAGTGGATATTTATGTTCTGTGTGTTTGCACAAGCTGGAACGGCGAGCGAGCCCCACGCATGTACCAACACAACACGTGTGGTTGGCTGATAGCCTTTATATTGGGTTCAGCAGCTGATGACACGTTAATTGAGTTGTGTGGCTTTGCTGATACATGCATGTCGCTGCCTCAGCAATCCGCGCGCTTACGGCACAAGCTGGCCGACGACCTTGTAAAAAAGTGAGAAAACCTTTCATGCTCTAAAGTATACACATTTAGAGTCTTTAATTGCATTAATTTTAATGTCAAGTGGTTTGTAGATTATATTCACATAAGCGAAAACTAAAATTTATTTATTTAGTTTCCTTCCATTTAGTTCAAAGATCCAAGCCGTTTGCTCGTACTTTAATGAGAAGAAAATGAATTATAATATACCTGTCATTTTCAAAGGTGACAGAGAAGCAGCAAAGACTATTAGTTGGTGTTTAGGAATTCGTATATCTTTTACTATATTAAAAGCGTATTGGTTAAGGGTATATGCCTGGGTAAGAAGAAGGTGTCAATAATATTCAAACTTTAAATAATAACGTTATAGACTGGAAAAATTCCCAAAGTCCACTTTCTTAATTCTTATGTTCATTCCAAAGGTAAAAGCATTTTAAAATAATTAAAATGCAGATTTTTTTTAAGTTTTGTAATTATCTAAAATAAAAATATTAATTTTTAATATTATATTTTAGGTTTTAGAAATTTAAGAGGGGGTTAAAGGGACCTTAGAACACCTTGCAGTGCTTCATCCGCTCCCGTTTGCACCTTTATTTTAAGTCTGATAAAAGTGGGAGATGGTTAAGTGAAAGATCTTAGACCTGTTCTATTTTTTCATTTTTTATTTTCGATTCATATTTCGCAATAATTGTTCGAAATTGATCAAATTTAGATTAATTTTGAATAATTATAGCTTAGTATGGATTCGAAATTAAATAATCCAAGTGAATAAAATATCTCTAGTCTTTATCTTTTATGTAAAACCTCTCAAATTTTTTCAGACTTAAATGAAGGCACAATGACCGCGAGACCTCAGAATGGTCGTGCAACAATGTGAAACGTTTTCCGGTAGTTATTGCTACGGCCATTTGACTGCGCACGCTGTATCCCTTTAACCCCTGTTGAGTTATTGTAAGTTAAATCCAATTTGCCAACTCACCACCGGGCGTCAGGTTCCGGACTTGAGGCGTCGAGCCCCCCGCCGCCCCTGACGATCTCCGCGACCTGGGAACAGACCAGCGACACTTGAAACTCAACCAATCACACATAAACACCATTATACTGTATAGAACCTTTACCTAAATCTCAATACAGTGAATCACATACATTATTGAAAACCGTAAAACTACAACTTGGACTTTGCACACAATTCAACTTGAAATTACGCCAGATTGGTATTCTAAAGATTAATAATGATTTACAAAAAAGAAAAGAAAATTAAGAGTTTTAGAATAGTTTGATACAAGTCCCTCGCTTGGACACGTGTCGTACGGGACGTGCTCTTCATTATTAATTCTTCCAAGACCCAGAAACTTTAGAAGCACGTTTTTGCGGAATCGGCGTTCCTTTGAATCATACTTTTATGCAACCAAGAATAGTAAATATATTAAAGATATTGTTTAAAAAATGTTATAAATTTATTCTATATAAAAAATTATAATGGGTAGTCGTTAAAACTTTTAAAATTTACTTCTTAAATCTTTAATTTATTAGATTTGGGATTCAGTTACAGAAGTTAAATTAAAATCCTGGTACATAACTATACAGATAACCTTTGAAAGGCCATTGCGATAAGGGATGGGGTCGGAAGGAGGATAGTTTTTAGCTCAAAAATCTAATAAAAATTTGAAAGGTACGAGAGGTAGAGATATATTCTTGTTTAAGGATTTAGTGGACTACCTCAAATCCACACCATCTTTAGCAATTCAAATTACTTACACTTAGTAAACCATTAAATTCTCGCTGTGAGGAAGGGTGAAGTTATTAATTAGAAGTTGTTGACCTGGAGATAGACCTCTTAAACAGCTTTGATGCAGGGCGCGTACAGGCTTTCACACGTCATAGCAGGGTAAAGATACTGTATAACAATCTTAATTAAAAACAATATATGAATAAACACAGGAATTTTATTAATGCGTTATACATTTAATAATAAATTCAAAATTGTGTATAAAGTTTAGTTCCAGACTTTCGTCCCTCGCTAACAAAAATTTCACGGGGTTACGATCTTTCTTTGAATTACGAACAGTTAAACTGGAATTAGTTCTAGTTACGGAGGTTGGTTGCTTTTATCGAATTAGTTTAAGTGAGTACAAAATAGTGAGAGCAGACAGACGCTATAGACAGGATGTGAGTCGTTGTTTGGACTTTAAGAGATTCTAAGAGAAAACTTCGAAACACAAAGGTAACTTCGACTTGTAGAGGAAATTTTGATTAATTTGACATATGTGATGAACTTTGTATATATCTTATACATTTTTATATATCTTGACTTAAAGAGGTATATAACAGTCATACGATTACGATTTTTTATTCGACTTAGGTAGGTTTTTCTAAGGGGATAAAAAATAATAAGAGTTACCAAGGATTTCGAGCTATTGAGGTTCAAGTCTGCGAGACTCGACCGTACGTCAGTCAATATTCGATTGTAAAAGACAGTACGGATGCTAATACCGTAAAATTCCGCAACGATACGTAAAACTAACTTACATGTATACGTGATGATAAAAAATAGAGTTTTATTTAAAATAGAAGCTATGATAAAACAAAGAATTAAATTACCTTTGAGTACATATTTAGATAAATATTCAAAGTTCAACGATGTACGTCAAAGCAATCCGTGCCTCGAAACCCTATGAGTTAGACGACTTCAACCTCGCAAGAATCCTAAAATATATCTGAGGTGCATATTTAATGTAGTCGTCGACACTTCTCGTCACGTAAATAATATTTTTCGTTTTGTAAAGAAAAAATCATTTTAACGATCGATCAAAGTCCCCAAAAATGAAATAACCTTTATAATATTTTCAACTTAGAGTAAAAAAGATAGTTTTTATAAATACTAGAGGGATTTTAAATTATAAACGAAAGATCTCTAAGCGGAAGCTCTCCATATTTTCCGAAAGTTCCTAAAATCGAACAAAGACCCAAAAATTTAAGTAGAAGAGGAAGAATTAGATAGTAGTTTGACAAATACGATATCAAGTATAACAAATACGATTTTTTATGGATAGGTATTTTGTGAAATATTTTTTTTTAATAGCGATTTCAAAATTGCCAGATTAAATACGTTTATAGCCTATAATAAAACAAATATTTCGTAGCATAATGCGTAACCCAAATTTTAATGGACTTTATTCTAAAACTCATCATGATGTTCACTAACAAGCATAACTTTGTCAATTAGAACGTCACAAAGTTGCCTTCAAAGCCAACTGTTCAACAAAGAACTCTTTTTCGATTCTTTCAACCATTATCTCAGCTTGAAAAAATCGATTAATCATGCTCCTCTAATCATTAAAGTTAGTTTTCATATTAATCTGTAGGCTAAGAAGTAGCTATCAGATTGGCATACATCTTAAGCCGAATAATTTGAAAACATGTCAGGTCTAAAAAGGTTTCCTCATCACCGGGTAGTTATAATGTCACTTAAAACCTCAAAAAAAATAATCAACACTTTTCAGTTATCTACCGAGATCGTTTTGTGTAAAGTAGCTCAAGTGTGTGACACAGCTAATCAATACCATGTCACCGTTAAGATAGCGAGAGAGCAGGTGTTCTCAGGACTAATGACGTCATAGCTGGTAGCTTATCAGCTGATTAATTAATCGCTGTAAAACAGCTGATAGGCGATATAACATATGGTAACAACGACAATCAGTTAAGATTCATCTTCACCTTTGGGCCCGTAGCCCATTGTTGCCCAGTCGGCAATGTTAACCATACAGAACATGCAAAACATGGTATTTTATTCCCCTGTTTCGGACGCCGTTTTTCAAACGATTTTATTTAAACTTGGTAAGTGTTTAGTCGAATAGTTATATTAGGCCCCTCATACCTCAAAGTTTTGAAAATTCAACAGATATTACTCTCTGTGAAGTCGCAAAACAAATCGATTTCCTTAGTAATATTTGTTAAAATTTAAAAACTTTGAGGTATGAAGGGCCTAATCTAACTATTCGACTAAACACCTACCAAGTTTAAAGAAAATCGGTTGAAAAACGGCGTCCAAAACAGGGGAATAAAATGCCATGTTTTGCATTAAAAGCAGCATGGTTAACATTGCCGACTGCGCAACAATGGGTTACTGGCCCAAAGGTGAAGATGACTTAAGCTATGCGTAGGCCTATAACCTTCCATATCCGACCATGAAGGACCGGGCCATAGTCGGAACGGCCAAAAAGTCGAATATCGGAAGGAGCAAATAAAACGCATTTAAAGCTATACAGTATTGTATTACAACTTAATTGAAACGATAACACATGAATTACAACATCAAGACATGTATAATACGTGAATACCCCGTCGCAGCACACAGAGAACTGTATAGCTTTTGTTTTATATGGTGTTAGTAGAAGTATAGGTGCTCGTTCATTAATCAATAATTATTTTAACTTCGCTGTGATTCTCCAACCTTAATGTTCTGACAATGACCTGCGTTCAGGAACGAATTATACCTTGTCCAACACCTGATCATTATGAATATGTATTTAGTAAGATAACAAAGTGTTCGAGCATTAGGCTAACCTTAAAACGCCCAACTGAAGGCTCTAATTTATTCTTAAATGTATTTATTAAGAACTTTTAGGTATAAATCAGCCAATTATTTCTCAACAATTAATTAATACAGAAACTATAATTTAGTTTATTAAGAAAATTGGCTGTAAACATTTTAATGTGTATACTTCTTAGTATTCTATTACTTCAACAATTGATTTTAAGTAAAATTTAAAGCAGTGTAAAAAAAATCGGCTAGCGGCTTAACGAAGCATTTTAGAACATATATTTACATGATGTTTATTATTATTATTATTATTATTTTTTTATTGTCTTGAACTAAGGAACAAAATGCACAAAATAGGCTATTTACAGGTTGTTCGGAAACACCCTGAGAAGAAATCCATATGGGTAGTAAAGCTTAAATAAATTTGTGTTGAATAAGGAAAATAAAAAATACATAATTTTAATTTATGTTAATACTAAATAGAAACTTTTCATCTATTTGGAAAATTGGTTTTTTGGGACTTTGGTATTTAATATAATCAATAGGTCAGCAATAAGTATTCCATATGAAACTAATGTAGTTTTGCTTCTTTTTATTGTAATTAACTTCATTCACCGACACAGATCGTTTTATAACAGTGTTTCCACATACTGGAAAGTCATGGATAGTCATGGATCGTTTGGAGAATAGACACAAGATCAAGAAACACAGGAACTTCCGCAAAAAATATGGATTCAAGGGGACTTTTCAATGCTACAGTTGGCTATAACCCCAAACATTGTATCATTGTATTTTAGATTTTTCTCAAATTTATGCCAGTACAATTGGTTGTACATTTGTCCTTGGAATATTTTTAGTTAGGCTATTAATCTTTATATTATTTGTCATAGGAGGTCGATTGGCTGTTATATGTACAACGGCTGCCAAGCAAACCAAATTTAATATACTGAGGCTTAATGCCCAAATATTTTCTAAATTTAGTGGTTGGTTAGACTTGGTAGTTATTGGTCATCAGAAAGAGGAGAAATAACTTGATAAATATGGAGATGGAGGAGGATGGTTTTCCTTTTTTTTCTTTTCTTAAGCTTTTTTAATACTACGCCTATATTTTTACAAAATTAGTTACTCAATTTTATTATCTTAATATTTAAGTATTTTCTGTTATTTAACTTGTATAGGTAGTAAAACTTTTAAATATTTGTATTTTGTAGGAATATTATAACTTTTTTGTCACAGCCTTTACTTTGTTAAGTAGATTAGGATGGTGGACTAGGTATACTTAATACTGTGATCATGCCCTGAGTACCGAATACGTTTATACGTATTAACAAACCGTGTCAGTGCGGTCCTCAGGGACAATTTAAAAAAATATACAAACAATATACTCTGAAATTTATTTATAGGGTATAATTTAGCTAAAAAACATTTGTATAGCCCTAAAACGTGAACAGAAATCCATTATTTGTGCGTAAAGTTCATGGTTCAGGGAAATCAATGGTAACTTAAACAAAGAAAGTCAAGTAATAAGTGGCAATTTTTTGGACACGCTGTTCAAGGATAAAACACCAGTAATAGAACCTTAAAATATAACTCTATCAATTTAAAATATTACTAAGCACAATAGAATGATGTAAGTAAATTGAGATTGCATGATTTACCATATAGTTTTCTCCTAAGGAATTTATTTTATAATTATTTAATTTAAAATACATCCCATACGTTTTCCTAAATAACCCTAAAATTTAAAACAACGATCACAGATTCTTAAGGTATATAATTTTTTCATACTTAAAAGTAGCAATATTTTTTTGTTTAAAATTATTGTCTTATAAATTAATTTAATTTTTAACCATCATGTACTATCGAAACGTGACTATTTAATACCAAAAGAAAAAGTTTTATGTTGACATAAGGTTCAAGGTTCTTAAGGTTTTACAACGTTTCTACACCGATTCAATTTATTTCTTATGAGACTCGCAACAAAAAAGCTTTACCTTCGCTGAATCGTTAACAATAAGCTTACTGTCTCTGCTCGTCAGCCAAATTACAAGACGTTTCTTTCCTTTACTTCATAAAATTCGTAAGTAGAAAATACGTGTATTAAATTGAAATGTTTTTTTTTATTCCACACTTTCTTTTTAAAATACTGCTTTTAGTAGTTAAACATTTTTTAACTACATACCACCTGATGCTTACTTAAAATCTTACGTATGGCATCAATGTCCATTTTCAGGAAAAACATATTTTTGTCCAATGTGTATTTTCAAAATGGAGGCCGTTTAAAAATTTTTAAACTCAAATATTTAAAAAAGGTAAATTTTATAAAAAATTTACAAAATACAAAAATGTTGACAAATAAAATTATCTAACTAGTGATACCAAGTTTTTAGGGATCGGACAGACAATAACGGGAGTTGTTGCGATTTTTCTACTAAAATGACCTAAATTTGCATTAATAATAATAATTATTATTATAATTATAACATTAATAATTATAATTAATAAAGGAAAGTCAATTTTTTCTGCAGAAAAAAAACCGTTATTTGTTGTCATTTTTCTATTGTAAGGATACCTAAGGAACAAAATATTTTCAGGTTGTTCGGAAACACCCTGTATAAATAATGACCAACATTCACGAATGTCCACCTCCTCATTTTATGCAAACTCTAAATAGTTATTTCAATGATTACAGTATTTCTCCAAGGAACTCTAAGCGTGGGGCGGTAAAGGTGAAGGCCAGGCGGTAAGGAGAGACCAAATTAGGATCTTCACTGTCCTTAATGTAGGCTCATCACTATTCATCCGCGGCGCGGCGAGATTGTTTGGGCGGTGGTAACAAGGCGATCCGAGCATAACACTGAGCGGGGGCGGCGACATGGCAACATGCGAGAACCTGAGCTCTGGTTACGTGGAGATGGGCTAATTAGGGGGAAGTGGGATTATATTTATGGTGGTGTGTGAAAGGGTTCTTACAATTCGGTTCAATAATAACACGATTACGGCTTAAATATATAAGTACATACTTTAACAAGTTATGGAAACAGGAATGAAACATAAAATATGGCTACTTTCAAGTGAAACCATAATATACGAATGTAATGTTAATTTACATAAATGAAAATTTACATTTCGGAGAAAATCTGCACTAAATAAATATCTCAAATATTTACTTTGCTTTCTTAAACCGTATTTGAGTGATTATCTTTGAGAAAGAGGTATAGTCTTGAAGTATTTACTGTAATTTGTTGAGAAACTGTAGGATGTTAGAATCAGGACTTTTAGTAAGTTATAATCAAAACGAATTCAATATACAGATATTAGTGCAAAACATTAAAAATATAAAACCAGATAATGATAATTAACCAAAAATAAAATAAAACAAAAATCGATAAAAAAACTCTGTATTATAACTTAAAATTGAGGTTAAACAATAATTAGTCTCGTTAAAAATACTAAGCACAGTTTTTACAAAAAAAAAACCCCTTCAGCAGCCACATTACCAGCATTTGTTTCTCTAATCGAGCAATGAATGTTTGAGTGCATTGGTCCCGGGCGTTTGGCCATTACCATTAACTTGGAAAGGGAAACATAAATTTTCCAGCATAACAAGTTTGGGGTTTTCTCAATAATGAAAAACAAAGTGCAAATGTTTTAAACTCTGCAACACTATCAGAAGGTGAACGATAAAGTAACAAAATTATTTGTTCATAAAACTGTACATGAGACATAGTTTATATTTAACGTTTCTTATTTAATACTATGCAAAATTACAGTTACCGTTGTTAAATTATTAAGTAAAATTGGCTAATGTTGTACAGCAGTATTAATGGGGTATTACTGTGTGATTTAGTTTTGTTGAATTATACTACAATACCTTGGTGGGAACAAATTTATGTAGGATTACTTCGGTGAATTTTCAGGTGTGCAAAAGTTCACAATTAAATGAAAAACATTCAAAATATAAAAAATTGTTTTAGTAAATATTTACACAACTGTACAAAGATAAGTTACAACGTAAACTACATCTCTTTATTTCCAGGTGTGAACCTTCAAAGTGGCTTCGAGTCTTGTCAAGGTCTTTACAACCCTCCTTGTCCCTTGTAAAGTTTTTTTTTTTTTTTTTTTTTTTTTTTTTGTACCGTACACATTTAATCTTTGAGGCTGTAACTTAATTTTGTGCAAAATTTTGTATTAGCTTTCTACATTGCGATAAAAAACATGAGTTTGGTCAAAATTTATAAAGCTATTCGTTCCTACCTTGCTAAAATTGTTAATTAATTTCAAAATGGTGTATATATGTATGTATATTTCATTATTATTATCTTATAACCAAACCTTTTATCAGGGTTTTTAAGTGGGTAGCATATGGATAGCTTGTAATACTTACAATATTTACATTTGTTAAAAGTTAACACATCCAAAATAAAAAATATAATAACTCAATTTAATATATTTAAGTTAATATTTGATATCTTTTTACTCAAAATTTTTTTTGCATTAAAAAAAGTACATTGTAAATGATATTAGTAAACAAATGTATTTAGATTTCCATGGAATTGATTAATTTTCATGTATGAAAATACACATAGAAAAAACATAGACTCTATTTGTTTAGAAACGGTTATACCTTCCAAAGGGTGTCAACATTTCAATTACTTAAATCCATCATGGATGAAAGTAATAATGAAGAGATCGAAACAAAAATTAGACTCCTGCAGGAGAATAGATGTTGTTGGTTCCTTCAGAAACTGCTAAAAAGTAAATCACTCTAAAAATGCCAAATTAAGGCTCTACAAGAGTATGTATTTGACCTATTATATGGATCTGAAATCTTATCACTTACTAAAAAATCACAAAAGAAACTTATAGTCTTTGAAAACAAAAGTTATTCGATACATTGTTTTCAATCTATCTATCTATGATCAAATAACATGGAGGATTAGGGTTCAATTGAGAATTGAGAGTTCTTAACCAATATCCTAGATCGTTGCTCTAACCAAAAGGCAGAAGACTGATATGGACAGGTAATTTTAGTAGAAGGGAGCTGGACTCCACACTAAGAATAGTTAGAAAATACTATGAGGCAGACGACCACTGGCACGTCCAAGACTACGTTGGAAGGATCAGGTGCAGAAGGACGTGCGTAAGCTAAACATTGCACCAGGCCTAATGCAGGACCGAGAAAATGGCGAGCGGCTGTTGACGAGGCCAAAAATCTTTTAATTTTTGAGTGGCCACATAGAGAAGGTAAGATATGTAATAATGAACATTAGATTTTTATTTCTTGAATTTTACTTGAAAGTAGCTATACCATTATTTAATGTTTTTAAATTAAAAAAGTATTTTCACTAAAGGAATTCTCAAATTAAAAGAGCAACTCAAAATTAAAAGAGCAAATTCAAAGAGCAGCTCAAAACCACCCATCAAATTCCTACGTCGTCGCAGATGAAACCGCGTTAAACCACTAAATGTCGCATAGTCGAGCTCGCATTCCAATAATAGGTATTCCGTTATGATTTTAGTGAAAAATAGACAACAATGCAACAATGAAGAACGCAAACCGATGCGAGCGGGTCAGGTTTTAATATCGCATCGCCCTCTCGCTGCTGCTTTGCAATACACGGGGCAATGATCACTTCCATTGTCTACTTTCCTTCAGAGGCGAATCCTTTTTTGATTGTTAACAATCCCTCTCACAGCCATGGTACTGCCGATTTCTGAATATTCACTAAACATCTATTAACGTTTATTTGGTCCTAAACATTGGAAAACTTGAATTATATTTTTACAGGTTTTGTACAAGGTTACGTGATTTGATTAGGGAATAAAAAGATAAATACATTTTCATAGCTATGACTTACATTTAAATGAAAATGTTTGCTGATCTTTTTTTTATTAAGATGAAACTGGAACTTCGTGTTTTATTTTTTCTTAGTGAATTATTTGATGATAAAGCATTATTAAACTATTGTATGTTTTAGGAATGGAGTAGGTCTGACCAACTATTTGATGTTATACTGTCATCGGTCGACAAATGTTCAACATGGGTTGTACCGTTTTGATAGTAATTTAAAACTATTTGAAGTTTAAGTGTTACAACTTTTACTACAACATGTAAAGATGGTGATCATATTTTAAGATAACGTGTATGTTTTATTCTTGTTTATTTACAGGCATTAAGGTATAGTGCACATACCTATACTTCTAGAAATTATTTTTTACGTTTACTAACAAAATATTCTTTTTAAGGACAAATATAATAATTGATGAGTCATAAGAAATATTAACTCTAAAATATTTACTTTATCAATAGTTCAAAATTAATAACATGCTGATTTTTGTATTTTCAAAAACTTAATTTTCTTTGGTGGTTCAAATAAATTAAATTCAGAATACCTTTACAAAGACGGATAAAGTGAATATGCTGTTTTTAGCATGAAACTAGTATACGTTTTGCTCGAAATCGAGCAATTTATTTAAATACAGTACAAATGTTACTTTACCTCTAAATCAATGACATCCGACCAATCCAATATTGTAAATATCTGTAATTACCAAAAACTACACGTATTTACAGCTGATTATTAACAGATGTTTAAAATGCTTTATTTAATGCCAATGCTATTTATATGGGAAATTTTGAGATTTCAATGTTGGATAGCGCCTTTATTTTCAGTCCGATTCTCATCAGTTTTTGGCGGAAACAACTACAGACCAAGCCCTATCCAACGACACCAAAAACTTTAAAATCGGTTGAAAATTGTAGGAGGAGTTCTCAAGACAAAAAAACTCTTAGCGTATTAAATAAGTATAGATTTTAAAATGTATTCACTGATTCCCATAATGAAAAATCATACATGTTTTATTGATTGTTTTCTAATGTGTGGGGATACAACAAATATTTTTAAGTGTTGAAATATATTAAAATAAGATAAATTGAAACTATTTGTTGAGACGAATATTATAATTATATGTGCTATTAATAAGATAATTGTTCAAACGAGACCCTGATGAAAAATTTGTGGATGTGAAATATTTCTTTTAGAAACACTACGAAATTATTTAGGATATAATTATAAAATTACTGGATTCATTTGAATTATAATACTGAATACTGTTTACAATACTGTAGACATTGGACATATTCATCGAAAATATCCGAGGAAAGAGAACGGTATTAAAATTGTTTCACGATCAATTGTGATGAATTGGTGTTCCGTGTTCGCTCGAACTTCAGCCGGGATATGGGTTAGCGGTTTTATTAAAAAACATATAATATATACAATATGAAACTTAGTAAAAACATTTAATGTATTCTTGAATAAGTGACAAGTGTTGCTAATTATTTAAATGGCTCACAATCACAATCGACCTAATAGTATATTGTTCGAGGTGTCAATCACCAATACGACTATTGCATCAAGATTTGAAAATTTGTTCATGGTGATATATGTAAGTAAAATTCATGGTGATATAATGGGCGGGTAAAAGTTTTTGTTGGTTAAAATAGTATGATTCGATTATGAACTTTAATCGAAACATTGAACATCACTCACGGTTTACATATCAGGTGGAGAAAATATAAATAAGTATTTTTGAAATTTGGTGATTATAACCTGTGCAAATAAATCAGCATTGCATTGGAACCAAAACCGTAACCTATTAAGTATTTTTGAAATTTGGTGATTATAACCTGTGCAAATAAATCAGCATTGCATTGGAACCAAAACCGTAACCTATGTATATTTTTAACTTTCGTCATCGAAGAATAATCCATCATAATAATTACAACAAACATGATAGATAACACACTTTAAAACAGTATGGTCAACATTCAACTTTAAAGATACTCTAAATTACGAATAAAGGATAAAAATCAACAGTTTCCCGCTACAAAATAATGACCTAATTTTATTAAAGCCTTTTTTGTAACAGTAACACGAATGCACAGTTTTATATGATTACATTTACAAATAAAGGATTTAAGCTGTCGATCAATGCGTATGGCACGCATATGATTGCAATTATACCACAGATAAAATGACAGGTGATTATAATATAAATTGAGTTTCAAATGGTTTACGTAGGGGAAGTGTGTTGACGGCAATTTCCTTCCCAACACAAACCGTTTCTAAATACACGTTTAAATGTTATAAGCTAAATATAAAAATGTACAAATAGAATAGTAATTCAAATAAGTAGAAAAACTAATCTTAAATATATATTAATGTGTTGGTATTTAATTATGCTACACATACAATTATTTTAAAAGACAAATATGAAAAGTTTTTTATGGTTTTAAAATGTGTTTTATAAGGTTTACAATTAAAATAACAGAGAAAATATTCACAAATTTTCGCACTTAAGTCTGTTTTTAAAGGTTTATATTTTTAACGATTCCATAATACAACAGTAATAAATAGCCTAATTTTAAAAATCCTGTTTTAATGAAATATGAATTCTCCTAATACTTATAAAGTCAATCTTACTTAAAAAGGATAGCTTGAAGATAGGAAGTGAATGATAGTAACTTACTATTGAATAGCACAGTTTAATCTGCCTATGTACCTAATACGTACATATTCTAGAAATAAACTGAAGAAATATTGGTACAAATCAAATTATAAAATAAACCTTTTTAAACTCACTGATAATATCTTAACTAATTAAAAATTACATCCAGGAACTGTTAATTAAAAAAATTTCTTTGTAATAGTTTGCTAAATAAATATACAACTATAGAAAAAAATGTGACGGCTTAAATAATCTTATTCAACAATGACTATGACGGCCAAGGCGTGTAACAGGCTGCTCGTTTGCGTATAAATTGCCAAACTTGGACGATAGAAGGGGAGGTTTGGAGATCAGTATACGTGATATTATTCTACCGTTAACGGTCGTTGGGGAATACATGGAACGTTTTATCATATGACTCTTGATTGGAATTTACTCTCACTAGCTTAATTGGATAAAATAATTGGTTTATCATGTGACTGGATGATGACTAATTGATATGTGATCTGTAGGCATTTATTATTGGACGAAACCCGATTTATGATTGAAATAATATTATTTATACTGGTGTGAATCGATACTACACTTAACAAAAGTTTAAATTATTATATTTATTTATTTTACATATACAGTAATATAAATTAATCAAGACTAAGTTCAAGAATAAATTGATTCAAACACATCCCTAAACGATTACTTAACTTAGAGTAAAATTATTATGGTCTGGATTTAGAATAGAGTGTCTTAAAAGAAACACAAAATGCTGCTTTTTCGTTACGTGTAATTTGCACATTCCGGTTAACCTCGTTCGTGAGTGATGTGTGATGTGCTTTTCGATTGATTGATTTACCCTAAAATAATTGTTTGAAGATTGTTGAATATTGTGCGCATTGTTTTATTGTTTTTAGGGTAAAGTTTCATATAGTTATGAGAGTGGTTTTACCAGTAATCTAGCACGAGGTGGACGAAACAGTGAACCTCTTACTATCAAGTTGGGATTTGGAAGATTTGTGTTAAGCCTTCAAAGGTATGTAGACTTAAGTATATATTTTTACATAAACAAATAAATGGATTTGACATTATTGTAATCTTTGAGAAATTAATCGATCCATAGAAAACCTGTGATTGCCACATAAATTTTTTTTTTATTCCCATCACTATACCTATTGTTGATTTTATAGAATAAGCTATACTTAAACGAAAAACATTATATTAATGTGAAACTTATTAAATGATTATACTTATCATATTGGCAACCTTATTTCAAATAAAAACAATTAAATATAAAATATTCTTGTTGTCAACTACTATAGTGTTCCCTGTATATCAAGAATAAAACTTACCTAATTTAGCTCTATAATATTCATATCAATTAAGCAGTTTTTACAGTGTGATGGACTAGAAAATAACTGTGGGATTTGTTCCCAATAGACAAAAAATATTGAATTAAAATTGAAGTAATAATGCTTCTTGGTGACACACTCCCCGAAAGAAGGCAAGGGATCTGAGGAAGAAACTTGTGACCTAAACTGATTTTATTTCTGCACAACTGTTTAAGTAATAAATGTATAGATTTATCAATGTATGGATAGAATCAAGCCTACTGTTAGAGACTTTCTGTACAGCATGAGTCTTTATTATAAGGTCAAACAAAATTTATATTTGTATAAATAATAATTCCATTTGTAAAACATTTTAACTTTTAGAAGAAAAATTATATTCTACTTGCAGTCCACTACTAACTTTTTAATGTATGTAAATTTTATTAACTACAGTGCAACATAAAATATGTTCACAGGTAGATACAACCCTGTGCTGACTGTGTAGTGAGAATATTAATTGAATTTTTAGAATCAACCCGTCAATAATTTAATAATAAAAAACTAATTTAAGAATATATCTGATGAAATACATTACAGAAATATGATTTTTGCAGGTTACACGATGAATTGCACCATTTTCAACCAAACCTCGATGTGGGACACGACGAATCTGATCGATCATCTATTTTAATCATCATCGATCACAATGATCATTAGTTACGTAAAAACTACCGCGGAAAAACTGACATTTGTTGTTAAAATCGATTACACTTTTTCCTCAACAATGAAAGATATACCGTAACAAAATCATACTATTTAAACATCTCTTGAAATATACCTTTCGACTACTAATATAATGAATACTTAACAAATGAAATGAACTGAAAAGGAACAAAAATAAATTTTATCTAATTAATTTAACTTCTTAACAATATTAGTCAAGTATTACAAAGAAATATTCAAATAGCCTTCAAGAAGATACTGATCATGTTTAAATTTCCCTAATGTCTTGTATATCCAAGTTTCGGGTTAAATGAGAGTTTGGGGTTGTTTAATCAAACATTATTTCTCTACAGTTTCAACTTTTTAAATTAAGACCGACAACTTTGTCACTTCGCTAAGTTCGGTTGAGGTTGGTTGTTTGAATTTGAAGAGGCGCCGCCGCCACGCGCAGTCTTTGTCACCTGCTATAGTGTTAAGATGTTTTTATAACAATTTATCATGAACTCAAACTTATTGTTTTTTATTATTTTGAACAGAAAATATTTTTAATGTTGTAATTTTTCATTATAAACTGAATAAATGTTGAGCCTAACAGCTGAAATATGTTTTAGAAGATGTTTATATCTGCTTGGATATAAGTTCGATGAATTTATATAAAATATATTTACCAGCCACTTATAGGCCTACACTTAGGGCATTTAAGTAGTAAAACATGTCTAAAAGTGTAGTTTTTTCAATGCTGTATTATACAATCAAATAAGTTTTTTTTAAAATTGTTGTGTAAAAAAAACTTTTGTTTTAGATTACGTTGAAGTAATAATGAGTAAGTGTAAAGAAAAATCGAAACTAAAATTTCAACTTTTTATGTCAATAATCAGTTAAATATGATCATACGATCTACTGTCTATAAATAAAGACCCCGTCGCAGACGTGCGTGCTCAGCGAATTTCCAACAGAATTTTAGATATTCTATTTTCCCAATAAACACCGGAATAAGTAAGTAGGTTTGCTGTCTTGGAATGTTCTTATAAAATGTAGGCGAAACCCTAATTAGTGAAGGCAAATATCAAATTTATCAAGATTTCTTGCATTTTTTCATAAACATCATGAGGCTTAGGTATGGGTAACCTACATTATTCCGTAGGCCTAGGTAGGTTTATCATCATGATGGTGTTGTCAGCCAATATAAAAACCTATTTGGTGACGGAACAAACAAAATTGTATTAATTTATCTCAATAAATAAGCGATTTAAAGGGGTTAGTTGATTTTCGACACGAATAATATGGGGAGCAAAATTTTATTTTCTCCATATCCATTTTAGTTGAGTAAATTCAAAATACTGAATTATTTTTTAGAGTTCTTCCAAATGATTTTAGTTTCATAAAAACTGGAGGCTCCTTAAAAAAATATCGATACCACAGACACATATAAACAGGTATAGATAAAAATAAATTACACAAACTTTCCATGTGTATACATTGAACGAGTGGTGTTTTTATTTTCGGGGACTTAAAAAAGGTCATGGACCTACTGTGTCTTACCATGAGTACTATTTTGAATAGGTAAATTCGCTGGTTAGAAATTCGTCCTTTACTCTTTCTATGGACCAATATTTCTATGTAGAATGTAACAAAAAGGTTAAATTCTGCCAAATATTGTTCAAGATGTTATCAAGAAAGGATTGACAGATAAATGTTGGAATCTGGTGGATTATTTTGCCTAGACCACAAATAGAAGTTGGCACAGAAGTCTTGTTTGGGCGAGCCTCGGAAACTACATACATTGACTGGTGTCGGTTTATTGCAGTACATGTTAACTTACCCTACTGAGTTAAACTCGGATGGTTTAGGTACAAAACCAAATGGATATCCGTAGTTAATTGGCCCGTAGTTTCTCTTGGTTGAAATAAATATTTGATCCTCGATTAGGAATTTTTTAACTGATTATAATATAATCCTCTCTCCACACAAAAAAGCTTTGGCACTTGGAGAGGAACAGAAAAAAACGACTCCAAGAGAAATTATGCGCCATATTCAAAGTGTTGTCATACAAAATATTCTCCAATTTATGACTTGGAGTGTAACAAAGTGGTTCATTAGTGACAAAGTGATCTAAGTAGTGTTATTTTTTATTTACCAAAAGTGCTAAAAGCAAAAACTGTTAGAGCTGTTCGTTAAAAAACTTCAGATTTGTAGTTTCCAAAAAAAGTTCCAGGGTTAAAAACGTTTATGGTTTCTGGTTTAAAAAAACAGACTTCAAAGTTTGACAAAGAATATTTCACTTTAAAAGAACAGTGCACAATGCCAATGATTCCAGAGAAGATTCAATACTGGAATAACGGACTCACAACAAATGAAGATGAGTCTATTCAGAGACTTAACGTATACTCACAGCTATTTCAGATTCCTAACCTACTTTCAGTGTTGACATTATTGTTATAACTGGCGTTGTAGGCATTTTGTAGTGCCTGGTTTAATAAAAAAAAATCTTATATTTTAAACCAAATAGATTTTAATTTAGCTTGATGTTTGAACCAAAATAGCGTATATAAAACTACATACACCAGTGAAGGGGTGTGAAAGATCAATGCCTTGGTCCCACTAACCTCACTCACAAAGCGACCATGGCAAAGGTAGAAAACCTTACTCTTGTTGTTTAAGATTTTTACACATTGTTTTATCTTTTGAATATAAACACAACTATCCATATAAAAATATAAATAAAAAGTGAAAATGAACTCACTGTTTTTGGGGCACATTGGTGAGGCTGACGAAGTTGTTTCTGACGGAGCGAAGGCTGGCGAGGATCTGGGCGAAGGGGGTGACGATGAGGTCCTCGCCATGGCTGCAACAGAGGAAACCCGTTAGTGACAGGGAATGAGGAGGAAAATAATGAGGACTGAGGGGTGCCGAACATCATTGGATGTGACATAGAACAGAGATAGAACCGTGAGCCAAACAAGGAGTTTTGTCCGCAGATCCTTTAGGGTTTACGAGATTTCACGTGAAATTACGTGACACATTAAAGTAAAAAGAGTGATAGAGAATTTGCAATCAGCAAAAAAGTGGCACAGAAAGTGTACAAATGGGGTGGTTCGTTACGTGTGGGAGTATTTCAAGCATGACACTGTACGTAAGGACAGTACAGTCATTACGTACAGTGTCATTGAATTCAGTTTGAACTCAATGGAATTCAAGGGAAGTTTAAAACGTAATTTTGCAAATATATAAATTACCCATAATTTTTTACGGACTGTTATCTAGTGAAGCAATAAACCGATGTATAAAATATGAAGTTTATAACATTTGTTAACATCCTGTTGGGACCATAAACACTTCGAAGCTAATTCAACACAGATTGTGGGTTTAGCAGCATATAACAGTATAAGTTTAACAGCATATAGCAGCATATAAGAAGGGTAACAAGCAAGGTTATGAATGAAGTTAACAAAGCTCATATTTCTGTGAATTTAATTTAGTTATTATTATTTATTTTTTATTCATTTAATAATTTTAAATTTAGATTGAAAGTTGATATATTTCATTTGGTTCAGGACTTGCAATGTTATAGAAAACTGTTTTTTAAGTCTAATTTAAGGCGTTCCGAAATGAATTTTTAATAACCAAAAATAAACAAATACAGCCGAAAGTTCAATGTACATTTTTTATAAATTAGTTATGGGGATTGTCGATGGCCGGAAAATTGTTGCAGTACATTGTGTTCCGATCCCCTATGTGGTAGGGTTGGAGCATATTTAGTGAGATCGGATTTAGTTTATACGTTTTAAAATTCTGGCTCAATAAACGGACAAGCAGCGCAATTTCGGTTGAATGACAGTTTATTGTAGATTATCTCATTCAGGTTATTCATTTATACAAACCAAATCGATAAAACATGCCCCGAAATTTAAATATATTATGAACCAAAAGTTTTTTTAATCCAGTAAGAGATTAATTCAATAATGGACTTATACAATTATAATACTGAAGTTTTTGATACAAAGTAAGAAATTGTAGAAATAGATTACAGATTTAAAACTAAAACTTGAAAATTAAACAATACTATATATCTTAGGAAAGAAATTGACTGCATGTGTGTATAGACGCTTAGTAAAACAACGTTTTTCTTTTACGATCCACACAACTTTCATATAGTAAAAACCTTATATATACATTCAACTTTTGTGATCATGGTAAAAGTTGATAGAGTGTTTAAAACCAATAAATGTAAGTTTCCGATAAATATTAAAGAATTAAATTTGTTGTATTGTAAAATACTGTAACTTTTTCTATGTGAGCTAATTAACCATCAACTTACTCAACTAAGTGCCACAGCCACAGTTGACATTAAAACGTAGAAAAAAATATGGGAAATATTCCCATGTGCAGTTTTATTATTTTTTATGTGAATACCAATTAAAAGCATCGCTCGACAAAAACTGATGATGATGGTATTAAATTTTAAAAGCTATGACTCCACAGGCAATAGGTTGTTTGGCAAACAACTTTTACCAAGACGTCTTAAACTATGTATGAATTTGAGTTTCCTTTATATCGTTGTTTACTGTTGTCATCTTAAACACCTGCATAACAAATGTAAAATTTTTAGAAACAATTTTGATGCTAACAATTTTTTTTATTCGCATTTTATAAAAGAAATCATCTCCAAGTTTAAGAAATAGTTTAAATCCCGCAATAAGATTAGACAGTTTTTTAAGTGATTATTGCGTAAGAAGCATTGCTCGATTTAGGCAAATTAAACTGTAGGTTCTACCGTTCAAAGTCTTAGAAATCTACCTAATTAATTACCAAAGCCAATAATAATTGTTGATTGAGCCACGTGGGCTTTATAGATTGTGCGTAGGATGCAAGACGAACCAATACCACATAAACCACTTGGTTGTTTTAATGGTTTTGCAGAATAGCTTAATAACTGATAGTGTTTGATATTCATTCAGTTTGCTGTGTAATGCGCTACGAAAGAGGAGAACATTTATTCAACTAGTCTAACATATATACTCCCGCAGGTGTAACTCACTGATGTATATAAAAGTTCGGACGGAACCGTTCAAGGTAGAGACTTGAAATTTGGCATTCCCTTAGCTTACATGACTTACATCCAGAAAAAATTCTAAAAACTAGCAATTTTTAATTTTAAATAAATAAAAAAGGTAAAAAATCTATTTTTGTCGGTAACGTAGTACATCCTATGTTAAAGCATAACATCGTGTCGGCAATGTAGATTACTTACCAGGTTTAGTTCTCGCTCGTTTTTAAATAATTTCTTTCAACTATACCCGTGTTTGAAACGTCTCAATTATAACTTTACAAGACGTGTTGGGATTTGTGAATATGTAATTTACTTTTGAATAATTCCTTTTCGGGAATTTTAGGATCACCCAGTCCTCTTAGAGAGAAACGTGAACTTATTATGATTTACCACTATAGCTCCAATATCAGTTAGTGCTATAGAGTATCTGAGACATAGCGAATATTTCATTTTACTACAACTTTGTTTGAGATATACTGAAGCCGATATAAAGAGCTCGAAGAAGGGAACTTTACCAAATTTCTAGGGTTTTTATTGACACACTGCGAAACATTTCATATAGTTTAGCTGCATGTAGCTGAATTTTGCATTTTGCTTCCCGATAAGCTTGAAGTTTTCTATTAACTTAGCTTAAGTATTAAAATTAAATTTATTGTATGAAAAAGTGTAACGCCCTAAAAAAATTGAACTTAAAATTTCATAATTAATATTAATGCCAGCTAATATTATGTGTTATTTTTAACGTCTTGTTGGTCCTTTACCCTGCAGTCAGTTTTAAGTTAACTTATTTATTTATGTGGGTGGTTTACTTTTGAATAATTCCTTTTCGGGAATTTTAGGATCACCCAGTCCTCTTAGAGAGAAACGTGAACTTATTATGATTTACCACTATAGCTCCAATATCAGTTAGTGCTATAGAGTATCTGTGACATAGCGAATATTTCATTTTACTACAACTTTGTTTGAGATATACTGAAGCCGATATAAAGAGCTCGAAGAAGGGAACTTTACCTAATTTCTAGGGTTTTTATTGACACACTGCGAAACATTTCATATAGTTTAGCTGCATGTAGCTGAATTTTGCATTTTGCTTCCCGATAAGCTTGAAGTTTTCTATTAACTTAGCTTAAGTATTAAAATTAAATTTATTGTATGAAAAAGTGTAACGCCCTAAAAAAATTGAACTTGAAATTTCATAATTAATATTAATGCCAGCTAATATTATGTGTTATTTTTAACGTCTTGTTGGTCCTTTACCCTGCAGTCAGTTTTAAGTTAACTTATTTATTTATGTGGGTGGTTTACCATATGTAGACATTTTTTATAACGACTGTAATTTTATTTATTTCCTTCAATATTGCACATGCACATATCTTGTACGGCGCCGATATCAATAAAAGTAATACACATAAAAAATAATTGTGACAAATGCCAATATTATGTATTTTTTATTTTGCCTGTTAGGCGGAACGGGTTGTTTTTCAATTGATTGTTAGGCAACTGATTGTTTTGAATTGTTTGTTCCTTAGCGATGTTTTACATTGTTTGTTACTTACTGACCTAAAACTTGGGCCTCCAACTACTTGAGGTAAATTTGCAATTATTAACTAATATTTGAAATACTTTTGTCAGTAATTATAGTAATATTGTATTAAGAAAGTTGAAGTTTTGTATTAACTTAGCTTGACAGTGATATTAAAGGAAATTCACTAGGTTTAGAACTTTAAGAATTTAAAAATATTGAACTAAAAAAAATATAATTAATGCCTGGTAATACTCGTATTATGTGTTTTTATTTAACCTGTTCAATATGAATGAATTACTCTGTTACATAGAATATTGCGAATGAGGAACATAAATCTAACTTATAAACATTTGACTTTTTGTCGTATCTCAAATTGTTATTTTATGACCGTTTTGCAACTTTTATTATTAATTGATATAAATTTGATATTCTGTAACTTGTTACTAGGCCTAACTACAGTTAAATTGTGTTTGAAGTTCGAATTTTTAATCACTGAACTTATACAATATCCTTGTAACTTCAACAGGATTCATGAGCAGTAACTAGAATAATTATTCTAAAATTATTATTTCATAATATACATTTTTATTTTGTTACGAACAGTATTTTTGTGAATAGTCGTTGGCGGGTTCCAAACCGTTTGTTCATATTTTTCTATTTTTGGTTTTTCTGAAATTATTTGTATTTGTATTGATCTGCAAAATAGTTTATTTAGCTTAGTCATTCTACATTTTCATTTATTTTACATCCCCTGACGATTAGTTTCTTACAGTATAGTTGCTTTTATAATCCATATTAATAATACTCAGATATAGTACATAGAAACCACACATTAACCTACACTCATAACCTGATAAGTACAGTTAGAGTATCAAACAAAATTAACAATATTAAATTAAAATATTATGGGAAGATTTTGAATGTTTGAGACTTGCTAAGCTACAAACTAATTCGGCGAACACAACGAGGGGTATGGGGGTGGAGTCCTCTCAACTAGCCTGTTCAGTGCTCGAGACTTTTACAGCAATTAAAGAATAGGGGCGACTAATTAATGGTATTGGGGGTCCATCCACTATAATACCTATAATATTTGCTTAGTTGATTATGATTTCACAATTTTCTATTGTTTTACGAACTAACGAGAACTAGGAAGTTGTTTTAAAACGAGCTACAGGCGATCTTCGTATTGGCCGGTTTTCTTACTGTCTGCGGAGCAGTTCTTAGGTGGACTTAACCTGCTACAACTCTACTTTTCAATAATTTACGAATTTAGGACAACCCCTAAGGGGAAATGGGGGTACAGTTAGAGTATCAAACAAAATTAACAATATTAAATTAAAATATTATGGGAAGATTTTGAATGTTTGAGACTTGCTAAGCTACAAACTAATTCGGCGAACACAACGAGGAGGGGTATGGGGGTGGAGTCCTCTCAACTAGCCTGTTCAGTGCTCGAGACTTTTACAGCAATTAAAGAATAGGGGCGACTAATTAATGGTATTGGGGGTCCATCCACTATAATACCTATAATATTTGCTTAGTTGATTATGATTTCACAATTTTCTATTGTTTTACGAACTAACGAGAACTAGGAAGTTGTTTTAAAACGAGCTACAGGCGATCTTCGTATTAGCCGGTTTTCTTATTGTCTGCGGAGCAGTTCTTAGGTGGACTTAACCTGCTACAACTCTACTTTTCAATAATTTACGAATTTAGGACAACCCCTAAGGGGAAATGGGGGCGGAGCCCTGCGTCCAGCATACTACCTAGAATATTTACGTAGGTAATTATAATTTCACAACTCTTAATTTTTATACTAAAATAGGATAACTACAAAGGGGTTTAAAAAATAGCTAAAGGAAAATTCAAAGCTTTTTATTATTATTGATTTGAGTAGTGTGTATTAGCCGGTGTAACTGTCTCGGCTGTCCAGTTCTTCCGTGGAACTATCCTATTTCATACTTGACTTTTTATTAATTTAATAATTTAGACAACCACTTATTCGGGTCAACCCCTAAGGGGGCTTGGGGGCGGAGCCCCCATCGAGCCGTAGGCGAGTATGAATTATACATCCGTAAAGTCCAACTTCTTACTGTAAAAAGCGAACATTAAAGATTTCATTTTAATAGAAAAAATTAAGTTTCATCACAACCATCAGACTTGTACAGTTTTGTTACATTTTTAGTTAAATATCTTAATATGTTTGAATAAATAAGGGTTAGAATACTCACTCACCCTAGAGCTGAGTACTGTTAGATTACGAGAAAAAGTCTATTGGAAACAATTGATTTAGTTATCTGTTTCAATTTAATGGAAGGATTTTTTTATTTTTCAATACGTATAGTAAATGTTTTATTAGTTCAGCACCGTCATGGGATGTTTAATGTTGGTGAACAATTTGAAAATGAAACGCCCTTTATTAAAACATATAGTACAGTCTTATAACAACGCGATGTTTATCACATATCTATGTAATCTAAACTTGTGATATGAAAAATGACTCTAATGCAGGGGAGACAATGCATTCTTGAAAATACCATTAAAACATAAAAAAAGATTTCAAGTGATTTGTTCCAAAATTTTATACTCCATTTGGTGATAAAAATCAACCAAATGTTTTGAAATAAGGAATCCCAATTCTTACTTTCCACCAACAAACAAACAAAATTAATTGAGGTTAAATAAGGTAAGAGTTGAGGTTAGCTTAAAATAATGTACAATAATTAATAGACTCAATCCTGATGAAACAACGAAGCCTTTCAACATTCTTCGTTATTATTTTGGCTTTTGATGAATGAACGAAGGGGTTGGTGATAACAAGAGATAACCTCTGCAGAATGAAGGATGCTGTGAACAGTTTCCATGGCAACCGGTGAACTCTGACCTTCCCCCTCCCCCTTACGTTGCTACACCTCCCCCCACCACCGCCCGCTCCACGCTGCACGCTTGTTCGGCCCTGCCTATCTCAATGTTTAATTACATTACCCGCTATTTATTTATCAGCTGTTTGAAGCATCGACAGCCTTTATTAGATTGCACAGCGCCCGGTTTGGAGTTGTCCAACATTCCCGGACATGACTTTATGGGTTCACTTAACTTTTGTACTCCTCCATGGGCTATATAATACTGTAGGCCTAAGGTGTATTTAAAATTTTAGTTTTTCAACTATGATTACTTTGTGACTAATTTAGTAAGCGGAATCAGATAAACCGGTATTCTATTTGATATTTGTTGGATGATGGTTTTAAAAATAGCTACATTTTCTATGAAAGTTAAGGGTAGCATACAAGAAGGTAATTTGACCAAAATGGTAGGGTTTAATGAGTATAACATCGAAATTAGTTTTTCCATATCTTTTGCTGCGGTATAAGTAAAAATATATTACTATTCTCAATAACCCTAAAAATCTGGCAAATATTGTTAGCTGTTTAAATTAGAAAAAATCTAAAAGGAGGACAAATCTACCTTATTATTAACCTAAGGATATAGTATTTTACTTTTTGAATGTCTTAACTGCTCCAAACACTATTTATATATGATATTCATAACCGACTAGATTATATAGTGTTTATTAAGGGTCATATTTCAAGAAATTTTAAAAATATTCTCACACGTGACCACGTGTCATATTTACTCTTGGTTACTCAAATCAGAGGAGTAAACTGTTGATATGTGATCTTAAAGGCCTGTCAAGATTGATTTATTTTTCACATTACCCATCCTAACTAATTAGATTTTTACGCACATTATTTTCCTCATACAATAACACTACAATGCAAAACTTGCTCATTTAAAAATAAATAACATATCAAAATGACAAGTGGGTTTTGTATTTAAATTACATCAATTCGGAACACATTTTTTTCAACAAATTAAACATTACAGTGTAAAAACAATTGTTTACAGGAGTTAATTTCCATGAAGACTGTACATCTGGGTGTGGGAATGAGCCTACTCATCAGTCCACACTGTTTTAGAATGGACAAAATATTATCAGCCTAAAAAATACTAAATTTACAAAAAGAAAATTAATAAAAACATGAACAATACATAAAACTAAAAAAATTTAATAATTGAAGTCAAGAAGTCAAGAACAGGATTTTTACACGTTTTGAACGTTTATATTTTAAACATTATTTCCTTATGCAAAACTAACTATTTTGTTAAGTGTTTTTTAGGGTTTCACTTGTTTTAATTATACTTAAACCTTACCGTAACTTCGTTTTACTAAGGTAAGAAATGTTTTTCCTTTGTAAAAATCTGGTGTACATTCGACTTTTGTCCCTTGAATAGAAAATAAAAAATTTAGATTCTCCACACTCTTAAATCATAAAACAGCTTACAGAAAGTACTGAACTAAATTTTATTTTCAAACGTTAGAAATCTTTTCAGGGCAAACACCCTTGAACAATTTAAATAAAACCCAATTTTCGTCATTCCACCATAAAACTTTATTTCCTGCCTCAAGGAAAGAGCGGATAGGGTCGGAAGGAGCGTAACAACTGGCCTCTGTTTTTATTCGCGGCAGGGGAGATGTCTTCCAAGCAATGATCTTGGGGACCTGAGGGCGGGAAACAAACTATTTCTGGACCACCCCTCGGGAGTGACCATCCCCCACCATTCACGCACTGACCGCAACCTTGACCTTTCCCAACTCATCTTACAACGCAATCGCTACGGACGGCTCTCTGTCTCTTTTATTAATCTTCCTCTTTTTCGTCTTTTTTTTAACGCTCTTGGTAATTTTACCCTACGTTATTCAAAAAAATTTGTTAAAGACAAACAAAAAACTCAATGTATATATTAAGATCACGATTTGTATAATATTGGAGAATAATTGTTTTGTTAAATCTTAAACGTTATGAATAAAACCCTAATAGACTTGTGTTGCAACAAGAAAACCAATCTTAAAAAAAAAAAAAAATAGATAAACAATACTTTGTATCTGTAAACAAATGTTTAAAGTAAGTAAACACAATATGGGTTATTTTACCTTATTAAAACTCATTAGTATTTTCTATTTATTGGTCAATTATTTAATTAATCTGATTATTTTAAAGTTGAAAATCTTTTTCATCTTCTGGCTAGTTTTAACAAGCCATTCAATATTTTAATATGAAAAAGTTATTAAACATAATTATCTTATGTTTAACAATTTATGTATAATAATTATAATTATTATACATAAGATATTATAGAACATGATTTTGAACATTTTATTGCTTTTGTACAAAGGTAAAATACAAGAAGTGATTAGATACCAAAAAATAATATTCCATATATTTTGAACCATGGTATAAGAAACAACATCAAGTTCAAATTATCATAAACTAGCTAGAATCTGAATGAAATTTATTGCTTTAAAATAATCCAGATGAATTAAACAAGTGACCAATAAATGGGAAATAATTTTACAGAAAACACTGGGTGCATCACGAAGTACACCTCTTCCAACACAGAGAATGTTCCGTAATGAACGTATCGAAGAATATATTGCGAAAATAACGTGTCATATAGTCTGTATATATATATGTATATGTTATAAATGTGTTATATTCTTCTTATATGATCTTGCGTCCTAAATGTTATCTCATCAGTAATATAGCTCAATTACCACAATGTACCCTTTAAAACAAAACAAAACAAAAATTAGATTATCTAATTTTAATAATTTAAAGTATAATGCAATATATAATGTTAAATGTTTACACTTCAAAATAAAATATTCTTTATAGCACGCCTTACTATTGAATAAAACATGGTACGGTATACTTTATTCAAAGCAAACTTCAGTTGTATTGAGTCCTCTGAGGCGAGAATTTATTTGTTACCTGAGCTTAGTGTTTTTTGTTTCACAACACTGAAAGGGATTAATCTGTCCAGACAAGTATCATTCCACGAGGTCTTATAAAAATGAGTTTCCTTCATTACTCTATATATACACTTTATAACTACTTTCTAATTGCTTGTTGAAAAACGTTAAATCAGAAATTAAAGTAATTTACTAATTTATTACTAATGATTCACCGTAATGTAAAAAAAATTATACATAAATGGGTGTAACCATTGGTCTCATTGAGTACCCGACAAATTTACAATTTCAATCTTATTTTGGTTAGTAAAGCTCAGTATTTTGGGACGACCATTGATTTTAATTACTATGATATTGTTGTTATCTTAGAGGTTAATAAGAACACAATTTTTAAATTTTGCATCAAATGAAGAGGCGGGATATTTTGTTTCAATAACATATTGTTTTGTCATATAAATATTCAGATTTAAGTTTCAATGTATTAAATTAAGCTGTTGATATAGTTAGTAGAAGAATTCATGGACTCCAAATGTCACTAAATTGATGCATATATTAATATTTTATTTATACATAAGTATAAGTAAAAAAAAATAAAAAATAAAATCTCCGATGTCTACATTGAGCAATGTATGAAGGAATGAAATTGCCCTTTTCGCTTGAAAAAAAACCAAAAAATGAGTAAAGTAAGTATTTTATTACGCGTGACTTACACCAATAAGTGCTGAAAATTATTAATTTTCTATTTTAACAAAAACCAAGACCTTTTCATAAAATGAAAATACTTAAAAATTTATTTGTGCAGTTACTTAAAACAAAGTACATGAAATTTATTAAGACTAACTTTTCATTACTAAAAAAACTACAGTACAAAGGTGAAACAAGAAGTGATTCTATACTAAAAATACTTTGTAACAAACAACATCAAGTTCAAATTATCATAAACTAGCCAGAATCTGAATGAGATTTGTTTTCTTTTAAATAATCCAGATTAATTAAAGAACGTGCCATACCATGCTAATACCTTATACAGGAACTTTTACCAGTAAACAGGAACTTTATAGTATAGTGACAATCATGTTGTCCAATTGGCCATGACAAAACTATGTTTAGAGTTTTTTACACTCACAATCTTTCACATTTAAAGTCACAATCTTTCACATTTAGTGTATACACGTATACATTCACGCTTAACTAATTTCAACCATGAATAAGTTAAAGCTAAAAATAAACTCGCAAAGCAACAAGACTAAATAGTTTATATGTTTCGTAATTAAGGAAATAATTAATTACCCTTCATCCCTTATCCTAATTACTTCTGTATTTGGAGTGCGGAGTTGGTTTATCACTTGGAGTACTAATTACTTTGTCACTTGTGTGCTGAGTGCCGTTATTGTCGGTGGTGGGGCTCGGATAATTATATCAACACTATTCTATTGTGCCTGGACAAAGGGTTCGCTGTATGTCTCAGACGTATTATCTACAATTAGTCCGAACTAATTCGATAGGCAGCACCAAATTGCCATTGTCAATGTCAAGTAAAGCCTTTGCATTGATACGGTGTTCTCCGTGCTTCTTACTATTGTAGTTTGATGTCTCATTGCAATATGTAGGCATATCTTTCCAAATAAATAAGCTTTAATCAGACATACATGTGAAAATTACAAATAGTTAAAGTACGGATATAGTACTTAAATAAAATAACTGTAATGATTAAATGCTTTAATAAAAAAGGAGCTCGCCTTTGAATGTGCAGAGTGCCGTTGGAATTCTGAGAAAAATGAGTAGCTCTGTGATGATTCAACATTGAACTCCCTATTTGGTCATTAGCCTATTGAATCATAATCCTGACGGATGAATCAACTGCTATTTGACAGTAAAAAGCTACACCTCATCGATCCATCACACTCACCCTTCAATAATATTCATCTTAAAATACGCACCAACGAGTGTATGTAAAATAACCTAACTTAAAAATAAAAAACTTTTTAAAGACATATTTGAAGTAGAATAGAAGTGAAGATTTGGGCTATGTGTGACAGAAATGCCCTACTTATTTTACACAGCATTTTGGTGTTGTTAAGAGCAAATTAAATCCAAATTCCATTTAGAACCGAGAATTGTAATTACACCATTCTTATATACCGTTAAAGTGAACGCTGCTTCCGGCATTATAAATGCAAGGGGAAGAGGGGGGGGGTCGGTCCACCAGCTTCTTGTTAATTCATTGTACCCTCTTGTAATTGAGTGGCCTCCACCGCTATAAAGAGAGCTTCAATTGTTCAATTGTTAATGTCGTTTCCAGCCCTATCAGTGAATTTTCTTTGTAAAGCTTTCTACCGTTAATATACATTGTAGGCTACAATATTTGTAATTTATCCTTACATTAAGTTTGGATTGTATCTGATTGTAAGTTGGTGTTAATTGCCTAAATAAGTGAGTTTGGTAGGAAAAAGGAAATTGGTAAAGTTTGGGTAAAAGAAAAGCCTGTATTCTATTCGATAAAGCAATCAGTGGTATATTAAAATTACTTTGTTCTAATATGCGCGTAGTGCGAGGGTAATCTATGCTTAGAAAAATACTCAGCGGTGGCTTGATTAACGATAAAAATGAGTATGTAGGTTTGCTGCCATGCTGCCGAAGGAATTTTGATAACAATTAGGACACATTTACTTATGAACATGTATAATCTCCAAATATTAAAGGAAAGCCAAGTTCAAGGTTTGAAATACTGATTTAGTTTTTATGTTCTTTAAAAATTGTTTAGTTTGACAAGTAATTAAAATAATTAAAAACTGTACGTAGGGCCTACCCGTTTTTAAGCCTTTCCGATTATTCTGGTTAGCAAATTTATCATAATACCAGGTAATTTAACATAATACCTTTACCTACGGAAAAAAAATCATCAAAATTGTTGGATTCTTTCAAAAGTTGTTAGACTAATATTTATGAACAAATATATAAAAACCTATAAAACATATTAAAATTGATACAGTGCGGCATAAGGTTACAGAACGGCTTAAAATATTTTAAACCGATTAAGTAATGACACTTTAAATTTATTGTTTCTCAATGTATTGGAAAATGGCCTTTACCCCTCCAAGAGAACAATCCATGGCGAGTGCGGTAACAACAAAATCTTAAGTGTAACCATAGTCTGATATTTACATAACATTAAAGATCTCTAATAAATTTAATAAAAAAGCCACAAACATTTAACCTTAAAAGAATGACCGAGTCGAAATACGCACCAGTAATCAAACTTTGCATTAAAACATTGCATCACTTTGACAAACGGAATTACTTTCGATACATTCGACCTTTTGAGGTGTATTGTATTGTATTTTATTTTGTGTAATGTATTGTAATTAAGGTTCTGACAGTCATTAACATGTAAATCTTTCAATGTTTATTGCATGTAAAGAAAAATCACAGTAATCATCAACTTAGAATGAATGTCCATTCTTATAACACACGAAAACAGTCGTCCATTGATGAGCCATACAGTAGATTAAGTGCATATAACCAGAAGTCATTTTAAGTCTAAGTTTATTTATTTTAAGTCTAGATTTTTTATGTTGACACCCAGTCATTACCATATAAAGATTTTAGAATAATTCATGACTGGCTAACTTTGCATCCCTTCTATAAAATTAGTGAGTTTTTAATCTGGTGCTATATAAGAGAAACCGCTCTGCAAATTGAAGTTCTGTGATAAGTATTTAAATGCATATTTAAATACTTAATTATTTAAATACTTAAATAAATGTATATTTCCTGTTAGTTTTTATATGCGCTACATGGTATTATCTGCATGTAGTGTATTTAGCATCTGCATGTAAGCTAATTAATTGTGTTGTACTACTAGTACTATAGACTCAAGAATGTTAAAGCTTGTTTATATTAAGTGCTTTTATTACACCGACTGGCAATGTCTATTGCAATATTGTGTTTGCTTAATGACAATAAACAATGATTATTTGATTGTACGTTTGAATGGAAGGTAAATCAGTATTACTACTCTTCTTAAAAGGGGGCTAAAGGGTCAGTCCTAGTGGACGTTGCTGATACTACCTGAATACGTTTCGCATGGTTTAAAAACATACTGCGGGCGAGAAACAATATACCTAGTATTCGGTGTTAACATTGTGGATTAAGAAACGCTGCTGCACTTCAGCACGTGTGAGACCCAAGTCTTAGGTAGATAATGGTGGGAAAGGAGATTTGGCAGCGAAAAGTGGGCTTTTAATTAAAATATCATTGAATACGTTCATAGCCTGCGCGCCCAGAAGTTTCAGCGGCTGCTAACAGAGGCTGTCAGTATGGGATGTCTCGCGGGTCAAAAATTCAACCGTCTCCAATTTACCTAGTTTATTAAGTCCCATAAAAGTGAGAGTAGTTTTACTGTAAATTAAAGATAAAGACTTGCGTTATTTGTTTCGTTTTTTATTTGATCATATTTTGAATCCATATTAAGCTGGGTAATGACGTTATTAGCATTATAGCTAGCTTGATATTAATTCAAAAAATGGCAAAATAAAAACAAAAATAACCCAAGTCCTTATCTTGTATTTAAAAAACCTCCTACTTTTATCGGACTTAAAATAAACTCGGAAAATCGGAGAAGGCGAAGCACTGCATGACGTTTTGAGGAGGCCCTTTGACCATGGATGAACCATTTTACAACTGAGGGTTATGTTTATGTTGTGATAAAGTGTTTACGCAACAATGAAATCCAGGTGAATAGTTACAAAGTGCATTGCAATTACTCTGTATCTGCGAACAAAAATCTTACAAATTTCGATGTCACACAAAATTAATTGCTTGAGAAGTCGATTTACAGTATAGTGAATATAGTCAATGGTTTATATATAGTACGTTTGTTCAAAAATATGCGTCGTACTGAAAATTTTTTAATTATTCCCCAATTTTGATGAAATAGGTCCAGGTCTATTGTCATTAGTTTGAGAATCAGAATTTGCGGAATAGATATTTTGTTGAGAGGTGCTCGCTACTAAACAAATAATGATCAAAGCTGAAAACTCCTCCCAAAAGCTGTAACATGGCTATTATGGCTATTGTCATAATACTTATCCTAATTACACAAAAACTCGCTATGAAGTAAATTTCAGTAAAACAATTACTAAAACGAACAATGTTCGTAAGTAATTAACTTAATTTACAACCGACGCCCAACCTGGCTGTGTGGAATCAAAGATGAAAACTTTTTCAATTCCCGCGGCACCCACACCGGAAGTGCCGGTACCAACTTCCTATGCGTACTTCTAGGCCGTCATGTTTTCTATACTAAAGTAAAGCAAAACTATTCTTCAAACGTGAAGAATTAAGTTTGTTTTTGTAAAATGTACTTTTAGGTTTTAAGCTTTTATGTCTATACCCATGCAGATATTTATTTATTAGAAGTTCATTTAATCATTTTGAGATTTTTTTATTAAACAGATGTAAAGGTTTCAGGTAGGTAATGGACAACATTATTTGACAAAATTGCATATATAATTTGTCACCATTTAAATAGAACTAAAACATGTTTTTCTTCAAAGAACATTATTTAACTGCACAAAAAAGTCTGCAGGGATTTTTGAGCCAGGTGCAAAATAAAATAAACTTTTCAACAATATTAGTTTTTAGTAAGAATAGGACCACTATAGGAAGTTATCACATTAAATAACAACAATTACTAAGTTTTTTGATGTCTTCGAGTGACACTAAGTGACACTGAGAGACTTCTGTAGTCATAGTGACAAAAAAAGGAAATTTTTCATAAGTCAAAATTTTTAACCCCTTCGAAAGTGGGGTTGTGGGAGTGAAGTCAAAACTACTAATTGGTGACGCTCTCTACGTGTTATCATTTTAAGGGTAAAAAAGAAGAATGGTGCAAGTCAGGTCAGGTGGTGAAGGTCAATTATATGAAGATTAATATAATATGAGGAATTTCTGAAGGGATGTGTGTTCCACGATCTCGAAATCTAGCTGTTAGATTTTGCTTAAACTTTGGATTTAAGAGTGTTTTGGCCCAAAAATAAGTTTAGAAACAGCCTAAATCCCAGGAAAAATCGAATGTGGTCTATATTTAAGTTTAAAAATCGTATTTTTTAACATTGGTCTTATGGGTTGCTATTTTGGTAACGAAATAACAACGAAAGGTATACAAAAATAAAGGACCAGTAATGTTAAGCAGACCTTTTGAAACAGCTGTTAACTGTGAAGAGGTATAGTTGGTTGTTGGTGGAAATTTAATAGCTTTATTACCAATGATACTATATCAAAACTGAATTAAAACCAACGAGCAAGGCTCGGTTAACCTGGTACTGAAGATTAATAGCTGATTGAAAATGGCTGGTTAAACCTTTGTGTTAACATAGTGCATTGCACTTAATTTAATTGACACAGATTTTTAACTCTATTGAGATTGATTTACTCGTATTTACTCACGGTACCATTTTAACCAATTTACATGAGGTACAAACCAATTTAATATTCATATGTGAATTATATATGAAGATGGAGATAAAGATGAAGCCTTCCTCTTTATTTTTCTTTCAGAAAGAACTTACAAATAACGGGTTACTCAATAAGGCTTTTTATTTGAAAATTTTGATCAGCCCCCGAAACAGCCCATTTTTGGCCAATGTAAAAAATTTCAATATCGACGAAACAATTCACTTTTACTTTCCAATGAGCTCTGCCAAGTTTAATTTTCTTTGGTTAACACAAAAAAAGAAAAAAAAATAGAAACCCAACGATTTTAGTAACTACATGACTATTTTTTTATTTTATTTTTATTTATCGTCATTTGCTTTTTGGCACACGATTGAGATAGACACCTCTAACGTTTGCCATTAGTCTTTTTTCCTGTCCTTTAAAATGAGTCACCACACAAGGGGGTTACTATTTAAGATACATTTCTTCCTTTTCAAAGCTCAATTTTGGGATTGGGTTAAAAAATGTTGAACCATAAAATCTTTCCTCATTTGGTCTCTAAGACTTCCTCAGAATATATTCTCATTTTTTGCAGCTAAAAAAAAATATCAGGGGGACGAAATGTTTTGACAACTGGTAAACGGAGTGGCTCAAGAAAGGTACTCATAATTTCATAACAATTAAACTTATTTTGTATTATCCGTTGAAAACTGGCTGCATCTTAAAACTAATTATTCTATCCACATCCAAACTATATAAGATTTGCACTTTCTTAATTTTAAATTATGGAGATGCTTCGTTAAGCCGCTAGTCGCCACTTTGTTTTGTAAACTCACTAATTTGTATTTCCGTTAAGGATAGGTGTGTTAAGTTTATGTTTAGCATGAACCTTCATCACACCAATTTTCATTTCCAGGAATGAAAATTGAATGAAAATTGAAAATCGAATTGAAAATTGAAAATGAAAAATCGTGAACTGAAATTTTCACGATGTGTATTTTTGAAATAGCGACTATTTTAAGTTTTTGAGTTAAATTATCTCAAAACCGGTAAATTGTATCACAAATGAACAAATTACAAAAAAAAGTTGAAAAATGTGAAATTTGTGAAATTTATATATAAATAAAATTATCTAACCAGTAATACCAATGCTGTAAGGATCTGGCAACAAATAACGGAGTTATAGCCATTTTCTGCAGAAAAACCTTGATTTTGCAATACAATTCATGGAGAATCTCAATAACTGCGTTGTTTGTTGTCTGATCCTTACAAACCTGATATTATTGGTTACATAGTGTTAATTTGTCAACGGTTTTGTTAACTGCACAATTTGGATAAAATCTACCGGTTTTAAAAACATTTGAGTTTACAAACTTAAAATGGAAGTAATTTAAAAAATACTCACAGGAAAATGTTTTTTTCTGGGAAATGGACAATGGTGTGATAAAGGTTCATGCCAAATATAAACTTAACACAATCATCCGTTAATAACAATTATTAAGTGTAAAAATAAAACGGTGGCTTGCGGCTTAGCCAAGCATTTTAGGAAGAATCTTTCAATGTATTTTTTGTTCATTTTGATTCAAGGAATTACCACATGGAGTGTCAGAAGAGAGTTCTCGAACAAACGGTATATTTCTGTTTATATTTTCATTGTCTCTTAATGCGATGCATTTATGCAGCTTAATATAAATTTAGTTTGGAACCAGGAGACTCCAAGGCAGTCACGGTCAAAGGTAAACAGTTCTCATCAACAAAGCCTTAAAAATATCTTCAATAAGTTAATAAGGAAATGCTTTTTGTGATTTATACTGTTGTATGTATATTTGGTTTGAAGTTGAAAAAAGAAATATTAATATGAAAAGTAATATTACATATGTACATGGTGTTAAACGGCATATTTGCAAATCCAATATTCTTGATATTCTTAGAATAATAATCTGTTAGGGGATTCATACACTGTATTGAACGCTTCGAACAGAATATGGCTTATCTTCGTCGTCGACCCTTATCACAACTGACACGTGTGCAATATTGATATTCAGGCATTTATTATTGAATTTCTTCTGGATATAGATACAGTTCCAATACATGTGATTACATTCAAGATTGCTACCGTTGAGGATTTCCTTAAAGCCAAAGGGTGTAGTTTTACTAAGTTTAAAATACCAACCTTTTATTATTTAATTACTCGTAGCCTATTTGATTAATTCAGCTTCGATCCCTAAAGGCCAAAAATGTAGCCTCTTACGAAAAATACATTGGGTTAAGTAGTTAGATGTTGTTTGAGACTTTATTGCCTCTAAGATTATCAGATAACAACGTCATAACTTTATACATACAAATAAAAGATTATGTGTTTTTCATGTTAATTTTACTCTATTAAAAATATTTTAATAAAATCAACAAATAACTCAAGCTTGGAACATAGCTGATTGTATGTTTTTTTAGCTTGTTAACATGTCATTTTAAGATCAAAGAATTTGATCTCTGATAAATAGATATGATTTAGTGGCAATGTTAAAAACAATTAATGTCGTACAATAACCATATTTATTTTACTAGTTTCTAAACAAAATATCTCACAATCATAGAAACTGGAAATATGGATGAAATGCGAACAGTTTTTAGATTAGGATTAATTAGTGATTGGGAGATTAATTTGAATGCTATTTGAACACTATTTTAACAAGTAGTTACCCGACATGCTTTGCAATGCAAACCAGAGGAGTTTTTTTTCCTTCAGGTGAGCTCGTTCGTTACCCTCACTCGCCGCGTCTATAATATCCTTTAGTTTTTACGACAATTTTTCTCTCAAATTCAAAATGGTAACAGCTGTTTATCTTCTACTTTCCTGTTTAAAACAGTGTTTCGTCTGTTAAAAAGTCTCTAAAGTTACATCCCTTTTTCCTCTTGACCTACTTAACCGACTTTAAGGATCGAGGTGTCGTTTTAAGGCTTATGACTTAGCACGTGTGCGAATGGTGGTTAAAAGAGTAATTTCATTTGGCCCCACTAGCCTTTGATTTATTTCTAGAGGGCGCTTTCAAATACTGGCCAACTTTTCTTATACAATTTTAAAATGTGGACTTACCAAGCTAAATTTTAATTTAACAGCTGATTTACCTTTAGATGAATTTTAAGTCGGATTGTAAACAAAAATACATCATCTGTCACTGCATAATCTACATACATATTGTTTTATGAGTCATAAATAGCCTTAGAACTGTATTGTAGGTGAGTTTCTCACAAACAGAAATAAATATATTACAAAAATACGCAATTTGCACACAAGCATCCTAGTAAAAATAATATTTTTAAATG